>JAJOZX010000382.1:877500-1095000 GCA_023014485.1 Bathynomus jamesi
TAGCAAAATAGCACAAATAGGAAAAGACAAGAGTGCAATCAAGAAAACGGAGTGAAACTGTCCCCCAATAAGGAGCAAAACACAAAGGCCTCGAGGAAATATGGGAGGAATTATATGCAGATATTATATAAAAGATAATTGCAGATTTAAAAGAGGACAATGTATACATGAACATCCCCCAATATGCAATTTCTTCTATAATAATGGTCATTGTAAATTTGGAGACAGATGCAAATTTACCACCCGGACATCTGCAGGACTTACGCAAAATATGGAACCTGCAAATACGGAAAAATTTACTATCAACATCTCCCGACGAACCCAAGGACAAGGACAAAGTTTAAAGAAATATGAATAACAATAACAATAGGAATAACAATAGAAACACAATAAGCGAAAAAAAAATTTTTTTCAACATCGCAGACACGATACGGCTGCTAAATGTCATCCAACGCATGCAGTTGACACAGCTGAAAACCCCAAGCTAAACCGCTTCCGGGCAAGAAGCTACCAGAACAGCTAGGCGGAAACAGATCTCTCTCGGAGGACTATAGGGCAACGAAACAAGCGATACCGAAGGAAAACGAACTTGAAATGCTCAAGGGGCAACGAAAAACAAAGAACATAAATATTGTCCTGGCTAATATTCAAGGAATAAGACCAAACCAATCACTCAATAAAGTTTCGTACCTGAAAGGATTATGGACGAAACAAGGGCGGACATCGCATGCCTCACGGAAACTCATCTTAAGGATTGCCAAGGAAATTGTGAAAACTGCGGACATTGTATTGATAAGAAAGAGATAAATATAGAGGGTTTCAACTTACTAAGAGCGGATAGAACAACGAGACGTAAAGGTGGCTGTGCTATATATGTACATGAAGGTCATATGGCAGAGATGGTAATAAGTAAACCAAACAGCTTTGTGGAACCTAGCTGTGAAAATAGAAAAACTAAACGTGATACATCCAAACACCCCAACCGAAAATTTTTCGGAGGCCATTGATGATATCAGAAAGCTAATAAAGGCCATAAACCCTCCATCTCCCAAATAATGATTGCGGAGACTTTAACTTCCCATTTATAAAATACAAAAAGATGGATAAGAATATATATATATATATATATATATATATATATATATATATATATATATACCAGGACAAGGGGGGCACAAGAGAAGACCAGGAGTAAGCAAAAAAGTTGATGGCTCTCATAATGAGTTTATGCTGACACAAGAGATAACAGAAAATACCAGAAAAAATAACTGCTTGGATCTGGTATTCACGAATAACGCGAACTTGATTGCTGATATAAAAATGACCCCAACCATTATCTCAGACCACAACTTAATCGAGATATCAACAAATATGACGACAACTATTAAAAGACAATACACATATTGAGGAAAAAGCAAATTTGGGGCCTTTAACTTAAACTCCAAGACTATAAATTGGGAAACAATCAGATCGCACATGGCCCAAATAGAGTGGAGAACAGTTTTAGAGAATAAAACAAATAAGAAATGCTAACAACCTTGGAAGAAAAGACGCTGAGAATTTTAGAAAAATATGCTCCGAAATCACAGCCAAAAGGAAGGATGCTGGCTAGAGAGGCAAAAGAGAAGATATCCCGTAAAAGAGAGTGAGTGGAAGCGAAATTAGCCAACTGCCGAGATAATGCCAGGAAAGTAATACAAGAAAACCTGGAGGGTATCGATAGGGAAATACAAACTCTGATTAAGGACCATACAGAGAGAGAAGAGGAAAAGGTGGTAGAAGCAATAAAGGAAAATCCAAAATACTTCTATAGTTATGCGAAAAGGAAACCAAAAACGCGCACCCCTATTGGGCCCTTAAGGAAGAGAAATAGTGAACTAACCGACGATCCAAAAGAAATATCTGAAACATTGAGAGCCCAGTATGAATCAGTTTTCAGTACCACCCCAAAAAGTGACAAAGCGATACCTGACATAGATGCATTCTTTGAAGAGAAATTGCAAGGAAAGTGTATAACAGACTTTGATTTTACCCCAGAAGATATAGCGAGAGCTATAGGAGAAATGAAACCACATTCAGCTGCAGGTCCGGACAATTGGAACACATTATTGATTAAAAACTGTAAAAATGAAATAGCTACACCTTTATACTGGATATGGAGAAGATCCTAGACACTGGGGAAATACCGAGCATCTTGAAAAGAGTAAACATTGTCCCTATATATAAAGGATAGGATAGATCTCAACCAAAGAACTATAGACCAGTGTTATTGACGTCCCACCTCACCAAAATATCTGAAAGAATAGTTAGAGAGAAAATTTACGATTTCTTAGAGACACTGAAAGATTCAACGAAAATCAGCACGGATTCCGATCAGGTAGATCATGCCTATCACAAGTACTAGAACACTACAACAATATCCTAGATGCACTGGAAGGCAATGACAACTATGATGTCATATACGCGAATTTTGCTAAAGCTTTCGACAAATGTGATCACGGTATAACAGCACATAAAATTAAATATATGGGAATAACAGGCAAAATGAGTGGATCTACAAGTTCCTCAGAGAACGTCTACAGGTCGTCAAAATTCAAGGTATATCATCATCAGAATCGGAAGTACGCAGTTCAGTACCACAAGGTACAGTACTGGCCCCACTCCTTTTATTATCATGCTAACAGACATAGACAGCGGAGTAAACAGCAACAGTATAGTAACATCCTTTGCAGACGATACAAAGATCAGCAGAAAAATCAGCGATGTAAATGAAGTGGGGACCTTGCAGAGGGACACGAACAAAATATACAAATGTTCAGAAGACAACAATATGACATTTAACACCAAGAAATTTCAGTTCTTGAGATATGGTAGAAAAGAGGAACTTAAACAGACTAAATATTATGCTCCAGATAGACACGAAATTCAGAGAAGCACGAAAGCGATCGATCTGGGGGTAATAATGACCGACGATGCGAAATTCGAAACACAAAATCAGATAGCGATAAACAAAGCAAAAAGAGTCGCGGGACAGGTAATAAGAACGTTCAAAAGAAGGGCCAAGACAGTCATGATTCCCCTGCCAAAAACACTGATTATACCAAAACTTGAATACTGCTCAGTCTTGACGTCCCCATATAAAAAGGAAGAAACTAATATACTAGAAGAAACTCAGAGGCATTTCACAGCAAAGATTGATTGCTGCAAAGAGCTCAACTACTGGGAAAGACTACGTAAACTAAATTTGTACTCCCTGGAAAGAAGAGAGAGGTACACCATAATCTACTAGGGGCACTCAATATATTTTGCCCCACCCTTTTTTCTTAGTTAAATAATACGCCATGGGGCTGAAATGTCTTTTGGGCCGTAAGTTTGAACTTTCTGCGCTTCACATAACCGGATTTTTCCAGTTTCAACCTCCCCTCCTTGTATAAAACCGCTTTTAAATGCCCTTGTCTAAAACCTATGGTTAACGCAGTTTCGAAAATGGCGTCTGACAGTGATGTGCCTCGTAAACAGAGAGCTGTTATCGAGTTCTTAACCGCAGAGAAGGAAACAGTTGGAAATATTCACAAACGTCTACAAAACGTTTACGGAGGTGCTGTTGTTGATCGAAGCACAGTTGGACGCTGGTCTAAACGTGCGAGATCATCGGAGAGAGGGAGAGCCAGCCTCGATGATAAGCCATGCAGCGGTCGCCCGGCATCGCCTGTGACATCTTACACTGTGCAACGTGCTAACAGCATCATTTGATCAAATCGGCGCATCACATACAAGGAGCTATCACTGGAGCTAGGAATTAGTGAAGGAAGTGTGAATACGATAATTCAGCAACTGGGATACTCAAAAGTGTGTTCACGATTTGTTCCTCGCGAACTGACTGAAGATCACAAAGCCCAAAGAAAAGAAATGGATTCTGAGTCGTTGGTTCGATACGAGACAGAAGGGGATGACTTCCTTTCACGAATTGTGACTGGGGATGAGACTTGGGTACACCACTTTGAACCTGAAACAAAACGCCAATCCATGGAGTGGCATCACGCAGACTCCACACGCAAGAAAAAGTTCAGGCTCCCTCTGCAGGAAAGGTTATGGCCACCATCTTCTGGGACATGATAGGGGTGATTCTGGTGGACTGTGGACATTATGAAGAAAGGACAAACAATCAACTCAGAGGCATATATTGCTACCCTACAGAGACTCCAGAGACGTATAAAGTAGTGTTGAAAAATAATCGAAACTTTACAAACCGGTTTCTAATCGATCTGTTTTTTTTAAAACCGGTTTTAACCGGTTATGACCGGAAAGTATAGTAATTTTTAAAAGCCTCAATTGAAAGGTACTGACTTTAACTCTTAACAAGCATAGCTTATCGCCTATTTTTTGGTTCAAAAGAATGCAAAAATGCAGCATCATATGTATGCATATGAATAAGAAAATGACAACTTTGACATATTTTATTTTAGCCAAAATAATACATTATTCAAACAATTTAGATTTGAAATAATTTTTTAAAATAAAACATCTATACTTAGAAAGAAATAAACTTCTTTTTGTAAAAAAATTATAAAGAATAAAAATAAAATTTATCTCTATTTTGGAAAAAACATTGAAATAAAATTTTTTAATAAAAAAAACTACCTAGAAAACAGAAAATTGACTCTTCGTGTAAGAAAAAATATATAAATTAATTTAGATTTTATCCCTATTTTGGAAATGACATCTTAAGAAACAAAGGGTATTAAGGGTCTTATACTGCGAATAGGGCTTTAGTCGACTGACTCTACACTACAGCCTACATGATGAGACAAAGTGAAGATCGAGTTGCCAGATAGGCAAAAATTATACTGAAGAGCAGTTGCCAGTTTGTCACAATTTAACTTAATAGGTAATGTATTCGAAGTTATTTTTTGTGCGCTGTAGCGCGTAGCTGCACGTTCGCGCAAGTTTGAGCCAAATAAAAATCAATCGATAAAACCGGTTTTTTCTTTCGGTTTTCGATTTTTAGGGGAATTTTACAAACCTGTTGAAAACCGGTTTTCAACACTAGTATAAAGCGAGTTCGACCGGAGATAAAACTGGAAAACGTCCTCCTTTTGCACGATAACGAAAGACCACACAACAGTTTGCAAACGAGAGAGGCCATCACAAAAATGCGCTTGACTGTGTTACCCCACCCTCCATACAGCCCGGATCTGGCACCTTCAGACTTCCATTTGTTTGGGCCAATGAAGGATGCTATTCGTGGAAGAAAGTTTCAGAGTGACGATGAGGTTGTTGAGGAGTTTAAGAGGTGACTCCAGCGGAACCCAGCGGACTTTTACCAGCAAAGAATAAAGGCACTTGTTTCGAGGTGGAGGAAAGCCGTAGAAAAGGATGGAGACTATATGGAAAAATAAAAACTTGTAAAAAAGGTATGTAACTACTTGTGTACAAAATTTCTGGAACTTACAAGGAAACTTGGAAAAAAAAAAAAGGTGGGGCAAAATATATTGAGTGGCCCTCGTATATATGGAAAATGATCCAAAAACTGGTACCAAACCTCAAACTAAACCCAATTACCACCCAAACAACACTGGAAAATAGGAAAGGCAGGATGTGTAGTGTTCCCAAATTAAAGGCCCGATAAGGGATCTCCTCAACACCGAAGGAGTTTGGTTGTCAGGGAGCCAAGACTTTTTAACCAGCTTCCAAAGGACCTCAGAAACGTTACAGGGATCAAAGTTGAAGTCTTCAAGAGAAAACTAGATGCCTGGCTCAGGACGGTACCAGATGAGCCGGGTGTACCTGGCTATGTACGGTGGAGAACGCAAGAAAGCAACTCGCTCCTCCACTAGCCAGACCTAGAGGCGGGCACCAGCTTGACTTTCGTGTGAAGAGAGACCAACGCACGGAACAGCAACGAGGTTAATAATGCTGATTCGTTCAGTGCAAATAAATTGATAGTATAAAGACGGACTAAAACTTAACGACTAAAGATAATACGGATCACCTGAAGATCCGTCATCCCAGCCTTTTTTAGTTAGCGTTATAAGGCTAACTAATGAAAATATCACGACTTAACCTAACCATTCGTTAGGTCAACTGTACGCCCTTGACGATTGGTTAGGTTAGGTCGTGATATTTTCGTTAGTTAGCCTTATAAAGCTATCTAAAAAAGGCTTGGATGACGGATCTTCAGGTGATCCGATAATACTAAGCTAATAACACTTACAAATCTTAATAAAAAATAAAATAAAATAAATAGTAAAAAAATAATAAAAAGACAGTAAATTATTATAAGAGCACTATAATTAATTTAAAAAAAACTAAAAAATTGTTATACCACCTAAAGAAGCTTCTTTTAAGTTGAAAAAAAGCAGCAATTTCAACATAAAAACTATCTTTCCCTTTAACGTTTAACAGAAATTAAGGGAAAAGGTAGTTAACATCCATTCAAAATTTCATTAGTTCAGTATACAGAAATTTCAATAAGAAGGGTATGCTTTTAAACTCGTTTCTAGTTTATTCCAGGCATCAGCTCCGTATGAGAGAGATCTCCTTGATATTTCATGCGTAAAGTTTTCGAAGCAATAGTTACCAAGCCTTAAGTTACCTGAATAATTTACTCGCTTGTTTCATACGATTTACTTAACAAACGCGAGAGTTTTCCTATAAAACGCCTTTTTACGCAAGCAGATATCTATCTTCGGCAGATCATTTAACTCAAGTATTTTTTTATGGATATTTAAACATTAGACTTGTGTGTTCTCCATTCGTTTTAGCATTTGGTATAATTCTGACAAGTTTTCCATGCAATATGTTGATGGAATAGGTGGTATATTTACTTGCATTTCCCAAACTGTTATGTTATATAAAAGATGTAAGGGTTTACAAGGGTGATATAGTGATATACTGTATATATACAGGGTGGCGCAAAAGTCAGGACACATAGGAACTATACTTTTTCAATGTAAATAGATATAGATGTACATTTACAATGGAAATATGGCTCCTATGTGTCTGTCCTGACTTTTGTAGCAATATATATATATATATATATATATATATATATATATATATATATATATATATATATATATATATATATTAGTGATGTAGGTCACATCCGCATCCGCATCCGCATCCGCGGAACATCCGCACATTTTCTCGCATCCGCATCCGCACTTTCGACTGCGGATGTCGTGCGGATGTGGACCGTTGAGATAAAATGTCATTAATAAGCGGAAATTATCAAATTCTACTATATTAATAGAACTAGTTCATTGTGCGCAAAAGTGATGCAAGCGACAAGACGAGAGGCTGTTCTTGTATGAAGTTACTCTCTTGCAACCTACTTAGATCCACGTTACAAAGCTAAGTTATTTTCACCTAGTACATTAGAACGAGTTAAATCATCACTTGGCAAAGCAGTTAAAGAGCTTCAATCTCTTGAATCTGTCGCTTCGCCACCCACCAAAAGAATAAAAGTTTCAGTGACAGAACCAACACCTTCAACAAGCAAATCTATCACAGAATCTGTCTCTCAGTTTCTTGAGTCAAGCAGCAATGACGAGACCTACGCGATGTCAAAAGATGTAGTAAAAATGATCGAGAGCTATCACCAAGAAAAATGCCTGGCTGCATGTGACAATCCTATTAGTTGGTGGAAAAATACGCAGAATATCTATCCATACTTGAGTAAACTTGCAAGGAAACATTTAGCCTTCCTCCAACAAACGTACCAAGCGAGAGATTATTTAGCAGTGCTGGATTAATATATGATGAAAAGAGAAACAGACTGGCAGCAGAAAAGGCAGAAAAATTAATGTTCCTTAAGCATAACCTTCCTATAATTAAGTTTGAACATTAAACGATGAACATCTTAGTTTACTTTATTTTAATTACTCATTTATAAATATGCCTAATAAAACTTTAAACTTAATATAAATAGTTATCAAGCTAATTAAAGATCTCTTTCTATAAGGGTGGAGGTTGGGGAAAGAGGTCGGTGGGGTGCATTTGAGTTGGGTTCACGTCCCGCATCCTGGTAACACAATTATGGTTTCTAATTGTGGCTGAAACTCAACAAAATATAACGAATTTATTTGCAGACGAATTCACTAATTGATTTCTATATTAGTTAGATGCTTGATATTATTTTATATGTTCAGAGAAAAGTACAGCAATTATTGTACAATTAATCAATTATACTACATTATAGCTACAGCTCTCTCTATATAATAACTTATTATATACGTTAAACACAACAAATCTCGAATATATCCTAAAAAATAACGAAAATGTAGACATCCGCATCCGCATTCGCGGATGTTGAAATCAAACATCCTCATCCGCATCCGCATCCGCGGATGTGAAAAAAATGACATCCGCTACATCACTAATATATATATCTGCTTCGGTGGTGTAGTGGTTAGTATAGCTGACTACGAATCCACCGGCCGCGGGTTCGATTCCCGGTGAGAGCAGGCGGCGCGCAGCTTACCCAGCTGTTCAACCTTCCAGAAAAATAGGCTCGCAGATAAATGGGTATCCAAGGTAGCCTAGCGGTTAAGACGCTAGGCTGATGATCGGGAAGTCGTGAGATCGAATCCGGGAAAGGATTTTGTAATTTCTGACCACCTGCGTTAGGTCGTGGTTCGGATTCCACGTTAAGCTGTAGGTCCAAGGTGGAGCATCAATCTTGACCTTCGTCAGAATGAACAACTTAGTGTATATACTAAAATGCCCGCTGCGCCTTGCGCAGGACAGCACCCCCCCTTCCTCGAAAAAACAATTTAGGGGAAGACTGGGAGAGGCGAGTGTGTTATTAAAACTTTCCCTGGTTCTCCCCTTAATGCGTATCCCAGTCACCCTCCCGGAAAGGGGCAGGGAGATTACCTTAGCCGTTCAGAGGCCCCTCTTTCCAGTCCCTCCAGGGGAAGGACTGAGAGGGCGGGTGTGTTCCTAAAACATTTCCTGGTTCTCCCTTAATGTGTATACTAAATTTGGTGGATTACCCTAGCCGCTTATAGGATCTCTTCCCAGTCCCCAACACAGAAAGTTTGGGAGGGGCGGTGTGTTACTAAAACTTCCCCTGGTTCTCCCTTAATGTGTATTCTAAATTTGGTGCAGATTACCATAGCCGTTTAGAGAGCCCCCTCCCAGTCACCCTCCGGAAAGGGGCGGGGATATTACCCTAGCCGTTCAGAGGGGCCCTTTCCAGTCCCTCCAGAGGGGGGGGACTAAGAGGGGCGTGTGTGTTCCTAAAACGCTTCCTGGTTCTCTTAATGTGTTTACTAAATTTGGTGGATTACTCTAGCCGTTTATAGGGTCCTTTCTCAGTCCCCAACCCAGGAGATTTGGGAGGAGCGGGTGTGTTATTAAAACCTCCCCTGGTTCTCCCTTAATGTGTATACTAAACTTGGACCACTACCCGTTTAGGTGTGTAGAAACAAACAGACATCATCCCCCCCATATATATATATATATATATACAGGGTGCGGCAAAAGTCGGTTTACCGAGAATATGGAATCACCTTGTGAAGAATAATATTCATCATTTACTACAGAAATTATTCAAAGTGTCCTCCATCATGTTCAATATATACGTTGCATCTTTGAACCACTGAACAACAAATAGGGCAGCACAGTTCTTTGTTATTATTCAACGTCTCGAACTCTTGGCGTATCAAAGTCATCGTGTGATCGAAGTCCCGAGGTTTCTGGCCGTAAACTCTATCTTTGATTATACCCCACATTGAATAATCACTGTGATGTGATTATTCAATGTGGGGTATAATCAAAGATAGAGTTTACGGCCAGAAACCTCGGGACTTCGATCACACGATGACTTTGATACGCCAAGAGTTCGAGACGTTGAATAATAACAAAGAACTGTGCTGCCCTATTTGTTATTCAGTGGTTCAGAGATGCAACGTAATGTATTGAACATGATGGAGGACACTTTGAATAATTTCTGTAGTAAATGATAAATATTATTCTTCACAAGGTGATTCCATTATTCTCGGTAAACCGACTTATGCCGCACCCTGTATATTGTTGTATATTAAAATACCCAATTTTGGAATGGGATATTTTAATTTTTGTAATATAGAAGTGAATTTCGACGCTATATTTAATGTTGGTTGGAAGTACTGTCTGAGAATTTTTTTTCTTTTAAAAGTACACCCAATATTTTTATCTCATTTATTTTATTAATTATTATTGTATTAACTGTAAGTATATTTAAATTTATATTCTGTTTATTATTTATTATCATATATGGAAGTCTTTCAAAAGATTTAAAATTAATTTATTTGCATTTAACCCGGTTATAAATTCGAATGAGATTTTCGTTTGTTCTCTTTTGTTATATGAGAAGTGTTGTTATCTGCGTACGAAATACTGATAACGTTGTGACGGTTATGAAAGTAATTTATATAGCATAGGATTAAAAGGATTAAAATATCGAACCTTCGTTCGTGACTGATTGAAACTTAGATTCGTATTTGTTTGGTTTGGCGTATTATTTTCTCTTACTGAAATAGGACTTGAACCATTCTAATGACGCTCTTCTTACTCCGTTGTTAGACAGTTTTTGGAGTAGGATTGAGTCTTCATTAAAATTAAAAGATTTCAACGGATACAGATAGAATGCAGTTACAATTTTTTATTGCTTAAAGTTTTATGGAGATCCCTATTTAATGCAATAACTGACTCCTCCGTAGAAGGGAGAGAGCTTTTTCCTTCTGTTATTGCTTTTCTTTCATTAACATATTTATACTATTTACTCGTATATATACAATAGTTTCTGTGGGAAAAAGGTCTCTTTAAGCGTTGAATTACTGTTTTCTTTACTAATTTCCATGTCTGTTTTAGGTGACCATTTGACTCCTGAAATTTGTTCCAGTAATATTTTCTATCTATCTTTTCAATTACTTTGACAGTTTTGCTTCATCATTATCATTATATCTATGTGAAGTACTTCAGGGACAATTCCCTACTTTTAACAATAATAATAATAATAATAATAATAATAATAATAATACGGTATAAATATTCACCTGTCAAATCAATTGCTCACACAAAAATACATAGGAATCACCACCGGGAATAAGGTGCTACCCATACCCAACCTAGGGATAATGTTACCTTTCATAACGAGGTTAGGGGTATACCTTTAGTAGTACGTGAATTGAGACCAATGTCTCCATTTACGCACCTCACAAACCACTTCCATTCATCTTTTTCTCACCAACTAACGTGCTACTTTCTTCCTATTAAGCTTTTGTCGTGCCCAAGACTAGCTTCCCCGTGTTTCACTCTACTTTCTATTTCCACTGTAGCTGTACCTCTTCTGTCAGTCACACTTCGAATATTTAAGTTCTTTCACAAGTTTCCTGGTTAAGTGCATTATTTTTTCCATACTATCTAATAGCATTTTTGTCTAAGTTCTTTCGTCCTTCGTAATGTTGCTGTGGAACTTCTCACTCAAATTTCAAAGCACATACGTCAACAAAACTTGTCACTGCGCTCATTAATCTTTCTCTCATTCGTCTTGGCCCTTGAAGAACCTCGTATTCAGCATATATCAGATGCGACAGCTGCCATTCATTCTCTTTCAAATTCAGATTTACTTCTCTCTCTAGCATTAATGCTTTCATCTCACCCATTACCCGATCTATACACGCATCAGTCAGTCATGGCGACATGACTCACCCTGTCGTACTCTAACATTAATACTGAACCAGTCACTCAACTCATACAATATAAGCTTCACCTATAGAATTTTTTCAAAACTTCCAACCACACACACACACACATATATATATATATATATATATATATATATATATATATATATATATATATATATATATATGTGTGTGTGTGTGTGTGTGTGTGTGTGTGTCCAAGTAGAGGAGCAATGAGCATGGCCTCTGTGAGGAATTACTACACGGAACTGTTGCAAGGTTGTAAGTTAAAATAAAGTATATAATTAATTAGTTAGGTAGTTAGTTAGTGTTCAAAATTATGGGGTCACCTGTGTGACTGATGCTAACTCATAAATCTGATGGTAATTAAAAAAAAGAAAAATCTCTCCCAAATAAGAGAATTTATTCAAAACGTATTATACTCGTAATTGTGAAATTTGAACCTATTTAAGAAGAATAAATTTTTTTCGAAAACACAATCAAATTATCCTTCGTTGCCAACAATCACTGCGACCAACACACTCTTGTCAACCTGTCACACAACTTGAGGATGGTTTCACTGCTTATTACATTTACTTCAACGCGTCTTCCGAAAACTTTACACGTTTGAAGTATTTTTATAGGGTAGGAATATAATCTCTCGTTATTTCTAATAAAAATAACTTATTTTTTCTCCTTTCCGATCAATCATGTTTGGGTCCGACTACTGATATTTTTACATTCGTGTTCTTATCATTACAGTGCATAAAGAAGGAATATCCTTAAGGAAAACGCGAACAACGCAAAGATTTCGAAGAATGAGTGCATTGCACACTCGGAAATCACCAAATGACTGAAGGAAATAGATAATAAAAGTGTTGAGAAAAAATGAAAGCTTACCGAGGGAGAGAACAGATTCATAGCAAGTTCAAGGCCAACCATTACTTAATACGAGACTTACTATTGATTCCAGTGCCTTATCACAGTTCCGCATCTCAAAAAACAGTGAAAATACGACAATATGAAGCTTTAATGATGGGAAGGATTTAGCAGCATAAATTCCTCTCATGAAACGCGGAAACTGACAAAAATATCACGCCATAAAAATAGGACATTAGAACAATGGACCAATACTGCGGTCAGATTAAACTAGATTTGAAGTTTTCAACTCTAACAAATGAATTTATACGAGAAGGAAAATGGGCAAGAGTGACAAAACGTTACCCGAATTCCACAGTTAAACGTGTGGAGGTGGTAGTAGCGTGAAAGAGGCGGGTGTAATTATTTTCTTAACGACCACATATGCATGCAAAAATCTTTCGTAAACACTTTCGGAATTCCAGTAAATAAAAGATACAATTTCACTTTCCAACATTACGTATAAACGTCATCCCTTCAGGAAGGAGACTTCCGGGTGAGGTCTTTGTCTTGTTACGAGGCAAAAACCTTAACCACACACAACTAAACTCAACGTAAAATATTAATAGTAACAAAGAAAAAAAGAAAAAAGAATGCATTTAATTAGAGACTAAGGATGAAGAGTAGAACAAATGTAGAGATGCTCTAAACCAAGCTACAAACTAAACAGAAACAGCTAAACAATAAATCCTTACGTTTTGTGACAGGATAACAAGAGTGTGTACGGAACATTGATTAGTGGCAATGAAAGACAATTTGATTAAGTTTTTTGAAGAAAAATTATGTTAAAATAGATTCAGATTTCATAAATTATAAAAAGTTTTTAATAAATTCTGAGGGTTTTTTTTCTTCATTTTTAAGTACCCTCAGATTTATAACTTAGCATTATTCGTACATGTGACTGCATAATTTTGTATGCTTATATACAGGCCTGTAGCCAGAGAGAGGGGGACGAACGCCTCCCCGACCCCCTTGACAGGAAAGGTCCACTTTTATAACCATAGTTATAACTTATGATGTGATATTATAATATATAACATCATTTAGGAAATAAACACTTGCATTTTTTTTCTGAAACTTCACAAACTACTCTAAACTACTCTAAACCCCCTCCGCAATGACTAGGTCGTTGCACCAAGAGGTCCGCCTTTCTACAGTTTCGACCCTCTCCTTGGGAAGTCCTGGCTATGGAACTGATATACATATATATAAGCTAAAATTGTATATGATATGCAAAAGGTAAAACTATTAAATCAAGGGTTTCAATAAAGCATGGAAGGAATTTTATTTTAATGAGAAACAGAGCGAAAACGCATTCAGTATTTCCTTTGTTTTGCTTCTTTGTTCACGAATAAATTCCAGAGTAACAAACAGTTCGTTGAACAGAAGTGTTTAAATCAATGTAAGTGCGTGTTATGCACCTGATACCAAGGAAACTTTCTGCGTACGATCGATATTATATATGGTATATAGAATCCCGTTTCATGTATACTTCTCAATTATTACTACAAGAATTTCTTTGTTGCAAAACCCACGTACACTTCTAGAAGAGTTCCTCATATAATTGCTATATATATATATATATATATATATATATATATATATATATATATATATATATATATATATATATACACACAGACAGTGCATGGAACAAGGAACTCTTCTGGGATAATTAAATCCACTATAGTCCGAATAAGTAATGGTAAATGACAAATACCATAGTTTTTCTTTTTCATGAAAAAGAAAAACTATGGTATTTGTCATTTACCATTACTTATTCGGACTATAGTGGATTTAATTATCCCAGAAGAGTTCCTGTTCCATGCACTGTCTGTGTGTATCATAAAAACTCAGGGGACTATTCTGAGTTCATTCCCATATATATATATATATATATATACACACACACACACACACATATATATATATATATATATATATATATATATATATATATATATATATATATATATATATATATATATATATATATATATTATATAAAGGCAATACATAAGACTTTATTTCGTACGAAATATGATCCATTCTTACTTGACTGATTCCTTCTTTGTGAAATCATTTTGTGATGAATTGAGTTGCTAATCGGGTGACATCATTTGATTGTTTTCGATGAAGAAATGTTTCAGAAAGAAAGAAAAGTTTAAGATTTATTGAGCGAATCTTATCAGCGGGAATGAGCGTTTAAAGCTATAGAACGGGTTAATGACGGTTATGAAAAAATTACAGAGGTAAGAATCATATCCAACCCCTCTTATCAACGGTTCTGTGGACCCCAAAACAATACATACATTCTCGGGCTCACCACATTTCTTCGATGTGATATTCTAGCGATATATATATTTTTTTTTTTAGGGTTAAACTAGGTTAAGTTTGGCTGGGTTGAGTTAAGTTATGGTATTAGAACGTCGAACAAATGTCGATTGTATATGGACGACATTCTATATCGATACATTACAAAAAGGTGATATTCCGAGCTCGGCCAATAAGACATACTGTGTGTATGTGTATATATATATATATTTTTTTTTTTCTGCGTTGTGACTCACATAGGGTGTAGAGTCCGCTTTTCTTGTCAATTATGAATGAGTTCCCTAAGTAAATTGATTTTCCAATATTTTCAAGGGCATATATATATATATATATATATATATATATATATATATATATATATATATATAACCTGTTCCAAGCTATTTCAATTGAAAATTTAATGAAACAAATTCCTGCTTCTTTCATACTTGCAACACTAACTACTAAAAACTATAAATTATAACTAATGTTACAAAATTCATACCACTTCACCTCAACACTCCTAAATTTATCTATCTACTTAACTCGTGTTGATTTGAAATAATCTCTGTTCATTTAACTACTTAAATTTACTAAATTATTTTCCAAACTACCCATACGAGTGAGGAGTAATTTTATCTACATGGTTGAACGGAGCTTATTTCAAACCAAGTTCAGTTAAAATAACTGAATAGTTTTCAGAGTGAATAAAGCTTTTCAAAAGTGCAATTACTAATGCAATAATAGAAAACAAAGTACTCACAGTGGTCGCTCCCAACGGCTGCACAGACATTTTCGATAGTGGATTGTAACTTTCGAAACTGTTAATACTGTCAGTGTTCTTCGAAAAGAAGTTCTTAATTCCACTGTACATATAAGAAGAGAAGAAGAGCCAGCGAAGGGATTCACGCGCGTCTCGGTGTAGCTGGAATAGCTCGTGGCAATTCAAGGGGAGCACTCTTCCCACAGTGTGTCAGTTGGTGCTCAGAGCGAAAATACATTGGAATTAGTATTAACCCCGAACCGCTTTTCGCTCCAACGTATCCTAAGATTACGAGGAAGGGGGATGAACACAAGGGGTAATTAGGACTCAAGGTAATTTAGGGTAACTGAGGAAGGGAAGAGGGGGTTGGAGGGATGGAAGGTCAGAGCGAAGTGGAAAGAATCGGTCCTCGCCGAACGGCGTTCACAGACTGAGTGACACGGATGAGGGCTAGACAAACTCAGGTGCGCTTCGAGCTATGAAGGAGAGTTGTTGTATTTGGAATGAGAGAGAGAGAGAGAGAGAGAGAGAGAGAGAGAGAGAAACCTCTCATTTACTCACTTCTCTTCCGACTGTAAAGCTCTCACTCCCCCCACCCCATCTTTCCCCCCTTATCTTAAAAATACGATTACGTCATCAATTGTGAAAAAAAAAAAATTCTCTCGACGCAAGTGGCAAATTAGAAAGTTTGATTGGAAAGAAAATTCTCTTTTGTCTCATATTTTCTGGAAAAACAAAGAATGAAATTTGAAATGTCAGTTATTACTTTTCGCGCAAGTATATATATACACACACCGCGAAATGTAATGAATACATGCCAATCTTTTTCAATTATTATATCACTCTTCACAGAACATACTTCTCTCTCTCTCTCTCTCTCTCTCTCTCTCTCTCTCTCTCTCTTTCCATTTCCCTTCCTTTATGGGGCTGACTGACTTTTAAAGGAGGAGGATCAAAATGGAGAATTGTTTCCCTGTACGCAAACACAAGCAGAGGGAAAATGTTGCATAGAAAATCTGACGCTTTGTTGCTATGGAAACGTATATTTGACGTCATAAAATACCATAGTTAGCTTAATCCACACCACATTTTCATAATTTCTGTAATATGCTAATTTTTTTTAGAAAATTAACATATCATATATCATATATGAATGTCATACAAATTAAGTTTAGTCGGATCAAGTAAAGATAAGCACCCCCAGCCTTCTTTAATTAGCCTTATAAGGCTAACTAACGAAAATATCACGACCTAACCTAACCAATCGTCAAGGGCGTACAGTTGACTTAACGATTGGTTAGGTTAGGTGGTGATATTTTCGTTAGTTAGCCTTATAAGGCTAATTAAAGAAGGCTGGGGGTGCTTATCTTTACTTGATCCGTTTAGTCGTATATTTAGTTCTCTTGCTCTGACTTCCAAAGGTCTTCAGAAAGTGTTTGCCTTTATGACAGAAGAAATGCAAAAAGCGTACGCAGAGAAAAGGCTAATTATTTTTTCATATCTGCCGTAAAGTTAAAATAATTTTTTTAAAATGCCCAAGTACAAAATTTTCTAAAGGGGAATACAGATCACGAAGAACTTGATACTTAAAGCATGATTTAGGTGGGATTAAAACTATTCCCATCCCCCCCTAATCTTTAGTTTCGAAAAATGACTGACTCGTGTGTGCACACACACACACACACACACCTATATATATATATGTTTTGTCTTCCGTAAGCACATAAAAGACCAGGAAAGACGGGGAAGCAACTATTTCAAAAATTCGAGCTCACCAAACGCCACCTAGTTACCATGGCAACCAAAATATGGCTTTTGCAGGAAACTGTTTATTTGGAAGCGCATTTTAAGAAGCAATGCCTACATTGTGACAGGTATTGTTTTTAAATTAAAAAAGCATTGGTTGGATACAATAATAATATGCATTTTTGCTAAAATATGTTCCCAAACAAATGATTTCCTTCAAAACGCATATACTGGTTTCTATGGTAACAGCATCGTCATGACATATAAATGATTGAATGTGAAATTGTCGCGTCTCTAACGTTCATGTTCTCTCATGCACATACGAAGAACAGAACATATGCAACAGGGTATATATATATATATATATATATATATATATATATATATATATATATATATATATATATAAATTTCCAGTGGAAACAGATAAATAAAATGAGATTTAAGAGTTCAAACAGATCCACTGCACAAAGTATAAATTAGCGGTTCCTAAAGTGTAGTACACGAGCAACTGCTTAGTGATACGTTAATATACTAAAAATGAAACTTCAGAGAACCATAAAAATAAAAAAGAAAATAAATTTAAAGTTTGTAGCTTGGAGAAGTAAAAGTTCTAATAGTCTATACAAAGGGAGAGATAGATAGATAGAGATGTGTCTTGAAAATTTTTTTTTTTGACTGGTGGAGGTGTTGGTAGGATAAGTTTTTGCTTTGTTTGTAGTAGGTTGTACAAAAGAAAATGAGTATGAGAATCCATGCTATAAATTGCTCGGAGATTAAATGGTTATTCATTACAGTGAAGGAGAGTCTGAAATGTTTTCACAAGAAGAAAAGAAGCCTTCAAATCGTCAAAATATAAAAATTTAATTTTTAAATTTTAAATTGGAGGAACTTACAAAAAAAAAAATTTTTTTGTACTATAAAACAATGAAACTTTTTTTTGGTATTAAAATAAAACATAAAAGTTTCGAATGAATACTTCATTTACATAAATAACAATTGACTCTTTTTTTGTTTTGTTTTTGTATTTTAGGTTTATATACGCAGGAATATATTTGCATACACATCTGCCCATAAACACAGTTTATATATATATATATATATATATATATATATATATATATATATGTAACGTGAGGAACTCTTGTAATGATACAATTTTACAGTTGAAATTATTTTCTCTTGGTCATAGTCTCCATATGAAACTGTTAGTGTATATCTTTCAATGAAATACCTGTGCCTGATTTGTATGTTAATCTTATTATATTCCCTTGAATAGACTAAACACAGAGTAACACATAGACAGTAAATTTCATTGCTTTGTTTTAATTGCATTCATTGATGAGAAACCCAATTCGCGTAAGTATGAGGTTGCAAATGGAATTAAAACTTCCAATGCTTCAGACGCCACTTCTGGATATCCAAGTCTGGATACTTTTCCCTGCTATCCAAAATGTACACGAGCCTTCTCACGGGAATAACAACTGCAGGGTCTTGTCACAAGAAAGTTCAATCAATTTATAGTGTAGGTTTCCTGCGAGTTGGGCAAACTCTATCACCCTTTCATTGAACGGATTAAGTATCCACTTCTTAGCAAGTTTCCATCGTCACGTGAGAAATAGTCCGGAAGCAGTTTTTTTTTTTTTTTTCAGTCCAAGTATACTACATCATCATTTAGGGAAGGGGGTCGCGATTTGTATTTTCAAAAAGATGTCGCCAGTACGAAAAAGGTTGAGAAACTCCGGCCTAGACTAAACATTAATTAATATAAAATCATTGGATCACCTGAAGATCAGGGCCACCATGTATTCTTGTTTTTTGCTTTACAGTACTAAATATAATAATAAATTAAAGCGAATGCCCGGTTAGGTCAACTGTACGCCCTTGACGATTGGTTAGGTTAAGTCGTGATACTTTCGTTTGTTTTAACAAAGCTATCATTTGGTAATTGAAGCTGGGGGCCCTGATCTTCAGGTTATCCAAATCATTTATAATTCATACATGCATGATATATTTTTCCTTTATTTTTATAACGTGTAACGATTATTGTATTGGTTTGAAACATAAAAGCGGGAAAACTTATTAAAACTATGCTGTAACCTATAGGTCTAAGTTAATTAAAAGAAAAGTACTTTCCTGTTATCCCGGACCCCAAACTTTTTGCCGAAAATATCATAACTTAACCTAACCAATTGTCAAGGGCATACATCTGACCTAACCGTATTTCTTGTATGTCCATAATGAGACTTTAAAAGATTATTAACAATAATAACAGAAAAACCAGTACTTTCCTGTTAGGTCAACTGTATGCCCTTGACAGTTGGTTAGGTTAAGTTGTGATATTTTCGACAAAATGTCTGGGGTCCGGGATAACAGGAAAGTACCAAAAGAAATTCTATTTTATATATTTAAAATATATATTTTGTATGTTTCTACAGCATATAAACAGTAAATTATCGAAACTATATATTTATATTTTATGTAAACTTTTTATTTTACAAAAAAAAACCACTTTTTGGAAAACTTTGTGTATAGTATATACAGGGTGTCCCAGAATTAACTATCTATTTCAATGAAATCGGACAAATTTTTTAAAAACACACTTTTATTTATGTTTATCATGTTTAATATGTGTTAAAAATGTATAAATTTCTAAATTTTTTTCATAATGTTATTTTCATAATTTTTTCATTATCTGGTCCAATGAAAGACCGTCTGAAGTCATAGAATGGCAAAGAGACTCTCCAAAAGTTAACTGTGGCTTGGAATGACCAAATCCAAAATTTATGGTGCTCCATCTTGTTGAAACACAACATTATCAAGAATGCCATCATCAAGAAGCTGTGGTTCGAGAAATTGCTGAAGCATATCAAGGTAGACGGTACCTGTTACAGTTGCTTCCGCAAAGAAGAATGGGCCATAAATTTTGGATTTGGTCATTCCAAGCCACACGTTAACTTTTGGAGAGTCTCTTTGCCATTCTATGACTTCAGACGGTCTTTCATTGGACCAGATAATGAAAAAATTATGAAAATAAAATTATGAAAAAAATTTAGAAATTTATACATTTTTAACACATATTAAACATGATAAACATAAATAAAAGTGTGTTTTTAAAACATTTGTCCGATTTCATTGAAATAGATAGTTAATTCTGGGACACCCTGTACTATTGCAGAAAAACATACGTAAGCCTATTTACTTTGAAGAACGTGATGGGATAAGAGTTTCATGAAGTGTCTATTGGGTTGATTTGCAGTTTTCTTTGACAGTTTATCTGATGAGCAAGTTGATTTAGAAAAAAAAATGATGACTTATTTAATTAAGTACTCCTAGGTCGCAGTGGAATGTTGATCATGATTATTATCCTCTAAGGCAGTGTTTCTTAACCTTTTTCACACAACGGCCCACTAAAATATGGTTAGAAGCGTCACGACACACATGTGATTTTAAGTATTTCTATTTACTGTTAATGAGAAATTTGAACGTGCGTCGGACCCAGCAGCGACTTCTCATCAGAAGGCTTTTTTCTCGAACTTTCCAAGGCGGCTTTTATACGCAAGATAATATTGTATGATTCAAGGTATACCTTCTAATGTAAATCCAAATAAGGAGAAGTGTTCAGCCCAGTCTAGTTAGATCTTTACTACAGTTATGTGAATTTTCCTCTTTGGAATAAGGTACAGATTGTACCTTACAAGCTATGCTTAAAAGTATACAACTCATTGCTAGCTGAGAAATATATTATGTCTATCTTGCGGCACACCTGGGCTCACTTCGCGGTACACCGGTTAAGGAACATTGCTCTAGAAATATATTCAGTACATTAAGCTCAGCGATCTCTTCTTCCGCTTCTTTTTCGTCAAGGCACTGCTTTTAAACTCGCAAAGGAGAGGTTGAATATCCGCTAAGGTTTTTACCATAGTTCTCACACTAACTATTACACAATCTGCTGTAAATTTCTTTAAAGTTTTCAATATTGTCTCTATTATTTAAAGGATATTTTCTCTGGATGCCTCCCTTTTAGCTGTTATTGTTAGTGTTACATAAACATCACTTATATCCATTGGAGTTTGCAGGTTCAGTATAGTCATGAAGCACGTGTTCTACTGCAATTAATTCTAATCAATTTTGCATGCCATGAATTTGTGAAAAATTTTCATTTACGTGAAATATAGACAGTAACGAATCGCTTATAAAATTTTATTATGAGGCACAAAGTTTCGATAATCCCCAAGGTTTCTTCCAATAGAGGAAAAAAGGTACATGCATCAATAGGATGGAGTATAGGACGAGAATCAGGTAAAAAGAAAGAGAGATTGTAACAAGGATGACCTACTGAAAACATAAGTCATGTTTATGATTTCATTTTACGTCAGTGCTCTTTTTATTATCTTATGTAGTAATTCCCTAGTATACCCCTTCCATAGGCGTCGATCGCTTCTCAAAAATTACACTTCTGTTAAGAAACTTGCTACATTAGATATAGATAAACGAATGAAACGTTAAAAAATTATAAAAATAGATATATTAAAGAAATACAACTTCAAATAAATTGGTATGTTGTCCCCCACACGCACGAAAAAGTGGAGGGGACCTGTCCCGTCCCCACGATCGACGCCCATGCTCCTTTCCTAAAAGCTATTGCACTGAGTTACTGACTGAAATAAATACATGAACGTAACTTCATTGAACGTAACTTCATGGGTTGCCTTGGCCAAAAATTGCTTTAAATGTTCTAATCTACAAACTTTACGAATTAAAATTTTATTACGTATTTTGTGGGCACAAATAACAAAACACAAGAACTGGACAACGAAACAAATAGGTAAACGTTTCTTGCTTTTTGGTAACGAACAGGAATGAATTAAGTAGATGTTTGTGACCACTTTCAGATGTTCGTCTAGATCAGTGGTTCTTGACCTTTTTATCATTGTTACCCCTAGACTAGCTATCCAAGGAAATTAGGATTACTTCCATCACGAAAAAGGTAAAAAAAAAACGGCAAAAGATGATCTGAGGAATGGTTTATCTAATAAAACTAAACAAACATTTATAACTGCAACTTGACTGTACCCCCCCCCCCCGTAAAAGGCAGAATTAACCCCCGGGGGGTAATTACCTCCAGGTTAAGAACCACTGGTCTAAACGAATCGTCTATAAAAACCTTAATATATCCAGTGTTTTATCATAGTTTTAATGACAACATAGGATACGTAGATACCAATAAAAGCATATCATCAATTTTTATTTAATTTCATATAAATATCTGACTAATATCGCATAAAATTTTGACTAATCCAGTTCCCAAAAGATTTCTTGAATCTAAATCTGAAGCAAAAGTTTAAAAAATCTGAACCGAAATCTATAAGATTGTCAATGAATTCGAATCCGCTTCCATGCAAGATACCCTCGAATCGGATTCTGATCCGAATTTGCCCACCTATTGCTGTTGCCTCCTACTTCTCAAAATTAATTAAAACTTTTGCTCTCGACGAAAATGATTATTTATGGATGGACATCTAATCTCAAAACATCCGTGACACTACAGTTATAATGTAATGACAAAAATTATATATGAATACACTAATATCAATTTAACTATTTACAGTTGTTTCTTGGATATGAACTAGGAATAAGATAAGAAAAAATTGTGATTCACGTTAAGAAAATAGAAGGAAAGAATGTTCCAATGTATATTGTATGTATTAAATACTGTATATTGACATTTTGATACATCCATCAAACTTTTACGGTTAGATGAGGTAATATGATTTCGGAGCCTTTCGGATCCTCATCCCAGGAGTTAGACATAGCGGATGAAGTAAAGATAAGCACCCCCAACCTTTTTTAGTTAGCTTTATAAGGCTAACTAACGAAAATATCACGACTTAACCTAACCAATCGTTAGGTCAACTGTACGCCCTTGACGATTGGTTAGGTTAGGTCGTGATATTTTCGTTAGTTAGCCTTATAAAGCTAACTAAAAAAGGTTGGGGGTGCTTATCTTTACTTGATCCGACATAGCTCCTCCATCTCTTCGCCTCTCCCCATCTGACCCTCTCTCTCTCTCTCTCTCTCCTCTCTCTCTCTCTCTCTCTCTCTCTCTCTCTCTCTGTGATATTCCGCAAGGGTCCGTTTTGGGGCAATTTTTTTTTTATGATGTATGTTAATGATCTTGATGTCAATTCAATGAGTAAAATTTCTAAATTTGCAGATAACACTAAAATTGCAGGTAAAATAATTAGTTTACTAGATAGCGAGAGTTATTGCTCATTAGACTTATCAGAATGGTCTAACAAGTGGCAAATGAAATTTGACGTAGATAAATCCAAAGTTATGCATATAGGTTATCA
Source organism: Bathynomus jamesi (assembly GCA_023014485.1). Taxonomy (NCBI): domain Eukaryota; kingdom Metazoa; phylum Arthropoda; class Malacostraca; order Isopoda; family Cirolanidae; genus Bathynomus; species Bathynomus jamesi. The sequence goes on from JAJOZX010000382.1 coordinate 901,272, forward strand.
CAGCAGTAAATTTAAGTATAGTATGGGAAACAATGTATTAAATGAAGCCCGTGAGAGAAAAAATTTCGGTGTCATTGTTAGTGAGGACTAAAAATTCTGAAAACAATGTTCAGTCAAGAGCAGTAAAGCTAATAAAGTATCGAGTTTTATTTCTCGAAATTTGAAACGTGAGTCTAAGGATATTGTTTTGCCATTATAAGTCCCTTGTTAGGCCTCATTTAGAATATGCTCTACAGTTTTGGTCGCCCTATATGAGTAAAGATATAGAAATGGTAGAAAGGGTGCAGCGCCGCGTAACAAAGCTTATTCCAACATTACGTGGTAAACTGTACGAAGACAGACCCAAATTTGTATACGCTTGAGATTCGGCGTTTGAGAGGCGAATCAATTCAGGTGTTCAGAATTTTAAAGAGTTACGTTGTGGCCAGTGTCGTAACACCGCTCCCCATCAATCAGTGAAGTTAATCGACATTGGGTCTGGGTAGTAATTGGATGAGAGACCGACCTCCACGTCCAGATTGTGTAGGGACCCGTGGTTCGGACTCCACGCAAAGGTGTAGGTCCCCTCCATCATATGACCTTAGATGTTTCGAAGGAGGTTAAACAACTCCATCATTAAATGAAGTTCAAACTTTTAAATCGTCTTGATAACGAAGTTATAAGAATTCTTTTGACCAAGACGATAGGAAGATTATAAACCACCATTTTACGACAAAAAGAGTTGAGACAAACGTTGCGAGAGACTTTTTCACCTTTAAGATAGTCGAGAGTGGGATCGCATTCACGCGGGGGTCGTGGCCAGCACTTCGGTAAATATGTTCAAAAATACAGGGTGTCCAAACTGTTTTGTCACCTCAGTAAAATACTAACCGATTTTCTTTTTTCTTTCAGACCCATTTATTACTGATACAGTTAGATAGCCTACCAGTTATTGGGTTAGCTTTTACAGTTCCTGTTGTGAACAGTTTCTTTTCCCATCTCAACAGAGTCCATTTTGGAGGACTGAATCGGTCCTTGAAATCTGCACAAATATTTTCAATAGTTTTGCCGTTACGTGGTCGCTCATGGACCCAGGTACTAGCCATTATGCGTTGTTCAATCGTATAGTTGCTGCTATTACACATTTCAAACGGGTTTGAAAGAAAAACGAAAATCAGTTAGTATTTTACTGGGGTGACAAGACATTGTGGACACCCTGTAGGTTGGATAGGTGTTTCAGTACCAAAAATTTGCGGGCAATTAAGGATGTGTTATTTATTTAGTATAGGGGCTAGCCCGATTTTCCTTTTGTAGTAGGGGTGCTGATCGGGTCTAGTTGCAGAGCACTGGGATTTTTTAGGTGATACCCCATTCATAGAGACGGGAAGCTTGATGGAAATTCTCGGGGGTCAAAACCTCCGAATAGCTAGTTAAGTTTAAAGGATGTCTACTCTTTAGGTACATAGTGTCTATGTATATAGACAGAAGCAATGATATCCCTTTAGATGTAAATACAGTAGGAGGCGCTGGTCTGGTGTCTGGTACTGTATTTACATCTGGTGCACCCGCTGGGGATGCCTGTGGATCAGTGTTCTCTTATCTAAGTAATTCCAGTGCGAAAGATGGCAATGTGAAGCAGTAAATTCTTAAAACAAGCCTGCCAGCACGATGGCCTTGGCATTCATCAGAGAAATGATACAGCGATGAAATGACGACTTCTTGTACTCGTTATAAAAACAAATAAATAAACTAAAACTCCTTTAAAAAAGTACATGGTGTAGATTAAATTAAGTAGTTTTGTGTTTGATGTTAGACTTTATTTCTACTATCATCTAATGAACTAAGCCACAATTGAGCACACGAAATTAGCTGCAGTGTTCATTCGCAACATGCGTACACTTTTCATTACACTTTTTTGTACTTTCCTATAAATTTTCTTTCACACCAATTTTCTGTCAGCAGTAGCTGGCGGAGGAGGGAGAGCCTCGTCTATTTTATACTTCGCTACTATTACTGTGTTAAAGCTTTACGCGTCTTTAATTGTAAGCATGGTATCAGTTTTCAATATTCTTTACTTTTTTCTACTTTTTTCTTGGGCTAACCTAGAGTGGATCTTAGGGTCTTTGTTAGCCTGTAACTCTAACTTTTTAATGTAAATATATTGACGACTTAATTGCTTCACTTAGTAAGGGTAAAGTAATGAAGAACGGATAACATAAAGATAACAAATTTATGACGATGCATAAATTAGCTTTTGACTAATTACTGAAAGGTTCTCGCAAAACCCAAAATTTTCATTATATCAGATTTTTAAGCATGCTGCATAAGTTACCTCCAACTTCGCAAATGTTTCCTAATCATAATGTATCGAGTTTCCCTGGGGAAACTAGACGCGCTCAGTAGAGTCTAATACCAAGAAATAAAAACTCAGCTAATCCAATTATCCAAGTTATGTCCTCTAAACTATGGGCTTCATGGTATGAAATAGTTTGTTTGTAGCGCCTCTTAACATCGATAATGTTATTTTCATTTTTGTTTTTAATTCTTTATATATATATATATATACACAGGGGTTAGACAAAATAATATGAACACCCGCCGATTTCACCGGTTATCTTTACGGACTGCTCAGACACAAAGTAAACGGTCAAATGACTGGCAAACCTATTTAAATGCGTAACAGAGAGTGTATACGTCATGTTATAACCCTCACGTTGTTTTTACAGATCTGAGTGAATTATGAATTAGCAGTTATGAAAGACCTGTCAGACTTCCAAAGAGGGCAAATTGTCGGAGCGCGGATGGCTGGTGCATCGGTGACGAAAACCGCTCAGATGTTCAATGTATCCAGAGGAACTGTCTCTATGGTCATGTCTGCATACCAAAACCATGGAAAGACAAGCACCGACAAACGCAATAGTGGACGCAAGAAGAAGCTGTGTGATCGAGACCGCCGGGTGCTAAAGCGCATTGTGACAAAGAACCATAAGACCACAGCTCCAAAAGTGACTGCAGAGCTTAACCAGCATCTTGCAAGCCCGGTATCGACCAGAACTGTACGTCGCGAGCTCCATGGAGCTGGATACCATGGGAGGGCTGTAATTGCCAAACCCTTCCTTTCGCACATCAACATTGAGCGGCGCAGAAAATGGTGTAATGACCATAAGAATTGGTCAATGGACCGGTGGAAGAATGTAGTCTACTCCGACGAATCCTCCTTTACGCTATTTCCATGTTCCGGTCGAGTTTACGTCTGGAGACAGCCTAAAGATGCTTATGACCCCGACTGCCTGACCCCACCGTTAAGCATGGAGGCGGATCTGTGATGGTTTGGGCAGCAATATCGTGGAATACTCTTGGCCCAGCTGTAGTACTGCATGGTAGGGTTAACGCCCAGGTCTATCTGTCAATATTGGCTGACCAGGTCCATCCCATGGTCCAAACGCTGTTTCCCAATGGCGGCGCCGTCTTCCAGGATGATAATGCACCAATCCACACCGCTGGGGTCGTTAAAAACTGGTTTGAAGAGCATGTTAGTGAAGTAGAACGCTTGGATTGGCCTCCACAATCCCCTGATCTTAACATTATCGAGCATCTGTGGTGTCAGTTGGAGCAGCAGGTCAGAAGCCGATTCCCACCGCCGGCGTCTTTGGAGGAACTGGAGCAGGGTTTGCTCGAAGAATGGCTCAGGATTCCTCTAGCCACTGTCCAAAAGCTGTATGAATCAATTCCCCGACGCATTGCAGCTGTTATTGCCGCTAAAGGAGGACCAACTCCATATTAAGAATAAAAACCGCCATTTATCAAGGTGTTCATATTATTTTGTCCAACCCCTGTATATATATATATATATATATATATATATATATATGCACTAAAATCACTAAAATACATATTTATATATATATATATATATATATATATATATATATATATATATATATATATACATACATACATACACACACACATATATATATATATATATATATATATATATACAGGGTGGGCCGTAAGTTTCCATACATAGGAAAAATAAACATTTTTTTATGGAGAACCATTTTTATTTATATAATATGTTCTACATGGTTGCCATTGTTTTGAAAACACATTTCAATACGTGTTCCCCACTGTTGATGAACACGCATTAGCACAGTTGACGTTAGGCTTGTAATGGCGTTGGTGATACGTTCCTTTAGATGATTTATGTCTCGTATCTTTTCCTGATACACCATGGCCTTCAAGTGCCCCCAAAGATAGAAATCAAGGGGGGTGAGATCTGGGGATCTGGGAGGCCACTCCACAGGACCACGCCGACCAATCCAAGCATCCGGAAACTGCTGATCCAAATACCGACGCACGTGAAGACCATAATTTAAATTTTCCTATGTATGGAAACTTACGGCCCACCCTGTATATATATATATAGGGTGAACCAAATGTAGGTGGACAGTAAATGACAACGTTTATTTTGAGAATACATATTTAATTTATTGTATACTATAATACAAAATAATATTTAAATAAATTTAGTTATAATATTTAATATAATATAACACAAACACCATAGTTATAATGAACACCATAGTTATAATATAATATAACACAAACCGTATTCAACCTACTGTCCACCTACTTTTGGTTCACCGTGTATATATATATATATATATATATATATATATATATATATATATATATATATATATATATATATGTATGGGAATAATATAATAAGGTTAATTAATTACTGGTTATAAATTAACCCAAACAAAATTGATCATGCAAACAGATGACAATGCGCTCCAAAAAGTTTTCACCTTCATTATGATACCGCGCCAAAAGATGAAACCTGGATCCATCACTGAAGCAGAAAGCAAACGACAGAGCATGCAATGGAAGCATCCAACATCTCCGGTTGCAAGGAAGTTCAAAGCGCAGCCGTCAGCAGGTAAAGTTATGCTAACACTGTTTTGGAATACACGAGGCCCTATCCTTGAACATTATCTAGAGTGTGGAACTACAGTAACAAGTGCATTGTATTCTGACATGCTTCGGAATGAGTTAAAGCAAGCAATTCGCACAAAACGGAGGAGATTGTCGGAAGGTGTTATTCTGTTACACGCCCTCATACCGCTGCACAGACTAGAAAATGCCTTCAAGAACTTAAATTTGAAGTTCTCGACCATCCAGCCTACAGTCCAGACCTGGCACCTTCGGATTTTTACCTGTTTGGACCACTAAAAGACGCTTTGAGAGGTCAGCGATTCCAAGGCGATGATGATCTGAAGGAGGCGTGCAGCCGGTGCATGACTGTCTACGCACACAGCCAAACACATTCTTTTGTGATGGCATTAGGAAGCTTGTAGATCGCTGGACTAAGTGTATTGAGAAACAGGGAGACTATGTTGAGAAGTGATGTGTTTATAATCTATCAGATTTGAAAATAAAATTGTGAAAATAAAAAGTGCGGATACTTATTGAATTACCCTCGTGTGTGTGTGTGTGTGTGTATATATATATATATATATATATATATGCACTAAAATCACAGAATAACACGTGATCTTATTAATAAGCAAACAACCACTGTGGTTGTTTGCTTATATATATATATATATATATATATATATATATATATATATATTATATATATATATATATAGTGGCCTACGGATCACCAATTTGATGTGGCCAAGAAAGTAGGCTTACTATAATTTATGAATTATATTGAAATTAATAATTAGGGGTCACCAGTTTGGAAATACAGCCCAAACAAACAATATTTTATAAGAGAGGAATTTACTTTGTTCTTTTGTGTTTAATTAGAAAACTAAATGAATTATTTGTTCACAGTGATTGACAATTCCATAACCATATTTATAGTGATTAACAATTCTATAACGGTATTTTACTACAGGGTGTCCCGTAAGTCTGGACCCATAGGGATTTATAATATATTTTTTATTATGTTATTATTATTTTTTTATTATTATTTTTTTTATTTTTTATTATGATTTTTTTTGTGGGGCCACTTGAAAGCCAAAGTGTACGAGGTCAAACTTCAGAACATTTTCCACCTTAAAGCACGCATTGTGGAGGCGTGTCAAGAAATTTCTGCGACTGTGATTCAGAAAGTGCTGTCGCAGTGGAGATTGCGTCTTCAACTATGTGTGCGACACAACGGCGGACACTTTGAACAGATTATGTAATAAATTTTTGGACTATTTTGTAATTTTATTATTTTTCCCTATGGGTCCAGACTTACGGGACACCCTGTATATTACAGATGACATTCTTAGCAATAAGAAATGGTTATACAGTCTAATCGTTAAGTAAGTACAAGTTAAGTAAGTATAATCGTTAAGTAAGTACACTAATTTAGGTAGGCTAATGAGATATGCAGCGGTGAACACAGAATAAATAATTAAGCCAATAATAACCGAAATAATGAAAGTACGGTATGGTACAGTAATGGATTAGGTCAGTAAAAATTAAATGCATAAAAAAGCAAATAAACAAGCCGATACAAATACAGTAAGATAATTGAATATGGTAAAATAGTTGTACATGAGTTAGTTTGCCGGTTGTTTGCGTACACTTTTGGGTAGAGCCTATTCGCTAGGCTGAGGTTACACTATGTAAGCTACGCGGGAATTGCTTAACACGAAGGCAAAGAAGGTAGACTTGTGGCTTGTAGCCTACTACAAGATTACGGAATGGGCTTCGAAGGGCTGCTTCTGCAGGCGGACTGTCCTTACCGGCGAGAGGATGAGTGTTGAGGGTCAGTAGAGACTTGTTGAAAAGGGGGCCAACAGAAACTCCTGCAGCAGTGATGTTGCTTCTTGCAGGATGAAATTGTAGAGGACCTTACTTGATGATAGACTTCGTGTATGCTCGACCGGAGCCTTGAAGGAACAGCGGGCCGCTCTCCAGCGAAGGCCGAACAGCGGGTGGCGTGACGAAACTGACGAAGGCGCTGAGAGAGAGACGTAACTACAAAAACGAGAAGATGGCAAGTGAGAGTGATTTGAGAAAACCCCAGCACTTTTATAGGCTTTGGTGACGTCCTCTGGTGGGCATTTCGGGAAATACCACAAAATCTGTTTCCTCCGTGGGTCTGTTTCATGCTCACGTGTACAACCTTTGTTTTGATTCCATGATGTTTGAGAACGGCGAGGAAAGGAATTTCCGGTCTCTCTCTCTCTCTCTCTCTCTCTCTCTCTCTCTCTCTCTCTATATAATATATATATATGTATATATATATATAACGTAAAGAACGACGCTTGTATAGGAGAACATTCCGCACAAGATGAGGAGGGAGAACGAACAAATGAAAAAAATGAGGTAACCACGCGTATGAAGGAGAATTACGACTTCTGATCGAGTGAGGACCATGGTGTAGTGGTTATCATATCTGACCGGCAATCGGAAGATCCCGGGTTCGATTCCCGGGTGGTTACCTCATTTTTTCATTTGTTCGTTCTCCCTCCTCATCTTGCGCGGAATGTTCTCCTATACAAGCGTCGTTCTTTACGTTAATTATACTGCGTGTTCTTTGCAGTTAAAATGTATATAAGGTGCGGCATGCGGGAGGTGCCCCCCTCAGGGCATTGGTTTCTGCGCGTATGTAGGAGAATTACGACTTCTGATCGAGTGAGGACCATGGTGTAGTGGTTATCATATCTAACCGGCAATCGGAAGATCCCGGGTCCGATTCCCGGGTGGTTACCTCATTTTTTCATTTGTTCGTTCCCCCTCCTCATCTTGCGCGGAATGTTCTCCTATACAAGCGTCGTTCTTTACGTTAATTATACTGCGTGTTCTTTGCAGTTGAAATGTATATATATATATATGATGAATAAAACCACGAAGGAAAGGAAACACAAAATGGTGCTCAAGCGCTTTCGTCTAATGACATCCTCAGGAACACTGAGGATGTCATTAGACGAAAGCGCTTGAGCACCATTTTGTGTTTCCTTTCCTTCGTGGTTTTATTCATCATAAATATTTTTCACGTGTTACTTTCGTGAAATAATTTCATATTATATATATATATATATATATATATATATATATATATATATATATATATATATATATATATATATATATATATATATATATATATATGACTACTGAATTGAATACTCTTTATTTTTATAATGTATAATAACATACAATAACAAATAATTGTTTATTTTATGATATTTTATTTGACCCTTAAGCTTTAGGTTTTACTGGGCTCTTAATGGAAAAAAACACAGCTAGTTATTATTATTATTATTACTAATAATACATAAATCAGGAATAAGAATTATTAATTAGGGTATGTATTAATCTTAAATTATTATTATCGATATAAAACAAATTATTGAAGGTATTACACCAATACTACACAAAGAAATCAGTATTAGACACGAAAGATAAGAGATGAACCATCCCATTAAAACAAGCTTTTCTTTAATTATTATTTTTTTTACATATTTTAAGAGTGTATAAACATGGTGCCAACACTGTGTATAAATCAAGTGAAGGACCCCATAATTTGCTCTTTTGCGACTCTACAACAGCTTCCCTTCCAGAGAGCGCGAAAACGAATTCTAGTTTTGTTTTGTCGCGCCCATCAAGATAATTATCGAAGATATGAGAGGTTATTTTGACGTGTGGTCGCTCTGGGTTCCCATATACATGTTTTTAAGTGTTTTCATCTTTGCCTCTTATTATATACATAGATACTAGGAAGATTTTATATATATATATATATATATATATATGCGTGTGTGTGTGTGTGTGTGAGCACGCGCGGCCACGTAGGCAACTGGGCATAAGTGAAGTCGATTGTGTGATAATTCACAGATATAGTGTGGTAATTTCGTTTTATGAGGAATAGTTTCGTACCTCGGGATATTATAAAAATTATATAAAAATATTTATCAGGTCATCCCATAAGTAATGTCGTTTTTTACGATAGATTAAGTTTAAACTAGTCCTACTCGGTTTAAGCATAAATTTTCCGAAGGTTATATCTAAGAGGAGATCTATCGTGTTTCGCTACATACTTTACAGACCTTGACCAGTGAAGACGTGTGTTTTGCTTTATGTGAACCCCTCATAAACATGGCGGTATCAGAAGAGCATATCAGGCATATAATGCTTTACGAGTTCAAAAAAGGGAATAGTGCTACTGAAGCAACGCGAAACATTCAGGACGTTTATGGCAACGATATTCTGCATGTGAGGAAATGTCAAAGATGGTTTCAAAAGTTTAGGAATGGTGACTGCTGTTTGACAGATGCAGCACGCTCTGGACGCCCTGCTGAGTTTGGCCGCACTTGAAGAAGACTGTTCAACAACTGTCGAAGAATTGGCCCAGAAACTCAATTCACCCCCGTCCACCATCCATCGACATTTGCAACAACTCGGGAAAGTGCCTAAGTTAGGAAAATGGTGCTACATGAATTGTCGGTCGACAATCTGAGGGTGCGGGTAAACATTAGCACAGCTCTTCATTCCCGTGAACTCCAAGATCCGGTTTTGCACCGTTTAGTGACTGGTGATGAAAAGTGGATACTGTACCAGAATGTTAAGCGCTGTCGACAGTGGGTTTGTGTCGGAGAACCAGCGACACCACAGCCAAAACCAAATCTTCACCCTCGGAAGGTGTTGCTTAGTGTTTGGTGGGATAAAGGTGGTGTAATACACTTTGAAGCCTTACCACACAACCAAACAATCACCGCTCAAGTCTACTGTGAACAACTCGATCGATTGAACACTGCACTAAAAGAAAAGAGACCTTCTTTGGTTAATCGGAAAGGAATCATGTTCCACCACGACCACGCACGTCCTCATACCGCTCGGATCACTTCTGCAAAAATTGAGGAGCTTGGGTGGGAAAAACTTCCACATCCTCCATATTCTCCAGACCTTGCGCCTTCAGATTATCATCTCTTCGGGAGTCTGCAAAACTATCTTGACGAGAAACAGTATACTTCTTTAGATGACCTGCACACCAGTCTTTATACGTTTTTTGCCTCAAAACCGCCTGAATTTTATAAACATGGCATTGAAAAGCTTGTAGGACGTTGGCAGAGTGTCACTGATTCCGATGGAAAGTATATACTAGATTAAAAAGTTTCAGTTGAGGTTTTTTTTGTCCTTCAAATTCCGATCTAAAAAACGACATTACTTATGGGATGACCTGATAGAAACGTTTTTTACCGTTGGGAAAAGATACGTTAATCCTGATTAGGTTAGGTTAGATAAGGTTTGGGTTTGATTAGGTTAGGCTAGGCTAGATTAGCTAGTACCTCACTATTTAATGGCTGAACAGAAAACCTTCGAGCCCTCAATTGTGTTCGAACGACTTATCACGCCCTTTTCGGCTCGATGGCACTAAGATTAGGTTCGGTTCAATTAGGTTTAGTTAATTAGTTTTTTAAAGACATGGATTTGAAAAACTTGGTACCTCGCTTACGTAGAGATGCGTACATTTTGTGTGTGTGTGTGTGTGTGTGTGTGTGTGTGTGTCGCTCATTAGTCAGCCTACAAACAATTATGAACAATAAGGCAAACAAAAATAGACGACACTGAATTTCTGTTTAATACATAATGTAGATTACAGAATACGAGATACTACAAATAAATTACAGCAAGTGATTAATCATTCACAGAATTTCACACTTAAACCCTCATAATCTGCTCTTGCCGCTTCAAGTAAACCTTCCTGAATATCGCGATATGGTTTGGGTCTTGCTGGAAGATGAACCCCCTTCCAATCAAGATCGGCCGCACACAGGATCGTCTGGCGACTCACGAGTGACGATTTGGGTCGTGACGACTCGAGATTTTACATTGAAAGAATGGGAGCCTCCGCACACTGCAGCAACCGCGACGCGATTCTGGGGAATCGCGTCACGGTCGCGTCAATAGCATAACTTAGAGTCGGCGCTGAGGATGATATAGAAAACACAGTGCGCTTGGTATCGATGTCATGTGCTCCTTAAGAACGTCTTTATTCTTTTTAATGTTGAATGGCAGCGTTCGGCCTCGGATGTAGTCATGGGGATGGTCAAAAGAATTTTTATGAGCTCATGCTTTTCAGTTTTTTCTTTCATTTTGTTTATATTTGTAAAACCACTTTTTGTCCACGTCAAGTCACCACCGAGTAGTAGACACGGGAAACAAAATAATGCATTTTTAACTTTACAACCACAAAGCCAACTTTTTCTTTGGTACCATTCTGAATTAAAACTACGAATATATTTCTTATTGTTACTTATTCCGGGCTGAGATATTTGAATTTCTGGTGTAGGGCGTCCTTCAGTTTTAATAGCTATTTTTTCTTGAAGAGATAACTGTGAAAAATTACGAGACTGAATTTTACTCACTGTCTCACTTCTGGGACTCACTTCTGGGGCTAGCGCAGCCATGATAATAGAATAGGCGCCTAGTTAAAATTTCAAAAGACAAAGTCACTTGCGAAAAAATATTCTAAGAAATGAAAGCTATATATTGTAAATAATCCAATTATTATATAATTAACTTCAATCTCACGACAAAAAATAAATGATAACGAATCATTGATAAATGCAATTCGGAAATTAAATTTCGAATTAGCAAACGATACAGCAACACAACTACCACGTCAAACAAACAAATCGGCACTGCTCTGTCCACAGTGCTTTGGATCCTCTTAAACCCGCGATTCTGACTCGCTCTTCGTACGTCCACCACCGAGGTTTCAAGCGTTTCGAACAAAATCTGGAACTGTTAAGTACGCAGTTCCACGGGAAGGCTGAAGCTACTTTCGTGATTCATTCGTTCGACATTGAAATAGTTTAAGGAAAAAAGGATATAATCTGATTTAAAAACTCAAAGTTCATTGAAAAAAAACAATCAGAGAGGCTATTTTAAATATTTAAATATAAAGATCATAAGATCATGGGGGTGCTGCAGTTCCACAGTGCCTACCTGCGAGCCGCTCCTGGTATCTGGTATCCCACCTATATTATCTAGGGTTAAGTTTCGTTACTTACAGGTTATGACTTGAATTTATAAAATCCACACGATTTTTCATGATGAAAAAAAACAACCCCCGCCAGGTAGTGGCGTACTAAGGGGGGTGCGAGGGGGCGGTCCGCCCGGGATGACAGCCAGGAGGGGGTGCCATCGGGAGAGTTGAAATACCAGTGCAAGTTTTCAAATCAAATGAAAAATTCGCCAAAGTAAGAAAAAAATTTAAAAATTTTCAAACTATTACAACAGCTTAATGTTAATTTCCACTATAAAATAAATTTTTATTTTTATTGGCAATACAAAATTTACAAACGAAAAATTAAATATTTGATAAAAATTACATCGAAAGGCGAACGTTTGTTGACGTTTTAGTCATCAGTTTGTTGAGCATAGCCAGCTGGCTGCAACTGACATTCCAAGTCTTGTTCACTTGACACTGTGACTCCACATACATGAGGCATGTTTCATTAAATAATTATGATAAAGCATAAAGTGCTGGTGTTTATAACAATATCATGGTACTTATACCAGTGCCCAGTAATTTTTGACAATGTGGTATCATAGTGATGTTTAAGTGTTTATAAATGCATCGTCGTGATGTTATAATACCCGGTAAATGCATCGTCGTGATGTTATAGAAACTCATGTTTATGAATGGTGGTCCCTGTGACTACTGGTTATCAGTAAAAAGACACAGGAAAGTCACACTTTGCACTAAACTTTAGACGACTTTTTTCCTACAACCATGACTACTGAAGTAACGATGATGTGTATGACTGAGTGAGTTTTTTATGATGACTATGTGGTGATCTTACGATGGTGGTGGTGATATGACTGCATGATTTTTTTTAATGCAACTACATGGTGATGTTAAGACCAAACACTTTGGTTGTTGCAACAGAAGAAGAACTTCGGAAGTATATTCCAAATTTGACTCAGATTTTCGATGAATTCTCTGATGAAGATATCAATGTGGAAATTGGACGACTTCGGAGTCATTTGGAAGCTGCCAAAATCAGCGTTGAAGAGGCAAAGAAATGGACAGCATTGCAGTTTCTGGAGTTTATTGTGAAATGGGATTTTTGTGAATCTTTGCCAAGCTTGTCACTGTGTTTGAGATTCTTTTTGACTGTCTGTGTGTCTATTGCTTCTTGTGAAAGAAGTTTTTCCAAATTGAAATTGATAAAAAATTTCTTTCGCTCGACCATGAGTCAGACAAGATTGACAAATCTGGCTTTACTTTCAATTGAACATGAATATGCAAAGAAGGTGAATTTTGATGAGGTCATTGATCAATTTGCAGAAATTAAGGCTCGAAAGCAGAGACTGTGAATCCTCTCTATTTACCTTTGAAGAATAGGTTGAGCGTTGAGACTGGATTTCCTGCGTTTTTTGTATAAAATAAAATGCAGTATTACCTGTTCACTGAATTTTTAATGTCCTGCATTTTTCTTATTTCCAATTTGCTTATGACAGTACTGTACTGTTTAAAAATCTACTCGCAAACATAATATATTTTTCTGTGTGTTTAAATTTTAAAATTATTTATGGGGGGTGCCAAAGGAAGGATCCGCCCCGGGTGCCAAATACTTTAGGTACGCCCCTGCCGCCAGGGTTCAAGCCCACAACCTTTTTAATAGAAAGTTAGGGCGCTAGCCAGTACACTACAACAGGATAAAAATTAACACAACCTGCCATATATTTAAATAACCGAGGAAATGCATAACGCTTTCGCGTCCAAAGGCATTTTACGTGTTAACTCTCCCTCACTCGAGGTAATGACCAACACTGGGGGACCATAAATGGAATATCATGTATGAAGCTGCACGATTTTTCCATGGTCATATTGTATAATTATTGTGTAAAATTCAGATGTGTGGCAATTATTCATAGTACTGTACTTCGCAACTGATGGCCGAAGTTACATAGACGTCAGTAGGAAAAAAAATCACTTACATTTTGAGAAATATAGTTAAAATATTTTCCCAAATTTGATGCATTAATATACGCGTAAGACATTCAGAACGTTCATATTTACACTAAAAAACGATTACAATTTTATTTTATACGAAAAAATCTAAAAATTGTCTAGTTTCACGAAGTTTTCCTTACAGAAACAGTTCATTTTCTCAGCTCTCTCAACTTTATAACATGGCAGCAAAAATAACCCATCGAACAGTTGTTTAAATAAGGTGGTGTTGAGTCTAACTACAGTATATATATATATATATATATATATATATATATTATATATATATATATATCTGTGTTGCATCCCCTCCATCCGCCTAAAACCGCTTCTGTATATGAGTGAGAGGAACACTACAATAAACCGTGTTCAGTTATATTTGGGGGCTAATATTAAGTTTTACACTAGGTTAGGTGGTCGTTTTAGATTAGCTATTTCTCACGTGACTAATTTCGGCCAATCAAGATCTTTGTAACAAATTTCGATTGTCAAAACCACTGGTCTCCGCGAGACTTAATATTTACCTATTTTGGATTAAATAAACACTTTAAAATAAATAAATGAACACTGTTTCAAACCCGTTGAAACGTGAGCTCCTCATCAGACCCGTCAAAGATAAAAGACAAGAAAAGACTGGGGAAACTTAAGAGTTAGGATTACAAGCCAATTGTTCGAGCTGCTACATCACAAATAAATTCATCCACGCTACAGAAGCCAGCTGCACGATTTATGTTGGGAATGACATTATCATGAACGGCTTCCATAAATCTTAAAATGTTCTTTTTTTAGACTTTTATGTAAATTTAGAATTTTCCCAATCTTTTCGGTGGCTGGAATCACTCAGGTGGTAAAATAGGACATTATTGGTTGCACCTGTCCTAACCCCATATTTATGCCGTTTAGTTTTATGTTCTGAAGAATTTAATGTTTCATCAATATATTTCAGTTCACAATCCATGCAAGGAATTATGTACACCCCTCCTTTAGTTGTATTGTTAGAGTACATCCTTGAACATGTTCTGAGAACAACACAGAAGGGAAGATATTCCTTGTCCCAGCAAAATAATACGCCTTGCCACACGGCTAAAATTTGTAGAGAATGGTATTAATTTCAACTTTGAAATGGTCTTGTAATTCTCTTGACCTTAATCCGACTGAGAACCTGTGGAAACTTCTGAAGGGGAAAGTTTCTGCAAAGAAGTCAGGATCCTATGATCTTTGTTCTGCTATATAAAAAACCCAGTTTGTTAGTCCGAAATGGTCCTAGAATTGCGGTAAAACCTCATCATATCCATGCCCAATAGGATCAAAGTAATCGTTGATGCCAAGAAAAGTCCACTAAATATTAAGATCACAATAAAAATGTAGTTCCTAAAACCTTTGACTCCAAACTTTTCGCCATGACTTTATGCAATTTCACAATGTGTCTTCTTCTGTGAGGAAGAGAATTCCAGACATGCACATTTAAAGCCACGCTCAATGCTTGTAGGCGTCGGAAATAATGCAAATTTGTCACAAAGAACAGTCCAACTTTAGTTGCATGAACGCCCTACCATGAACATATGGCTCGGCGAAAACCCCTCCTTATAGCCGTCAGTGTTACAGTGAAAACCAGCAGTAACCGAGATGATGCACAAATCTATGATAATTTGGAAGTTTCAGACGAGTCTCACTTTAATTACTTTATATTGAATGGATGCTCACTCAACACAGTGATTTCAGTGTAATGGTATGAACAGCCATTTAAGATGATGGAGATCGAGACTTACTCGTTATTCATCAAACAGTTTTAATTTTGCTAATTATATATCAGGAGCGGTGGCGTATCGAGGAGAAATGCCGCTTGGGGCGAGATTTCAAAGGGCCGCCCCCCTCACAACTTACGTGCTGAATTAAACACAAAGCCTAATGAAATAACTTTATTACAAATCTAATTAAGTATAGTATATTTGCAATTAAACAATTACACTTTTGTTTTCCGCCTTTCTAAATGGTCATTGGCCTAACAAACACGCAGTTGTTGTTGTGACGGCGTGGTTCATAATCATATCTTCCTAGCCTTCAGTGAGGCAAACTAGTCTATCACAGCTTCGAAGTCAAGTGAATACCTTTTTTGCTACAATGAAATTATCGATGAAACCAAAAACAAAAATTAAACTTTGAGAGGATAGATAATTTATAAAATATAATACATTTTGCACAAACTACTTTAAAACGACAAAATTACAATTAAAAACGATGTCAAGCTTAAAATACATAAAATCGCTAAAATAATCGAAAATCATAAAGGCAAAACGATAGATGGGCATTGGCCATCGCTAATTGAAATGGGCGGTAGATGCTGTTATGCGTTACGTGGTGAAAAAGGCCGTATTTACCTTTATACCTTACATTTTAGACCTAAGTAACGAATTTACGGTTACACGTTACTTTAACGCCTATATATATATATATATATATATATATATATATATATATATATATATATATATGTAACGGTGTTACATTTATCTGGTACATTTATTCATTACAAAATGTGTATATGGTAACTGTTGTTGACAACAAATTTGCCACCTCCAAAAAGTGCCGCTCGGGGCGGCCGCCCCGTTGGCCCCCCCCCTCACCTCCCTACGCCACTGATCAGGAGTCACCTGTTTGAAACTCATGTTACATGCTCGTCCAACACCAGCACTCAGTGGGAAAACAAAAGAGGATGCGGGTTTTTTCCTGAACACCTCCATCGAAGTCCAATCCTAGTTGAAAAGTCGTGGAGTGGAGAACCATGGTCATGAACTGCGAAAAAGACCAAGTCCCTTATGTGTGGCGTGGCAGATCTTAATGAAATCTTACAAAACACAAAAAACTTTTATGCTGCGTCTCAGCCGATCGTCAGGCCCTTGAAATAGCTACGTAATACTAACCGTTTTCTCAGAACTATGTCGTGGCCAATGTCGTAACACCGCTTCCCATCGATGAACGAAGTTAAGTGACATTGGATCTCGGTAGTAGTTAAATGGGAAACTCTCCTCTGCGACCAAATTATGTAGCGACCAGTGGTTCGGATTCCGGGTAAAGCTGTAGGTCTCCTCATATCATATCACTTTAGATGTTGCGAAGAAAGTTAAATAACAGCACCAACAACCGTTTTCCCAACTTTGCTGCATCCTAAGTTTATGATATGCGCCATTTTAAAATTCGCTTCTCTATATAAGAATAATAATCTACAATGTACATTTAACCTTTGTATGAGAGCAATAACTTGAAACAAACTTTACCAGAACATATTCCTGTATTTTACATAAGAAGTTCATACAAAAATCAAAAGCTTTTATACGTTCGTTCTTATTATTCGTAAGAAAACGTTTGAAATTTTAGACATGCGATTTTCTAATGAATATTTAAAAATTTACTCTGTCAGCCTCTCTTACTTTAAAAGGTTAAATAAGGATTCTCTCTCGCCCTCCATCATCTGTGTGTGTGTGTGTGTGTGTGTGTGTGTGTGTGTGTGTGTGACCTTTAAAATCCGAAAACAGGGGATACAAAATGATGTGCGAGGGTGAACGAAATTCAAGGACTATTAAATTCTTGTTTCCAATTCACTAAATTAAACCTAAAATGAGAACAGACACTCCAGAAAGTATTTTTCGAACCAGTTCCACAAGAAGTTAATGATTATTACCGACTTTAATTGCATTCTTCATTAACTAGTTTCTCGGGGAAAATTATAATTAGACGCATCAAACAATTGCAGAAAAAGATTCGGTGCACTCGGGCCTCACACATCAGTAAATGTGTAAATTATAATAAAATCAATGTTTTCCCCAAATTTCAAGAAACCTTTCGCTGATCTGCAAATATTTTCAGGTCCGACAAATTATACCCGCGTTAAATGCCAAATTAAACCTGCTTCGTAACGGCAAAGGCCATATGACGGAGGGGACCCACAACTTTGCGTGGAATCCGAACCATGGGTCTTTACATCATCTGAACGCGAAGGACGAACATCCATCCAGCTAGTGAACAGACCCAACGTCGCTTGTCTAATGGGAAGCGGTGTTTCAACCTAATCAAACTGTCACTCAGATATTAACAATTAAAAATTAGAATTGTTTAATTTAAGTAATTTGATACGTTAAACAAAATATTTCTTCGAATTTGTAAAAATTTAGTTAGAATGACGTTTAATTATTAACTTAAATGCTTTTTTCAAATTAAAGATATAAAAACATTTGTGTTGACTGAAGTCGACTGGCACAAACATGAAATGAAACGTGAAATGAGGAATCATCGCACGGAACATCCGAAAGGTTGAAAGGGATCATCAAAAATCTCATTTCTCAAATGAGTTGGGGTGAGTAGGCAGACATGTTCGGATATAAAAATAAAAGGTAAGGAACGAGAGAAACGTTAGAAACGAAGGTATACACATTCATTCACACCCGCATCCTGGTGGACCACCACCCTCCCACATGGCTAAATTCCACACCTGCGGCGCTTCATACGCCGTGTGTAATGGTGCTTCCAGGCTTCTCATAGAAATGAGAGAGACAGAGGAGTCCCGAATTTACGTACGAGGGGAGATCAAAAAGTTCTCGGCCTGACAATGAAAGACGAGTCAAGTTGATAGTTTTTATTATTATTTTTCTACATAGTCTCCTTTTAGGGATATATACTTGATCCAGCGTTTTTCCAGCATCTGGATACCTTTCTAAAAGAAGTCTTCATTTTGGTCCTCTAACCAGGCATTTACAACTGACAAGACTTCACCATCGCCCAAAATTCTCTGTCCACGGAGGTGTTATTTTAATTTGGGAAACAGATAGAAATCACCAAGAGCTAGGTCTGGCGAATATGAAGCAATATGAAACAATTCGAAGCCCATTTTTCTGATGGTAACCATCGCAGCTGCAAACTTGTGAGCAGGAGCATTGTCCTGGTGAAACAGGACACCTCGACTGAGTTTCTCTCATCACTTTTGCTTGATGGCTTCGCGCAGTTTTCTCATTAACCGTGCATAGTAATCACCCGTAATGGTGACACGCTTTGTTGTTTTGACTCTGGATCGAAATGATGAATCTATGTTTCATCCATAGTAATAAACAGATTTTTCTGGGTGTTGCTGGAAAAGGTCCAAACATTGTCTTGAAATTTGAACTCGAGTTCTCTTCTGGTTGTCAGTCAACATTCGTGGCACCCATCTTATAGACATTTAAAGCTTTAATTTGTCTGTTAATATTGAATGTGTGCTGCCAAATGAAATGCCGACATTCTCAGCTATAAGTCGAACACCAAGTCGGCGATTATTCATGACAAGATCATTGACTTTTTGGACATTTTCTTCAGAAGTTGATGTTGATGGCCGTCCAGACCGTTCATCATCTTCGATCGACGTGTTGCCCCGTTTGAATTCCGCACACACACTTTTTAACAGTAGAATAAGATGGGGCAGAATCTCCTAATGTGTGCTGCATATCTTCAAAAACGTTTTGGGGAGTCGTATTCTTCCATGTCCATTTTTTTAAAGCTTATCACATTGCTTCACATTACAACCTGTAAAACAAAGAATATTTTGAGTAGCGTTTTTATATTTTGCACACATATTTAATAATAGTTGTACTAGATATGGTGTAAATTTGATCTCAAAATACGATTATATCTAGGTCAGGCCGATAACTTTTTGATCACCCCTTCCTCCATTCCAACCTACTTGTAGCCACTTCTCGTGCATTACCCAAATCAAGTCCACGCTTCCTCACGCAATCATTCACCATGTTCATCCATCTTCTCGGCCTTCCTCTCCTTCGCAAACACTCTTATACACTCTTTACACAACTTTGTCATCTTTCATTCCTTCAACATGTCCAAACCACCTGAATACATTTTCTTCAATTTTCACTGTCACTGACTTTCGCACACCACATCTGTCCAGAACCACACAATTTTTCACTACCAATCCGGCGCACGCCACACATACTTCTCAACTTATCCATTTCAATTGCTCTTACTCATGACTTCTCATTTTCACGTCAATGTTTCATACCCAAACAAAAGTATCGGCACTAACACACTTTCATGTAAACATCTCTCAGCATCTCTACCCAGTCTCCGCTTTCTCACAAACGCTTTCGGCGCACCCATCACCCTTCTCCCTTGATTCACTCTACTATCAATTTTATCCGTACTCGTACCTCTTTTGTTCAAAACACATCCCAAATACTTAAAAGACTATACCCCTCTTGTGTTTCAGCATTCACCATCACTTGACAGTCTGAGTTTCTCTCACTCTCCACAATCATAACTTGCTTTTACCTCCATTCAGTTTCAACAGTCTTCTCTCACACACCGCCACAAAACTCCTAACAGCCTCCTGCATATCACGCTCACTCTCAGCAAATAGCACAGCATCATCCGCATACAACAGATTCGAGAGGTCCCACCTATTCCCATCACACACCAAATTCAATCCTCTTTCAAGTATTTACACTTTCACCTCTCTTATCACTCCACCCATAAACAGACTGAATAGCCACGGAAACATCACATATCCTTGACGCACACCAACACTTTTATGAAACCACTCACTCAGTTCTTTATTTACTCTCACACCAGGGCTGGGGCCAAATACGTATTTGTATTTTTTATTTACAAATACAGTAAAACCTGTATTTGTATTTGAGGCAGTCTAAGGATGTGTATTTGTATTTGATTACTGTATTTGCTGTATTTGTTTCAAATACATATCAAATACAAAGTACCAACTCTCTCTTTACTCGCATGTATATATATATATATATATATATTATATATATATATATATATATATATATATATATATTGTATGTACATTTATTGTTTAGAACATATAAATGACATATGCACGAAAGATTACACTTGTCTAAACATGCTGAACTCTGTATAGCTTAAAAAGCTGACAAATCATATCATTGTATATTTTTTGACAGTATTATATCATATGGCAATGGAAGTAATGGTGCATATTTGTATTTGAGACTTCGTATTTGTATTTGATAATTTATGAACTGAAATATTTGTATTTGAATTTGTATTTGATATTCCCTGTAGGAGTGTATTTGTATTTGCTTATGTGTATTTGACCCCATTACTGTCTCACACAAGCACTACTTCCATCACAGAAACTTTTCCCCACATTCATAAGTCTGCCACCAACCCCATATATATGCAAGACCTGCCATAAAGCTTCTCTGTTTACTATATCATACGCTTTCTCGAGATCCATAAAAGCCATACACACCTTCGAATCCCTTTCGCGTGCTTTCTCAATCACTTGTCCCACTGCAAACACTTGATCCACAGAGCCTCTTCTACCACGGAATCCTTTTTGTTAATCGCTCACCAAACATTCTGCAATACCAAGAACTCGTTCTATCACTATCCTACCATACACCTTCCCCACTACTCAACAGACTTATTTATACCTCTGTAGTTCTTACATTCACTCCTTTCACTTTTCATTTTGTACAGTGGAACAATTATTGCTTTCTTCCAGTCTTCAGTCACACTCCCATTTGTCTATGCACTCTTACATATGCACCATAACCACATTTTCAGCCTATACCCATTATTATTCACTCCTGGTACACCATGCTTCCCCAATAAATCATCTGGACTGATACCTACTTTCTCATTCGTGTCTCCTATCACAAACATTTTGTAATATTCAGGCATTCTTCCGACCACACTATCAGCCTGTCTCTCTCTCTCACGCGACACATATCCAACTACTACCGCCACTTTCATTCTCACAAACTTAAATTTCGCATACACCATCCGGGAACTGACACACAAGAATTCTCTCATCGCTTTATACCATACCGTACGTCATTCATCAACAGGCTCACACCTTCTTTACTTCCCGTCCTCTCGCTCATACCCACCTCACACACTTAACCTCCCGCCCATTCACACTCTTCACTTCCTTTCATCTTAGTTTCACACAATCTCATGATATCAAACCTTCCACCCTTGAACATCTGCACCACTTCTTTATTTTGCTCATCATTTACTCCCCTTACATTCCACACACCCACGCGTGCCTGCCTGCAGTTACGTGAGCGGCCGGGGCAGGCGCGGCGCCCACGGCCGAGGATATTGTTGTCTTTCGTGGGGAGAAAGAAGTAAGGATAAGTCCCCAACCCAATCCTCCCCCTCCTGTATCGCGAGAGATGCGGAGCTAGCTGCACTTTTCGGTGGGTGATGGGGTCACCACACCCCTACGCCAAAGGGATATATACTATGTCCCAAAAAGGTGGCCACTTTTTTTACTAGGCCAACAAAACCACAATTCCAAGGATAACTAAATGAAACAAAATCGTATTAAACCCTTTATATTGTCCTTCAAATAAGAAGTGGTTTATTTAAATCGGATGAATATTCTCTTTACAATTTCAACTTAAATAACAGCTTTAAAAAATAAAGTTGACAATGACGGTAATTAGAGACAGCTGAACATTAAAGAAGCTTAAAATAAACAGAAACAAATTGAATAAAGCATAAAAGCAACAAGTGTTCAACGTGTCTGTCCTCCATTACACTGAACAACAAATTGTTACTTTTATTCTGTCTCAGCAACAAACAAAGCTGGTCTATATGATTATGAAGTCAACGCTGATGATTCCGAAAATGTTATTCATTTTGGCGTATCACGGATAGTTTCCATGTAATCTTAAAAAATATTATACAATTATTGTATATTGTATATAATATGTATAATATTTTATATTGGTTATAATTAATTAAATATTATACAAAATATTAAAACATATTAACATCACACATACTATAAGAGTAGCAATACACACGACGTAATAAGACAAACATCACGTGTGGTCAGAGTTGCGAGATAATAAAATAAATGAACAGCTTTTACTACAAAAATTGAATATTTTTTCCCAAAACAAAAAATGAAAATTTTTCAAAAACTATACGTAATAGGAAAATAATAAGACCATTTTTGTAATGAGCGTTAAAAACTCTATAATAATGACATAAAACTTTTTCTGAGACAAAATCATTGTTGAACAGTGTTATTATCAATGACCAATTGCAGCCTTGTGCGCCCACTGTCGAACTGCTGTAGAAATGGTTTGCTTGATCGAGTTCATTCGATGCTGTTAAAATGCACTTTCGAAGTTGAATGACATCTTAAATATTTTTCTTTAAACTTTGTCACCTAAACTCCCTATATGAAATAATCAACTGGATTTAAGTTCGGAATATTTGGTGGCCAATCTTCTGGCGCGATGAAATCGGGACATTGTTCTTGCAAATATGCAATGGTGCCGGAACCGATAAAATGGAGCGCCGTCTTGCTGAAAAACAAATTCTCATCGTAACTTTCAATTTCAGGCAACATCTTACTCAAGAGTAATGTTTTTAATAAATTTTCACACCTCTATCGACGAAAACAATAGATGTTTTTCCAAAGCGAGAAACACCAATAGAAACCATTACAGATTGACTGAAGTGATGTATCTCTCGAAGGAGTCCACTTTTTGGGATGTCTTGTTATTTCTTACGTCAGCGTTCACTCTATCGTTTTGTATATTTCGAGGCCGCTTAACAGTAAAAATCTTTTCATCCGTAAACCAAATGATAGACACGTCGTTTATTTGATCAAAAACGGCGAAGCAGTCGACGATAACATTGTACACGCTTAAATGTTTTTAGACCAAGGTCTTTCTTTGCAATTTAATGCACTGAATTTTATTTTAATACCGGTGCGATTGTCTTCTTGGCTGCAAATAATTTCACTAACAGATTCAATATGTGCTGGAGTCCTTGCTGTACTCGACCGTCCACTTCCCAGCTTTCGTGCATGAGTTCCCGTTTCACAATTTTTTTCCAGCTGATACACTAAGTACAGACTATTGTCGATTAGGATACTCTTTTATCACTCCTTTAACACCGAAACCTTTTTCCTTGTGAAGAAGTTTGCTAGCAATTTTGTCTTTTTCAGTTAAACGTGCCATAACAACCTACACAAAATAACAGAATTAACAAATTTCATTCGCTCGCTGCCAAATCAAAACTGATTTCCGTGACGGCAATACCGTCTACGCCTAGACGTACTGCACTTATTAGCCTGCCTAGCCTAGCTCTATACAACCCATATCAATACACCAACTAGCCTAACCTAGGCCTACCCTGAATCGACAAATGATCCCAAAGTTGACCGTAAAATTGTGATTTGACAATTCACTGATATGAATTTATTCATTTTTGCTACTTTCGTATTGTTAACTTTATTTTTTAACAACTATTGTTCAAGCTGAATTTGTAAAAAGACTACTCATCCCTTTTAAATAAACTCTCATTTAAAGACAATATAAAGGGTCTAATATGATATAAGAATAGTTTCTTTTGAAAATTAGAAAAAAAAATGGCAATGACTTCAAGAGCCTCGGAATCCCCTGGGGAGGGGATCATAAGTGTCCCCACGTCTGGTTCCCCCGCTGCCGATACGGACAACGCAGACCCTGGCAGCGGGCTGGTTCTGCTACTGCCCATTCGAGATGTTTTGGACCTCCGCTTGATTTACTTTTCATAAATTTCTGCAATATTCGTGGCAATATACATCTTTCTTCTTACTCTGTCAAACTTCTTTTCCTCGTCGGGCTCCTCCGACCACACTCTTATATCTGTTTCCTGTCCTATCGCTCCAGTTCGGTTTTTGGATCCTCCCAAGAGGAGACACCTTTGGCACTTTGACGTCGCTGACTGGGAGGCCCTTAGACAGTACTTCACTGATTTCCCGTGGAATGATTACTACTTCCGTGACCGGGGCCCTTCTGGGTGTGCTGAGCGCATCACAGAGGTGATTCTCTCTGGCATAGAGGTGTATATTCCATATTCTACTCCTACTACTAATGCAAAAAAAACCTTGGTTTAACTGTTTGTTCTAATGCTATCCGCAACAGACTGGACGCTTTCAGAAGGTACCGTCGCCATCCAACTCCTGACTCTTACTTAATTTATATTTCTGCCCGCAATCCTGCAAAATCTGTTCTTCGCCTCGCCAAAAATTCCTTCATCAGATAAAAAGGTGAAAACCTGTTCAATTCTAATTCTTCTCGCTCTTTCTGGCATCTAGCTAAGAACCTCTCCAACAATTTCACTTCTTTTCCTCCTCCATTCCGACGGCTCAGGTGCTGTCTCTTCTCCCGATAAAGCTGAACTCTTTCCTCAAACTATCGCCTCCAAATTAACCCTGGACGATTCCGGTGCTGTTCCTCCATCTCCTCCTCCCTCTAACTTAATTATGCCTGAAATTAGAATCACTTCTGAAGATGTTTTTTACTACCCTCTTTGGAATCAATTCTAAGAAGGCGTACGGTCCTGATGGTGTCCTTGTTGTTCTCAAGAACTGTGCTTCTGTGCTGACACCCTGCATACACAAACTCTTTCGTCTTTGTCTTTCATCTGATACTTTTCCTTCCTGCTGCAAGTTCGTTTTCATTCAGCCTGTCCCAAAGAAGGGTGACCACTCTCAACCCCTCAGCTATAGTCCAATTGCTTTGATTTCTTGCCTTTCTAAAGTTTTTGAATCTATCCTTAATATGAAGATTCTTAAACACCTCTCTTCTCACAATCTTCTTTCAGATCGTCACTATGGGTTCTGCAAGGGACGCTCTACTGGCGATCTTCTTGCATTACTCTCTGAGTCTTGGTCATCCTCCTTTCGGTATTTTGGTGAAATCTTTGCTATTGTACTAGACAGTGGTGTAGTGCTAAATAAAGAAGTGAGGGAACGCATTTTGAAAGTGTTACTCAGATGCGGGGGGGAAAATGGCGAGCGCGGCGAGCCCATACAGCTGGGGGTCCGGGGGCACTGTAAGCCCCCCGGGAAATCTTTTGAAATCTGACCAATTTCAGGGATATTTTGAGGTCATATGCACTGGATATTAGGATATATTCCAAGGTTGAAGATGCAGTATTTCCAGTGTCATTAGATATACGACATCCAGTACGATCAATAAAAATAGCCAACAACTGGAATGATTAACTCAAAAAAAGTTAACAACTGGTACGCCGTGGTGACTGTTTCACCAGATCTTTATAGGCTAGCATTGCCTCAGTCGAAGCTAAAAGAAATGAAACAGTTAATGATTCTTTCTCATATTTCTTCTAGGGGTGGGAATTAAAATTTCATGACGTTAGAGATTTGTAAGTTCGGATTTATTTGAAATAGTGAGGGAACGCCGTTCCGTCTACCAAAAAAAGTAAGGGAACGCCGTTCCCACGCGTTCCCACAGCACTACACCACTGGTACTAGACATATCAAAATCATTTGATAGAGTCTCGCACAAATCCTTAATTTCCAAACTGCTCTCCTTTGGTTTTTATCCCTCTATCTGTGCCTTTATCTCCAATTTCTTTTCTGCCCGATCTGTAGCTGCTGTTGTAGATAGCCACTGCTCTTCTAAAACTAATAATATTGGTGTTCCTTACGGCTCTGTCCTGTCACCCATTCATTTCCTTTTTTTATCAATGATCTATTAAGTCGCACTCTGAACAATACACAACTCAATCCTTCCTCTTCTCTTAACATTCTTGGCGTTTCATTTTCTCGTCACCTTTCCTGGAAAAATCACACATACCTTCTTTCTAAAACAGCTTCTGAGAGGTTAGGTGTGCTGTACCGCTTCCGCAGTTTCTTCACCACCCAATCAGTTGCTGTCTATGTACAGGGGTCTTGTCCCTCCCTGCATGGAGTACGTTTCTCATGTGTGGGGTGGCTTAGTCCACACAGCTCTTCTGAACTTTTTAACTGAATGCCTCCTCCTTTAAGGAGAGCACGCAGTACTAGACTTTCTACACATTCTCAGTCTTTTTCTGTCCAACTCTCCAACTCAAGGGTTAATCGGTATTTTCAATTTTTCATTTACTCAACCTGTCAACTCTGTAACAATGTTCCTCAATTTATCTTTTCCCCTGTCTATGACCTCTAGTATTTCAAACACAGAATGTCCAGGCATCTCGAAAACTTTGAACCTTGATTTTGGCTCTCTTCTTCCTCAATTGGGCGGGGGGAGAGGTACGATTTCTTGGGCATTTTCCCTTGGCCCCTCCTTCCTGCATAAAAAAAATATATGGTGTCGCAAAAGTCGACCACCATAGAGTAAATGAATCAGTGTTCGAACTGGTAGCCATTAATTAAAAAAAAAAAAATCTGATTTGCTGTAAACATTATGTTTGTTAATTGTTAATTATTGTTTCTTTCTAGGTAAGGGATGGTCGCAAAATTAACAATAGACGAGAGAGTGGAGTTGGCCATGATGTTTAGTAGGCCAAGCACTTCGAATCGATCAACTGCTATGAATTTAATGCTAAATACCCAAAGAAGCCTCCAATAGATCAGGCAACCAGTGGAAGAATAATGAATCGGTTAATGGCCGATTTGGATATTTACTATTGTGCGCCACTTTTGGGCTGCCCCATTTTATTTTATTTAATTTAGCCCTTAAGCTTCAGGCTTTACTGGGCTCTTAATTAAAGATAAAACATCACTTCATAGATAGGTTATGATTAATAATGTGTACATTACGAATGGGAACTATTAATTAATTTCAAATACGTAAATGAACTAATAGTTTAAAATTAGACAATGAATTTATAAATAATTGTCAAGTCATTAAGTCATTGTGAAGATATTTATTTTTTAGTTATTTACAGTTTTGTAAATTAGTTTACGAAACAAATATTGGAATATTACAATTTCTGTTATGTTACAATAATACAAATAATACTGTCGCTATTATTGACCTATTTATTTTATATAATTTGGCCCTTAATACATGATATATAATGAGTCACGTTCAAATTAGGTTCATTTCAACACCGAACTAATAGTGGAAATACGATATATATTAATCTTAAGTTTTATTATTATTATTATATATATATATAACGTTTAACGTTTATCTAATCTTCAACCTTCGCCGCTACTGTGCAGAGCTCACTTGACGTCTAATCTACTGACAGGAAGAAAAGGTTAAAGACAGGAAAAGCCGTCTTCACAACAAGGCTGGAATTCGAGCTCATTTCAGCTTTATTAGATCACCAATTGCGATAAATTTAAGAGGTTAAATCGATCGGAACATTGCATCACATCGCAAAACATCTCATGTGGATGTGATGTACGCGGAGTTTGCTCGAACCTTCCCTAAAAGTGACTAAATGGTAATGGCATATGGCGAGTTAGGAACATAAATAGGTTAGGAGGGCGGGATGGAAAAGGAAATAATGATCTCAATCATACGGATGAATAGATACGATTTATTATACCTGGACTAAAAAAAAGTATATAGCAACAGATGATCCTCACAAAGTTCAAAACTGGCTAAGATAAAGTGATGAAATAAATAATAAATAAATGATATAAATAAATAAATACCCTATTTTACGCCTCATAAGACGCTACAAGTGGTAAGACGCACCCTATATTTAGCAAACAATATTTAGGAAAAATTATTTCGAAGATTTATCAGCCTAACAAAAAATATATTCCCATAACTTTATTAAAAGAACATTAAACAAAACAATAACATATGAGCCCTCAAGTGATTTTTGGAGACGTTTTTCAGGAAAAAAGTAGCGTCTTATGAGGTGTAAAATACAGTAAGTAACTATTTGCAAAAATTGCCCTCACCACCACTTCTTCATGTGTGATACTCCCTCTATATATATATATATATATATATATATATATATATATATATATATATATATATATATATATACGCCTCGGTGGTGTAGTGGTTAGCGTCGCTGACTACGAATCCATCGGCCCCGGGTTCGAGACCCGACGGCACAATAAAGAAAGTGGTTGTGGTAGATAAATGGGTACCCTAGGTGGCCTAGTGGTTAAGACGCTGGGCTGCTGATGGGGCGTGGTTCGGATTCCATTAAACTGTAGGTCTAAGGTGGAGTGAAAAGCTTGACCTTCGTCAGAATGAACAATTCGGGCGGAAGCTAACCAAAGGTTATATATATATATATATATAGTATATAGAGTTCCCGTAAGCAGTTTTTTACCTTCCTCGTTTTTCTCTAAATTTTCTTTCGGTGTTTGTGTGAAAAATGGGATAAAAATCAATAGAAAGTAATTTATTTACTTTCGATTCATTATAATCAAAACTTCGACGGTGAAGACAAAACAAAAATATAGATAAACTCTACGGGAACTTCACAGCTTTATACGATTTTTAAAAAAAATTGTATACCTCGTTACCTCATAGAGTTTCCACGCGCGTTGATCTCTCACTGCCAGGAGGTCAGGCCAGTGGCGGTTCCTCATATGGGCAATATGGGCAGCCGCACAGGGCGGCATTTGTGGAGGGGCGGCATGAGCGCCTGCAAAAAAAATAAAAATAAGAATAAATAAATAAAGAAATAAATAAAAATAAAAAATAAAATAAAATAAATAATAAAAGATCAATGACTTTGCATCAAGGAAGGTAAGAAGAGTCAGGCTTTAGATGGCAGTTGTGCTGTGGTGCAATTTATTTTGTTTCTTGTTCAAAGTGTAGCATAATAATTACCCTCTCTTAAGTGTCTTATTCTATTTATGTGATAGAGCATTTGTACAATTTAGAAATTTGATTCTCTAGTTTATTTATGGCAGTTGTGCAATTTAATTTGTATTTTTCCTGTTCATAGTATCATAATTACATTCTCTTAAGTGAGTTATTCTATTTACGTGATGAAGGATTTGTAAAATTCAGAAATTTGAGTCTTTGTTTTGGTTCTGAAGTTCCAACAATTAGTCCAATAAAAAGTTATTTTGTGAAAGAGTTATGTCTGTCCTTTATTTTGGGGGGATTCGAATGTGTGTGTGTTGGCGAACAGGGGGGGGGGCGCTGAAGGTGAGGTTCGCCCAGGGCGTCATGTAAGCTAGGACCGCCACTGGGTCAGGCTCTAGGCCCCACCCATACAATTGGCTTGGTGAAGAAGAAAATTGCTTCCTTGAGCTTTCTATCTCACGTAGGCAGGTACACCCAGATTATATGGGACTGTCCTAAACCACGTGCCTATTTATGTATAATATATAGCCAATGTACTTAATATACGTATGAATGATTAATTTCCATTTCCATTCGCGGTGCGAAATTGGGAATGCTGAAACTAGGAATTCTTAATTTGGGAAAGAATAAAGAGGGACCCGTGACGCAATTACAGTCCCGAGGAAAAGTTTATATATATATATATATATATATAAACTAAATCTGGACTCCCTGGAAAGAAGAAGAGAGAGGTACACCATAATTTATGTATGGAAAACGATCGAAAAACTGGCACCAAACCTCAAACTAAACCCAATTACCATTCAAACAACATTGGAAAATAGGAAAGGCAGGATGTGTAGTGTTCCCAAATTAAAGTCCCGACAAGGGACCTCGTCAACACTGAAGGAGAATAGCTTGGTTGTCAGGGGCCAAGACTTTTTAACCAGCTTCCAAAGGACCTCAGAAACGTTACAGGGGTCAAAGTTGAAGTCTTCAAGAGAAGACTAGAAACTTGGCTCAGAACGGTACCAGATGAACCGGGTGTACCTAGCTATGTAAGGTGGAGAGCGCGAGAAAGCAACTCGCTCCTCCACCAAGTCAGACCTAGAGGCGCGGCCACTAGCTTCACCTTCGTGTGAAGAGAGACCAACGCACGGAACAGCAACGAGGTTAACGAGGTATATATATATAATATATATATATATAATCTAATAAAATGGAAATCGGAATACATCGATTTCATAATTTCCTCGTTTTGATTCCCATTTTGGGACTTCTCATTCTTGGACGAAGACGGAAAAGGGAATGACTGAGACTGTGAAGAGACTGACTGACACAAACAGACTCTTCCCTCTCATTACCATTCCATTCGTCCGAGAATGAGAAATTCGAAAGTGAGAATCTGAAGGAGGAAATTTTCAAATCGATCCATTCCCAATGTACGATTTTCAACTTTGTTAGATATTTTTATAGAAAATTCTCTTCAGGATTGCACATGCAACACAGCCTTCTCTTTACCTTTCTCAAATCAAGAATTTCACCTTCGAGCATTCCCAATTTCGGACCGCAGATGGGAATGGGAATGACACCAAGTATAATAATAATAATATTATTATTATGATTATTTCATGTCAATGAAATAATCATAATTCAATTGAATTATAGTAGGCACTAAGGAATCATACAATGAAATGAGCTACGACCAGAGTATGTAAACAGTAATCAAATAATCATATATATATATATATATATATATATATATATATATATATATATATATAATGAATAGAAACGACATAAGTATTAAGGAACGTTTCTGCACACGAGGAGGAGAGATAACGAATAAATGAAAAATGAGGCAGAAACGTTCCTTAATACTTATGTCGTTTCTATTCATTTATATACTGCGTGGTCATTGCAGTTATATATATATATATATATATATATATATATATATATATATATATATATATATATATATATATATATACACACTGTGTATATATATGCTGATATATTGCTTTATATTTTATACTGGACGAGTCCCCATGTCAATAATTTTCTTTTCTTCATTTCATTTTTCCAAGAATATTTTTTGATACTTGAAAACATTCTGGAAAGCTAAAAATGTCCATTTTACACACAAACACACACGTCATTATATATATATATATATATATATATATATATATATATATATTGTACATAAAACCCTAAAGTTTGTCTTGTAAAAAGCGGCTGAATAAACTTTCCTCTTATTTGATGACGTCACTGATTCGCGATTGCAGCGCCAACGGGAGCGAGCGGACAGGTTCGGAACTAAGACTCCAAATGTGCCTTCTCTTCGCTGCTCGCATTGATCCCTCCACAGGTGAGTGATCAATAAAGGTGAGGAGACTCACTGTGCAAGACCCACCCCCCCGTTTTATAAGAACCCCAAACCCCCTATACCCCTTTGCTCTCTCTCTCTCTGTCTCTCTCTCTCTCTCTCTCTCATCCTTGATTTCGCCTACATTTTTTAACCTCATCAATTCAAAACTGTCTTTATAGTGTCCTATTTAATTATTCATCCTTTGCGTTCTCTTTTGTCATGTCTGAACGTTGGCAATAAATGACGTTATTTTAAAACATAAAAACTTATTCATTTTTACTTTTTTATTTATTTAAATTTGAAAATACTCTTTTAAAGGAAGTTCGCAGTTTTTATCTCTCTATCTATCTATAGATTAGATAGATGGATTTATATATATTTTAAAATTTTGTAGTATCTCTTATTCATTGTTTTACGTGACCACCAATAGCAGTTCCACAGTGTGATCAGTGAAGTATCTCGGAATCTGTTGTCATATTTATGTATTTCAAAAGTGATCCGTGATACAAAATAATGAAAACAGCAACACATATTTTCATAATATTCTCAAAACCAAAATGGAGAAACAGCTTCAGTTCCGTTCCAGTAAAAAAAAAAAAATTATATAAAAAATTCACTTGTATACACACACACACACACACACACATATATATATATATATATATATATATATATATATATATATGTTATATATATGTGTGTGTGTGTACACTGTACACACACACGCGCACACACACATTTGCGTTTGCCTCATTAAATCTATTTTGTAAACTTTTCGTCTTTTCTCCTTTTTTATTTTTTCTACACACTTTATTACCCCTTCTTTTATTAAAATACACTCTCTCTCTCTCTCTCTCTCTCTCTCTCTCTCTCTCTCTCTCTCTCTCTCTCTCTCTCTCTCTCTCTCTCTCTCTCTCTCTCTCTCTCTCATGAAATAGGCCGAGTAAATATAATGGCAATAATTCCTGAACATAGTGAGGTAAATATGCACAACTCCGTTAACGCTTAGTATTTAAATAAACAATATTTTTAAATACTTTATTTCACTCGTGATTAGTGAGAAAGGTTGAGAAAGGTTGAGCAAGGTTGAGCAAGGTTGAGAAAGGTTGAGAAAGGTTGAGAAAGGTTGAGCAAGTTTACGAACGTGTAATTTGGCGGAGATAAGGACTAAAGTGCTTTGGAACAAATGGTAAGTCATTAACAAAATATTAATTGTCTCAATTTAAATCCCTCGTTAAAAGGAGGAAAGCATCACACTTAGGATGGCAATAACGTTAAATGTCGAAATTTATCGCTTTCATTAATATAAACTTCTTTTACAAATTAAAATTTAGGGTTCATTACCGTTTAAATAAATATTCTTCACGATCGTAATAGCCGCCATTAATTACCGCGTAAGAGAATCATCTCTAAGGAAAGAAAACGATGCTCACGCATTTCGGTCAACTTCCTAAATTTTACTTTTACTATTTTAATTTTAGAATAAATCAGCAAAAAATTATTTTTAATGTTGATTTTTTTCTTGCCAAAGTTGATGTTGCTTGGTTCATTTTAGCGGTGAGGCGTAGGAGTCTTTCTTATTTGTTTTGTAGGATAAAATTAACTTCTTTTTTGTATAATTTTTTTGTGTGTGTGTGTAGACGTGGAAGGGCAAAATTCTCAAAGTTACTCATTTTCAGTAAATTCATATAATTATAATTATTTAAATTATAATTATAATTATTTAAATTATAATTTAAATTAAAAATTCTGAGTTATACTCCCCATGCAGTCGAAGAGTAGTACCATGACTGTATGACATAGCGTAGGAGTGTGTAACTCGAGCTCCAACGGGTTTACCGTACAATTACATTTACCAAAGTTCTCTGTTACTTATCATAAGGAAGCGACATATTCGAGTTTCGTAAAAACTCGCCCATTAGTGGCATCTTATGTTTATGGCGCTGTTATTCCTGGAAGCTAGATTAACTTAATTTTTATTTGGGTCGACCTAAACGACATATAATTACGGAATGCAAACCATATTATATTGTTTATTATTATTGTTATTGCGGTTATACCGTTAGTATCATTGGCTTTACCGTTTCCCTTCCCTTCCTCTTTTAACTGCCATACGTCCGCGTATATTTAATATATTTAATTAGAATGACCTATAATATAAAGTCCAAAATACGCTTAATGGCAAGTGTATATGAGAAATCCAATTAGGGATTCTTTCCCAATTTAGCAATTTAGGGAGTTAAAAAACTTCCTATGCGGATGGTGCGAACTATTTAATATCCTTTAAAGCAGAGGTCCCGACAATTAAAGAAAATATTGTCAGAATAGTGATTTCAAAGATGATACGCAAATGCAAATTCGAAATCATACGCAAAAACTGTGGGAATATCTTAGCGTGAATAATTTTAAAGGCTGTAGAGAGAGATACAGAAGTTGGAAATCAAAGCGGAATACAGTTGGCAGCCAAACACGAACGACTTTTTAAATCAGCTGCGTAAAATCAGAACGACAGCATTACTGACTAAAGTAGAGACGATCAAGAAGTTAGCTTATAAGCGAAATTGACATAATTAAAAAGTGAAGCGCTAAATTTTGTATATATGCAACGTAAACAGAGGTAAAGTTATTAATTGTTTTTCAAGAGTCACATTCAAAAGTGTTTCGGAACAACTTTACTGTCGTCTGCAGTAGCACGAAGATTGAAATAGCATTTCACTTCCACATAAGGTGGTAATTAATATTCCGCAGTGCGCATAGTTCGGAAGACATAAATTTGACTGCCACAGACAGTGATTAAATGTATGTAGAACAGAAGGAGTTACTCATGAGTAAAACTATTTATACTGGATATCTGTTTGCATGCTGTGTATAGAATGCGCTTACATTGCCTCAGATACAGTACGTTTAGAAAATTGAGAAATTAGATATTAATAGTTACATTAATAATAATGACATTAATAACGGTTATTATTATTATTATTATTATTTCCATAAGAGCGTGGCCAAGGCATGAAGACATGATTGACAAGACAGTGTCAGAATTAAACAGGAAGAATGAAGGCATAAAACAAAAGGCCAAACAAGAGCAAAAAAGCAGAACAAATCAAAGCATAAAAAAACCTTTATTGTATTTACGTTAATGAAACAAATTTGAAACATACAATTGCGGAGGTTAACCCTTATTTACATCCTGGTTTAAAAAAGGGATTTAGAATCATTTACATCATCCTACACGCGTTACACGTTAACGTGTATATAGAATTATAGTACAAAATTTGCGCTATAAATGGTTATATACACTGAAAAGAGGAAAGTTCGTAAAACATTCAAGTTGAAGTACATAAATGGTCTTTTTCTATCTTTAACGTTCCAAGTAATAAAAGGTTTCTAACGTTGACCGTAAAGGTTCCCTTATGGATATACCTTTTTGGTATATAGAGTCAAAACGAGAAGCAATAAGTTCCTGGTTAATGTCTATGCGGTCCCCGTTTGGAACCTAATTCTGAGAGGGACTTTTCGCTAATCTGTTTTAACATATAATACGGAACTAAACGGTTTAAAATTTTCATTCCATACAAAACTTTAATGCTGTCGGTCAAAGATATGAGGTGCGACAAGCAGAATTAATTATATGCGCTTGTAAAA
This sequence comes from Bathynomus jamesi, assembly GCA_023014485.1. Classification (NCBI taxonomy): domain Eukaryota; kingdom Metazoa; phylum Arthropoda; class Malacostraca; order Isopoda; family Cirolanidae; genus Bathynomus; species Bathynomus jamesi. The sequence goes on from JAJOZX010000382.1 coordinate 936,796, forward strand.
ATGGGAACATTCTGCTGTACATTGAAATAATAAAAAAAAGAAAATTAATTTTAATTTATCTATTTTATGCACTAATATAAAAACGAACATGGCGCACATATATAATAAAAGATTGCACGATAGTCCAACAAGAGAACACTATTAAATGGCATATAGGTGAATATAGAAAAGGCGTGCTATACACAAGTTGAAATAACTGAAAACCATTACTTAAGTAACTCACAAAGGATAAAAACACGATAATGATGAACACTTAACATCGGAGAGGAAGAGTTTATAAAATTCTATGCGAGCGACCATCACTTATCAGCTTGTAATCCAAAATATAAAAATAACAAAACTTATCACTCCGGATACCCTACAAGCTGACGGAAGTAAATTAAGAGCAAGTATATAGGTGGGTATACAAGTTGTTTGGATGATCTAAACCAGTGGTTCCCAACGTGGGCGCCACCGCCCCGCAGTGGGCGTTTGAGAATCTTAGGGGGGGCGCTAGGAAACTAAAATTACCTTCTATTAATAAATCACTTATCCTGTTAAATTATTATCTTTATGAGGGGGCACCAGCAAATATTGATGGACATAAGGGGGCGTTGGCTTAAAAAAGGTTGGAACCACTGATCCTAAACGAAGATAATGCATATAGCGCAAATATGGGACAAGTTGAAGGCATTCAGTGAAAATGAGAATATCCAAAGTAAAGTATAAAGGTCGCAGCTCACAACGAGGACGAACCACAATGGTGAAAAATCATACCAATCACAAAATCAGTCAAAAAAGAAAAGCATATGAAGGACTCAAGAAATGAGAAAACAACGACCGATGACAACTCGGGTGTACTCGTATGGGTATTCACGCGATAAACTGCGTGAACAGAGAGCTTACGAGAGGGGGAAAAATAATAAACCAGTTTAATTACCAACAGAAAAATGTGCAAATTTCAAAATGTGTTCCGAATCCTATAAAGTTCTCTAAATTTCTATCTGAATTCAGAGAAACAAGAGTCGGTAAAGGCGCTTATCGATAAAAATGGCGTTCGTATATACTGATACAAGTCGATGAGAAAATTACAAGAATAGAACTAGATTTTCTCTCGCATTCGGCGTACAGATTTGTACATAAACTTGTATATACCGCGTTCGAAAACCTGTTAAACAATTTTACCCGAGGCAAAACTGCATTAACATACGTTTAGCTTCTTATAAAAGAAATGTTCACACACACACACACACACACACACAATATATATATATTATATATATATATATATATATATATATATACATACAGAATATATGTCGGAAAAGATTATGTCCTTCTTCGTTACACCTTCTCCGACTGTTTAAGGTATTCTCAGTATGTCGCTTCCTTGCACTGACAATGAAATTTATACTGCTGACGTCCACGGTTCTTCTTTTCAAACTTACTTAATCTGACTGCGAGTTACGGAAAAAACACTTTAGACCTTCGCTCAATGGCGTCTCCCTCCCTCAGTCCGTTGAGAGAATGGAATGTTTATAAATCTCACGTGGAAGGATATAAATGACGTGTTACCCTTTTTCAGTCTTTATTTCATAAGGATAAATCACTTTTAAGATATTAGATTTCTTTTACAATGCACAGTAATTAGAAAATCAAAATCCTTAACACTACACTTGCTTAGAGAGTTATTAACGAACAAAGGACCCGAGCCGAACCAGCTAAGGAACCAACTGCCCGTAGTAGGCGAGCAGCCAGACCCCGATTTAAACAATTTTAATTCCCCCTTTGTACAGAAAGTTGTAATATGTTTTTTATTAGTCCTTAGTGTTCAGTCCTTAACTAATCAACCTATGCTGTTTATTATAAGTGTTTACTATCTAGATACACAATTACATTATCACAGTATAGTAAAACGTAATACAATCATGGGATCACCTAAAGATCAGGGCCTCTTTAGTTAGCCTTATAAGACTAACTAAAGAAAATATCACGGTTTAACCTAACCAATCGTCAAGGGTGTACAGTTGACCGAACGATTGGTTAGGTTAAATCGTAATATTTTCGTTAGTTAGCCTTATAAGGCTAACTAACGAAGGCTGGGGCCCTGATCTTCAGGTAATCCATGTATTGTTATAGGTTAGGCCCAGTTTTAAATTTACTTTCTCCTTTTATCACAATATTAGAATAAGATAAATGTGTGCTGTGACAAATATTGTGCAAATGTGTAGTATTGTTGAAAACCACAGTTTAATTTTATTGTTATTTTTATTTCAGACGATCATCTATATCAAGCATGGCAGAACCTGACTCGAGTCCATTAAAATTTGTACAGGCGAAGAAACAGAGGCTGTAAACAAATTGGGGAGAAATGCGTTATATGTCAGCAGAGTCGCAAAGAAAAACTGGTTGTACCCACAAATGTGGATATTGAAACATTATTGTCAACATCATTGTTACTGCAGGATGACCTTTTACAAAGACTTGAATCTGAGTTTGATGACCCTACAAAATTACATAGTATGTCTGTTACACGACATCGTAGCTGTTATCAATCATTTACAAGTAAGAAAAACATTTCTCATGTTAGTACAAAATGTAGCACGCATGATTCTGCATCACATGGTATTGAAGAACAAAGTGTTCGCACACGAGCTCAAACATCCAAGCTTACAGATTTTTCAATGTGTTTAATATAACGCGCGAAAGAGGGACAGCATACATAAGGTATAAACAACTACGTGTCAGAGTAATCTCTATCAAGCAGCACAAGCTCGGAAGGACATTTCTATGCTTGCCAAAACTGAAGGAGAAGACCTCATTGCAGCTGATGCTGTTTACCACAAATCCTAAGACTATAAACAGCCTTACCCACGCTAACAGCGGCATTCACACCTCACACGCGGCTATCTGTCGCAGCCAAAATAATATCCCAACATATACACAACAAGCAAAGATAAGTCACTTAAACAGAGACAACAACCAGGAACACGCAGACAAACAGCCAGACACAAGAAAACCTACAGACTCAACACGACCATTACACCCTTCAATACAGACCAGACCACCAAGATCATCAAAAACATTAAGAATTCGAAGGCTACTGTACCGGACAACATATCTAACATACACTTTAAACACTTGGGCCCACAGGGAATACTAGCTCTCACAAACATCAGCACATATTCATACCAACACTGTATTATTCCTGACATATGGAAACAAGGTAAAATTATTACACTACTCAAACCAAACAAAAATCCAACCGAACCAGCTTCCTATAGACCCATTACTTTACTATGCACACCTTCCAAAGTAACAGAAAGACTAATCTTACAAATCACCAACCCACACATACCATTATCGCCTACTCAACATGGATTCAGACCTCACCACTCAACCACGACATTACTCACTAACCTCACGCAGCGCATCATGGATGGCATCAACTCCAGACGACCAGTTCAACGTACACTATCAGCAACAATAGACATTAGTGAAGCATTTGATGCTATCCCACGCTTCCCTCTCATAAACAAAATACTCAACACAAACATGCACAATAACACCAAAAAGTGTCTGAACAACTATCTTTCAGGAAGATACTCACCTGTCACATTTAATGGCAAGTCATAAAAAAAAAGGCTTTTTCCGAACGGGGTCCCTCAAGGCTCCGTTCTCTCACCAACACTGTTCAACTTATACATGCATGACATTCCAACACCCATAGATAACAAGCTTATCTTATCATCATATGCAGATGACATCACTAACATCCACCCACAACAACAACGACACCGCTACAAATAAACCACAAACATACTGGCTCACACACGATAGACTCAAGGTAGCGCCCACAAAATCAATCATCACCTTGCTAACAAGCAACACAAAAGAACACCAGATAACTCCACAGATTACACTAAACAACACCAACATTCCACACACTCACAGGACCAAAATACTTGGGGTCACATAAAACGCATCATTATCTTTTGCAAACCACATTCAGGACATTAAAAAACAAGACTTAACACGCTTAGGGTACTAACAGGCACAAACTTTTGACACCAGCAGAAAACAACATCACTCATATACAAACAATATATTCGCTCAGTTATGGACTATGCTAGCCCAAGCTGGGCACCCATTATCTCAAACACACATATAAACACCTTACAGACAATACAAAACAACGCACTTCGTATCATTACAGGATATACTCAAACAACACCAATAGAACACCTGCACACAGAAACAAAAATACTGAAAGTTAGGGAACATTTAGACATGAGGGGAACACAATTCATGGCAGCAGCGACAACTAACCCACAACACCCTTGCCACTACATGTACAATCATGCACCAACGGTCCAACACCTCGCACCATTAAGGTAACACCAGAGACACATTATAACCAAATACTCTATTCCATACCACGCCCCACAGACATCACACAGTACAGAAAACACACACACACACACACCTAACCCACAAAGCATTGACACGACTCAGTCCGAATGCGGTCCTAGGTGCGAAGCCGCCACCCACTGACAGGTCAGAGACCAGCCTCAGCAGATCGGATCGAGTTAACTTAGCACGATTCCGATGTGGACATCACCCCAACTTACAGACATATAAACACGGACTAGACAACTCCACAGACGACACCCGTGCCAGGACACACCACAAACAATTGAACACATTATGACAGACTGTACCGCTCCAGCACAACACAGAACACAACATCACTAGTGCGCTGAACCTCTAGTCCACTCCGGAGAGGGCGATCGGTTACCTGCGTGCCACCGGCTTGCTCGATCAGGGTGGGCTGATCGGCTAACCACCACCACCACCACCACCAACAACAACAACAACCACAAATCCTGCATGGCAAGCTATAAGCAAGCATAACATCAGTGCTTCAAGGAAAATGGAAGGAGAGAACATATACGAGAAGGCATTTATGGCACTAGTAGGAGAAATAGATGTTAATCTACAACAAGGAAAAGTTCATAAGTTGAAAACCCTGCTAGACAAATTCCAGCAGCTGTTACCTGACCACAATGATACCCAAGCATACCGTGCAGAAAAACTTCAGCGCCGTCTCACGAAACATTATGGTGATAACATTGTTAATTGCCCAGCGAGGACAGTCCAAGTCAAGCATTGTTGTCAGTAGCAGTGTCAGCTTAGGAGATGCTGTCAGAGCCTTTGCTCAACTGAAGGAAGATTTCAACTCTAATGAGATGACACTTGGTTCTGCTGAAGAACAATCAAATGTTCCAGTGAATTCAGAAAGCTTACTTCATTCTGCCATTGGTATGCTTAGACAAGAAATAGCACAAATTGAAAAGCCAAATGAGTACTCCACAGCTGCTGAAATCGGTCTGAAAACATCTGAAGAATTTGTTCCAGCACTTTTACAGAAGGCGTTTCTCTGGTTGCTGAGCAAAAAGGCATTTGAATCGTGTGATTCTAATTACCAGCTAGCAGAAAAATTACAACGTAGTATTGCAGAAAGTGTTATTCATAGCAGTGACAGCAATATTATAATCCACCTTCATCTAGGACTTGCAGCGCAACTCCATCATGATCATGGAAAACGAGATATAATAGGCACTCTCCATGTCCATGGTTTCACCATAAGCTATGATCATCTTCGACGTTTTTTAACTGCTCTATACGATCCAAAGGATGTATATAAAGAAGAACATAATGGCTTGAATCTTCTGAGAGTCCGCCTTGCTGACAAGAATGTACCATTACACAAACTACCCCGATCAGAACCTAGCTTTCTTCAACACTTTAAGAGAGCATCATTTTAGACCCGCATTTGGATGTTGGCTCACGTTGCTAAACCAGATATGTCTTCACCAGATGGAAATGGGTGGCAAAGAGAGGGTAATGAATTAAAGTTGATGTTATTTGATGGACCAACAACTGCAGAAGTATTAGATGAGCTTCTGTGCTCATGCCGTGGACGCAGACAATGTAGTAAGAACTGCAGTTGCGCAACGAATGATATGGCATGCACAGAGGAATGCGTCTGCATGCTACTGAGGACTGCATGAATTAACAAACCCCTCACAAACCACCGCTGGATGAGCTAGATGAATAACCATATTATAGCACTGTGCATTAATAATATATTAGTGTGTTTCATATATGTTGTTACAACGTGAGTTATTCCCCAGTATGGGGTAGACTGCTAATAACCCATTCAATTGATATTGCGGGAGTCACCGAATACAGTATGCACTGACTTACATGCAGTTTTGTAATTGAAAAACAAGTTGAGACTTTTAGTGGAAAGATTCCAATTTTAAGTAATGATTTCTGCTTTAAAGTTATTTAGTAGTTTGCTTCATAAAGATAAGAACTTAAAATTTAGTTAGTTTAATTGATTTTAGTTGATTTAGTTGATTTTGTATTGTGCGCATCGATATACATATAGCACTTAATTTTTGTTTTACAAAATTGAGGTTCTTCAAATCTCAATATCGGTCCTTTTACACAGTTAACAATTCAAACTTTATTTTCAAGTGCAACATTATTATATATGTGTTGTAATCATGCCAACATTTGCCTGTTTTTCATAACTAAACGATAAACCTTTCTGCTAACATGCGAACAGAGGTCTCCATTATTAACCCATGTAGGCACAGTAGGTGATTCAACGTTTGGATCACCTGAAGATCAAGGCCCCCAGCTTTCTTTAGTTAGCCTTATAAGGCTAACTAACGAAAATATCACGACTTAACCTAACAAATCATCAAGGGCGTACAGTTGACCTAACGACTGGCTAGGTTAAGTCGTGATATTTTCGTTAGTTAGCCTTATAAGGCTAACTAACGAAGGCTGGGGGCCCTGATTTTCAAGTGATCCCAACATTTTAATATGGCATTCATTTTGTTCAACATAGTGTATTAATGCTTGGAGTATCAAACTACCTGAATTATTGTACTCGAAATTAGTTTTGTGTAACTCATATTAATCAGTTTTGTGAAACACCTGTATTTTAGGTGATATTTTTTGGGTCTAACAATAACTTTTTTAGGCAAAAAATAAAATATATCATGTAAAAGAATGTTTTTATAGATAAACTGATATAGTGTAGCACTAGAGCTTTCAGAAAATGTATAACTTCATGGGAAATAAACCTTGTCTTCACTGTTCATTGTGTCTTCAAAGATTTCAGTTGTAATACGTGAATTGAAAACATGAATACGCGAGTACCTGTACAACGTACATAGCTGAAGTTAATGACTGATTTTACTATCTTAACACACTCGAAATGGAGGACAACATGCCAAACTTGTATGTCCAGATGGTGCAGATCATTTTAGGACATGTTGTACATTTCTGTACGAGGAGGGTATTAATTAAACTAAAAAAATATATCCTGTTATCAGGGTTGGCCGCTCGCCTATAGGGCGAGCAGTGTTGCCAGATGGTTCTTAATAGGCGGTAGCTTTACTGTCAATTTCGCGGTGAAATGCGGGGAAACGCGGTAGGTAATAAATAAATAAATAAAAAATATATATTATATATAGGCAAAATGGTCATGATAAATGAATGATTATTTATTTTTTATTTTTTGTAGGTGATGTGCTGAGATGCCTTTGTCCCATGAAGAGCGTATAGAGATCATTCTTCTGGCATGATCAGGAAGCTGTCGCTAGGTTGCCGAGGATTTTAACAGGAGACACGCCCCCGGCACGCACACCACACACGACACCGTTGCCAAACTCATTGAGAAGTTCAAGAAGACTGGAAGTGTTGCAGACCAACCGAGAAGTGGCTGTCCACGAACAGCCACCGATGAAGGCACAGCGACCATGGTGCTGGCAGCGTTCGCAAAGAGTCCCCCAAAAAGCACTCGACGGATGTCTGCAGAATGCGGTGTCAGCCAAAGGAGTATCGTCCGCATTATGAAAGAGCACAGATGGTATCCATACAAAATGCAAATGTTGCAGTATCTTAGCGAAGACGACCCGGACAGGCGGCTGGAATTCTGTGAATGGGCAAGAACAAAAGTGGACGAAGACACGGAGTTTTCGGCTGGCATCCTGTTTTCAGATGAAGCCAACTTTTATGTTCATGGGGAGGTTAATCGTCAAAACGTACGTTATTGGAGTGATGACATCCCGCACTGGATGAGTCCCTCAAAGACGCAAGGCGCTGGAAAAGTGATGGTGTGGTGCGGGATATGGGGCAACACAATTGTTGGCCCTTTTTTCATTGACACCAATCTGAATGCCGAAATGTATCTAAACATGCTGCAAGACACAGTCATGCCGTCCCTGCTGAACGAGGACGGGGGATTTCCAGCGTACTTTCAGCAAGACGGGGCGCCACCCCATTACGGTATCTGCGTGCGCCAGTGGCTGGATCAGCAGTTTCCGGGCCACTGGATTGGCCACCGTGGTCCCGTGGAGTGGCCTCCGAGGTCTCCAGACCTCACCCCCCTTGATTTTTACTTGTGGGGGCACTTGAAGGCCATGGTGTACCAGGTGAAAATACAAAACACGGACCACCTAAAGGAACGCATTCGTGATGCGTGTGCACGCATAACACCAGACGTGTTAACGCGCGTTTGCCATGACTGGGAGGAACGCATCCGTATGTGCATTCAGTGTAATGGTGCCCACATAGAGCATATTTTGTGACTTACAAGTGATTGCATAATAAAGTGACCATTTTTCCTATGTATGGAGACTTTTGACTCACCCTGTACAAGTATAACGGCAATTATATGATGCTAAGTGATTACGCATGAATGAAACAGAACAAGATGCTGCAGCCTAATGATAATTGGGAGAAATGTACGTAAGTTGGTACACTATAAACGGATTAGGCCTTCAATAATGGAATGCTTAAATAAATCACATAAATTAACGGATGCAAAGTATTTATGGATTACACGAAAGAACAATAGCTGGATGATACACGCATACGGTATTGGAATGACACTTGGCTTAGGAAATAGGCCTACTGCGTTTTTAGCGAGAGTCAGTTCGAACGATTTGTAAAATACTTTGGGAGTATAGCCTACCATCCGGCGGTAGTCTGATGTAGGCTTCACGAGAGTTAGTTAGAAAAGATGCACTTGTCTTACCAGAACGATGAATACCTCTGGCGAAGGAGTGTAGAAGGTGGACCTATTCCGGTTGGCTCGAGGAGTCGTTGTCGTCCGTTGTTCTGCAAGTCGAGGTCTTCACGGTGAAGTGTTCACGGGCCTATTAGATTCTCGTTGACAGCCGCTTTCCGTAAAGCGGCAAACGCTGAACCAAGGTGAAGTGATTTGGGCTTGTAGCTTCGTAGAAGTTTCACGTACTGTATCCTCCTTGAGGATGTCTTCTCTTAGTGTTAAACTTTGCCGGTGCTCTCGAGGATGATTGGTAACCGGTTGAGGTGTGGTGAAGAGGCCAATGGAAACGCCTACTGCGGTAGTGTTGTTTGTTGCAGGAAGGATTTATAGCTTACGTCAAGTGATGCTTCGTGTAGAGTTGAGATGATGCTTGAGGGACTGAAGCCGGCTGAAGTCGAAACGGCGCTGGGCTTCGAAGAAGTGCTTCTGCAGGCTGACGGCGGAGGCCTTACTTGACGATAGATCGAAAGCCTTGAAGGAACAGCAGGCCGCTCCTCCGGCGGGAAGCCGGAGGGCGGTTGATGTGACAAGTTGTGCTACGGACGTAGGAGAAACGTGACACGTGACGAGAAATGCAAACGAGAAGTGAGCAAGCGAGCGAGTCAGAATGTTTATCAGTGGAATCTCGCTTATAATTATGGTCTCTGTGACGCGGACTTTCCCGCCATATCTTGAGACGCCTTCTACACGTCCTTTAGTTGTTAAGGGCTTGCTTTCGCGGGTCTTTTGGGACAAAACAGATGTTTTCATTGTTTCTGATTCCTTGACCACGTGTGTCTTCTAAGAATGTTTGATGATGGCGGGAAGAAAGAATTTGTTTGTCTACTTGTTAGTCTATTTCTTGTCGGTCCTCTCTCTCTCTCCTCTCTCTCTCTCTCTCTCTCTCTCTCTCTCTCTCTCTCTATATATATATATATATATATATATATATATAAATATATATATATAATAATAATTATATATTGTTACATTAATACACACTGTTTATAAATGTTTAGCCTTTAAAGTAAAGAAGTTTTCTTACCTTTATTAATTTAAAATTCATCATTAGATGCAGGGCTAATATTCTATTCACAAGCCCCTTCACGTTCTAACTTTGCCTACATATCCTTCATTTTCACAAATATACATTGTTTTACAGGTATTCGGTGGCATTCCATTTTTGCATTCTTTAAATTACCTTTACACAGCAGAATACCTTTGAGAGATTCAGTGTTCAGTCTATTTCTGAGTTTCGTCTTAAGTTCACTTCAGAACACACGCGTTCTACAGAGGCGCTTGAATGAGGCAGAGTAAGGAGATTATTCACGAGCTTTAGCAGCATTGGAAATGCTTTCTGATCATCCCGTTCTTAATTTTTCGATATTTCGCATTTTTTGTGACGTCATTGCTCTCATCAAAGACATGACGCTTGCTTGCTGTCATATCATTGCTTATACTAGGTATAAGGTAGGTGTACTGGTATACATTATATGCCTAGTTAGCTCACGCTTCACTTTTAAAATATAAAAAAAATATATACATTCCCTAGGCTGAAAACGCGGTAGATTCACCGCGTTCGCAGTAGATATGGCAACACTGAGGGCGAGGCTTCGACTGCTCTTCTCAAGGGGTTTTCCCTGGAGGAACTCCCGTGGTGCAACGTTTACAAAAGATTATTAAAGTTACAAAGTCCGAGTCTAATATTAGCAAAGGAATTTATATAATTTTGGTTTTACACTTAACTCCTTTATGGGATTTAAATTAGCCGAAAAGAACATTTAGAATTTAGGATCTCTGTTTAAGATTATAGATGTGGCATCTTTGAAGAGCGTCGTTAGGCTTATCGAAAAGGATGCCAGAAAATCTACTGGACATTAAAGCAATTTATACAAATATTAAAAATTTAAAGGATTAATACTTTAATTTATACAAACAGAATGATATTTTTAAATTAAAAAAAATTTATTTCCTGTGAAAAACCTTTTCTATATACTATATATATACACACAGATGGGTAGTAATGTATTTAACATTACTCAAATACGTATTTAAATACATACTGTATTTATAAATACATTTTAGAGCTTGTATTTAAATGTATTTAGATACATTTGCGAAGTATTTAGTATTTATAAATACTTATTTTAAATACATTTTACAAATACATTTGGTGAACGCCAATCATGTATTGAGGCAGAGACGGTAGAGTGAACCAAACCAAAGCCACCTAGATTACCAGGCTTGTTACTACTGCTAATTTCTCTAAATGACGTCACAATAGGGGTCTGAATATCGCTGAATAATTTCATTCAGTAATGGCGCATGGTGTTGGTTGTAAATGTCTGCGCTTTTGTGATGTTTAATGCTAGTTAAGTATGAATTTGTACAATATTTATACTAACATACTTATTACTAATAGTATGTAAAATATGACGATAAACGTGTTAATATTTAAATTATGGCTTTTTTTAACTTTTGTCGCTTATCCACTTCTTCGCATGAGGGCCTCATATAATATAATTTTAAATCAAGATCCAATAAAAAAAATACATGAAAAAGTGAAAAAAAAAAAATATTATTCATTCAATTTTAAACCATATCAGAATATACGGCTAGCTGTGACATATACTGCTACATATACTGTGACATATACTGCTACCTGCCCGGAGGGCGATAACGAGCTACCGCTCGTAAATACTAATTGTTTTCTAATTTTAATGTAGATTTTCATTGATTAAATTTAATACGTTTATTATTTTAAAAGGTTTATTTCAACATTACTTTTTTCCAAAAATGTTTGAAAGGACAACGTACCAAAGAATAATATTTATTGATTAGTATATATATATATATATATATATATATTACATATATATTGTTTATAGACGTAATGCTGAAACTAATCTGCAATTAAATATGTTTCTTTATACGACTACTTTTATTTAATTCTGACGTTTGAACGGCGAGATTTAATTAAAAAATTGTCCTTCGTTCAAAAAACATTCCTTTAAAGCTACTTTTATAAACATTAATTTAATATACTGCAAAGTAAATGGGACAGTCTGGTTGTGACCTGTGTGTATATATATATATATATAATTATATATATATATATATATATGCACTAGAATCACAAAATAACACGTGACCTTATTAATAAGCAAACAACCACAAGGAAAAGGAAACACAAAGTCCGAGCGCTTTCGTGATATATTCACATTATCAAGGAAGAACAGATAATAATGAATATATCACGAAAGCGCTCGGACTTTGTGTTTCCTTTTCCTTGTGGTTGTTTGCTTATATATATATATATATATATATATATATATATATATATATATATATATATACACACACAGTATATGCATATGTGTATACACACACACACACACACATATATATATATATATATAAAGCAGCAAAAGTCCTCGGAAATACAACCTAGGAGGGGTGGGAGAGGGAGGGGTCGAGTGTGTTATCAAAACCTTCCCTGGTTATCCCTTAATGTGTATACTAATTTTGGTGTAAAGGGTTCCAAAAAACCTTAGCCCCCCCATTTGCAGCTTACATGTTTACTTATATCGAAATAGTTTTTAGTGATTATAAAAATATATAAAATTCTTTATTTATTGCAGGTATTAAAATTACTCTAGCTGATAGTGATAATATAATTGCTTCTCAATTAATTGGTGATTCGGAGAGGCAACGTGTGATAGATCGCATACGAGCAATAACATTTCGGGAAGCTCGTGATGCTGGAGCCACCTTTATAACACGTTCATGGGTTGCCAAAAAGTTGCGAAGCAGTGAAGACTTCGTCAAAAGAAATTGGAATAAAATTTTGGATGAATGTGAAATGGATACAACCAAATCTGGGCGCCCAAATCTGCCACTCTCTCAGGAAACAAAGGACATCATTGAAAGCGGTACGCGTAAGCGGAAAAACAGCTGTGCTAAACTTTCTAGAGAGATCGAAGTGTTGAGAGGAAAGATCGTTAGTACCGTCATAGGCAAGGTTTAAAGCCTTGGCATGAACTTCCAAAGCCAAGAAAAACTCAACTTAACATCGATGACAGAATGTGGTTTGCCCATTATCTTGAAGATTGGGATGTGGATGATTTCATGCATTCAGCTGTCTCCGATGAATTTTTTGTTTACGTAACACGTCGGCCTAACTACCAAAATGATCGGGTGTGGGCCACAACACCAGATGAAATCGATGACAATGAATTATCGCGAATTATTAAAAAGTCCACTCTGTTGGTGTGTTTGTTTTGTTCACTGCAAAGAAGCTCATGTGGGTGCTGAAGCCAAATGGTCAGAGTTGGGATGGACAGTTCATTTTCGTGATATTATTCTATCCCAGCATGTCATTCCTTTTCTAAGAAACCCAAACAATGTTATGGATGTCGATCAGGTCACACTTCTGCACGATAAGGCCCCCTGCTTTAAGGCGTTAGCCACTCAACAGTTGTTGCGGAACCATGAGATCGATTGCTTTGGAAATGAAGAATGGCCAGGAAATTCTCCTGACCTGAACGTCTGTGAACACATTGGACCAGTTATAAAGGACAAGGTTGAATGTCTCTTGTTTCAAGAACCTGCAGCAAATCGATTTTCGAAGGACACAATGACGCAACACATTGAAACTGTTTTAGCAAATTTGCGTAACGATCAAGATCTATTCACGTCACTTTTGGCAAGCTACCCAAAGCGAATTCAGGCTGTCTTGGAAGTCAATAGCGGGAACACCAAGTTTTAATTGTTTCTCATTAAATGCAGGATTAAATTCTCTTTTGTAAGGTATGTTTAGTTTTACTGTACCTCTAATGGTTTAGGCTATGGGCGGGGGAGCTAAGGTTTATTGGAGCCCCGTAGATTATCCTAGCCGTTCAGCCGTCCATAAACGAAGATACTGTAGAATATCATCAGATATCAGAAACTTCATCCAAATATATATATATATATAGTTTGATTTGAAAAAAGGTGTCCACAAGAGAAACCCTTCGAATGTGAATGAATTGCAGCAACTTTCTTTCGAAGACTGGGATAAAATTTCTACTGATAGATGTTAAAATCTTGTAGAAAAATACCCAAAACGAATCACTGAAGTCATTCGAACAAAAGGTAGACACAAAGTAATAATATACTGTAGATAAATGTAAGAAAATTTTTGCAGTTTAACTTTTCTTATTTTCTTTAACTTCTTTGATGTTTTACATTATATGTTGGAGTTGAACTCATTTTTTTTATTTAAATTTTTCCAAATGAATGGGAAACTTTTCATACCTATCCTATGCATGGTGCGAAAGATAAGGACGAATATAACTGAAATATTTCTCTGAACGAATACTTCTGAATGCCACTATATATATATATACAGGGTGTCCCATAAGTCCGGCATCATAGGAAAAATAATGAAAAAAGGCAAAACAAAAGCTTTTATTTACAGAACGTGCTCAATATGTCCACCATTGTTTTCAATACACAAATTCAGACATGATACCCAGTCAGCAAGCACACGGTGAATGATGTCAAGAGTAATGGTGTTACATGCCCCAATAATGCGCTGCCGCAAATGTTCAACACTCCTAATTTTCTCTGCGTATACCAGCGCTTTCAAGTGGCCCCAGCGATAAAAATCTAGTGGCGTGAAATCCGGGCTTCTAGCTGGCCATTCCACAGGCCCTCGACGTCCTATCCAATGACCAGGGAATTGTTGGTACGGGTATTCCCTTACTTGGGTGCTGTAATGTGCAGGAGCGCCGTCTTGCTGGAACCATGTTGGGAAATTTCCTTCTTCGTTCAAGACACTGGGAAATGCCTCCAGTGACATGTTCATCGAAAAAGAGGGAAGTAGTATAGCCGCAAAAGGGGAGAGTGCAGGAATGTTGCAGGTTATTATGTAATGTTGCAAAGGGGGTGGGGGTTGTTGCAAAGGGGGGGTGGGGTTTGTTGCAAAGGGGGGGAAGGGGGTTGTCGCAAAGGGGGGAATGGGGTTGTTGCAACGGGGGAGGGGTTGTTGCAAAGGGGGTTTGTTGCAAAGGGGGGTGTTGCAAAGGGGGGGTGGGAGGAAAACTTGGAGGCGGCGTTATCCCCCAAGAGAAAGAAAGGAGGAGAGAAAGGAGGAGAGGTGTTCACCTGGCAGGAGCCAACTTCCAGCCGGGCTGGCGTTGTTTTATAGGCTCCGAATCAGCCAGTTGGCTGAGCCAAGGGGGGAGAGACGCCTGAAGGAGAGAGAGAGACAGCTGAAGGAGATCGAGCTGAAGAAAGAGAGATGCCTGTAGGAGGGAGAGACGCCTGAAGAGAGAGAGAGGACGCCTGTAGGAGGGAGAGACGCCTGAAGGAGAGAGGATAGGTACACATGCAGGAGTACACATGCTGGATGTACACATGCAGGAGTACACATGCTGGAGGCAAACATGCAGGAGAGAGAGAGACACCTGAAGGACAGAGTGGAGTTCTCCCCCAATTTATTTTCGTTTCCCTAACCTAAGAGGCCACTATGGGTTTTACCAAAGGGCCTGAAATAGAAGGAGCAGAGCTCCTTACTCGCCGGAGCCGAGGGGGAATGGTTCTTCACCAGCTTCGCGAATCTTTTATAATCTCTATTCTGGCTGAGTTGCCAGGTAGCGCAAGGTATTCCAGATAGCGCCATGTGTCCCATTAATCGTGTAACACATATATGACGATAGTTATTCCAATTAAATTCTGTTTAAATACACCTTTATTAATTCCAGTTTTTTTTTGCAATGATCGGATTGCTAGATATATATTATTATGCTGTATATATATATATATTATTTATTTTATAACATTTAATTTTAGTTTAGAAGCAAATTTAACATTAACTCCATTGAACTTAAAGAAACAAATAACATAGTTTACCTTCGAAAACGCCATAATAGAAAACAATTAATTTTATGGGTAACTATTTCGACATAAGTTTACTATAATTATATCAGTCTTTTAAATATCTTCTGATATATATATATAAAATACCACAATATATATTTATAATTATTCAGTAACACATTAGAAAGATTTACGCAATAATAGAATTAACAAAGTTACCCAATAAATAATTCGTTAGACAGAAACGAATGTTTATAAGGGATACCCAGCTTCATTAAATTTGAAGATGAACGAAACAAATAACATAGTTATCCATAATTCAGCCCTCACGAATAACGAAACGAAATGATCATTTACGATACAATTCGAAATACGATAATTTACGATACAATTCCACCAAACGAGATGAAAACTTATGAAACATATAGCCTCATTCCCTGCGAAGAAAAACACACACACACACACACACACGATGAAAGGCAGAAACTAAATCAGTTCGAATCGAGTCCCTAGAGACCTTTTTCGTTCGATTCGTGTCCCTAGAGACCTTTTTATACCCAAAACATAATCCGATAGAGGAAAGGATTTCCGAGAATCTGCCCAACTCGGTCGGCTTTATTTTACCTTTCTACGAGTCAAAGCATGCAAAACCTCGCCTCACTCCTTGCTTCAGCATTTATTCATTTCACGTTTTATTGTGAATTTCATCCCATATATATATATATATATATTATTATTATTATTATTTCTACAATGAAACGGGGTCGGGCCGAAGAACGGGTGAGAGATCTCCCCCCCAATATATATATATATATATATAAATTGAATTTACCGTGGTACACCATGTTTGGCAAACGCTATAGTGGTGCAAGCCTCATTTACTGATGCATATTATATCTATCGGGCAAATAACTTTTAATTCAGTCACTGATTGACCCTCTAATACCGCAACAGCACAAATTATTGAGTAGAATGTTGTGTTCTATTACATCAAACAACTTACTCATACCCACTGCCATAATTTCTTTTATCATAACTCAGCCGAGCAACTAAGCGACGTTGGATCTGAGTGGTAGTTGGATGGGGAGTCATCCACCGCAGCAGATAATTTACATTCGATAAATGTAATGAAATAATTAATAAAATATGCATTTATTTTTATATCACGGATGGAGTCGATGTAGACAATGCAGGTCCTGAGCTTAAATTATCTAAAACCATAACAATACAAATTATTTCAATAGAATATTATGGTCTTACATTATTACACCTTGCCCAGATCCATTACCAATAACCTCAATTTAGTAATAATAACAATTATCTCTCATACACTATATATATATATATATATATATATATATATATATATATATATATATATATATATATATATATATATATATATAGAAAGAGAGCGAGAGTTTTGTTCAAATAAAGGATACCATTTATAATGAAAAGGTACGACTTGGGATGTCATTCGATTACTGAGAGTTATTAGCAATGAAGTTCAGTAGAGATTACCCCATAGGACACGTAGGGTGCCCATTTATCTGCCAACCACTTTCTTTCCCTCTCGATTACATTAGTGACTAATGATGCGGGAAATTGAGTAAATGGAAATATTATTTTCTCGAAAACTATGGGTGATAGAAAACTTCTGAAACCATATTTGGAATCAATATCAAAAGTTCTATACGAATCACCAAATAATTTTCAAAGGAGAATAAGAGCATTAATTCTATTAGTGAAAATATAAAGATGCAATTACTCGTCCGTACCCGTTATAGCGGAATGGCACACGTCATAGCTCCACCCAGCTACATCGGCAGCCAATCACGACGAACATCTGGTCTTTTGGGCGGAGCTTGGCGAATGTGCATATAAAAGGGGATATTTTCAGTTGGGAGTAACAGTAGCTATTTTCGCATCAGTGAATAATCAACCATGGACCTGTACGTCTCCCCAGACTTGTATGAAGAACGTGATACTGCAGCATTAACCGCAATTAGTCTTTTCAATGCGGCTGATTGTGGCGAACTATTTTCGACGCAAACCGTAGAAGATATTTGCTGTGACGCTCCTTACAATCCGACGCAAGGGACTACCATAGAAATGTAAGTGTCCATAATTCGATTTTATATATATACGGAGAGTTGTAGTATTTCGTCAAATAGATACTAGTCAAAAATGTCAATCAATGTTATTTCCCCATCATGCTAAAATCGAAATTGGTAATCGAACCAAAGATATCTTCACATAATGGAGATCTGTCTGTCTGTATACTCTGTATATGTTTTCCTTTAAGGTCCGATGAGGATTTGACACGAGTTATACAATCTTTTGAAGGGAATACGGATGATATACTGATCAGTCAGCAGTGTCACACATCCTCCACCATGGACCTGTACGTCTCCCCAGACTTGTATGAAGAACGTGATACTGCAGCATTAACCACAATTAGTCTTTTCAATGCGGCTGATTGTGGCGAACTATTTTCGACGCAAACCGTAGAAGATATTTGCAGTGACGCTCCTTACAATCCGACGCAAGGGACTACCATAGAAATGTAAGTGCATATAATTAGAATTTTATATATATACGGAGAGTTGTAGTATCTCGGCAAATAGATACTCGCCAAAAATGTCAATCAATGTTATTTCCCCATTATGCTAAAATCGAAATTTTTATGGCGTTCACTCCTCGAACCAAAGATATCTTCACATAATGGGGATCTGTCTGTCTGTATACTCTGTATATGTTTTCCTTTAAGGTCCGATGAGGATTTGACACGAGTTATACAATCTTTTGAAGGGAATACGGATGATATACTGATCAGTCAACAATGTCAAATAATGTAAGTGTTTTTCGATCTTTTTGGGATAAGAAGACACAATATATTTTCATAAATTTATTAAATGAAAGAAATCAGTACAATAAACGAATATACAAATATACGAACAAAAACATTATAATATACAACGAGTACGTACAATTGGAAAACGGTTTTTTATCTGTCTGCATACCATTTCATCGTTTCGGTGAGTGTGACACGGGTCAAATAAATTTAAAAAATTTATAAATTCTTTATCATTTGACATATGCATGAGAAATGAGACACAGTACATTCCGCAAACATTAGTAAAATATCCCTGCATACGAAATGGGTTCCATACAACTTCGGGAATATGTAACTGAGAGAGAAATTTTACAATAATAGGGTCACTCCAGGGTTGAGTACCGAGTGAATCAAAATAGTACAGGCGCTGTCTATTTTTAAAATAGACAGCGATCCAGTGAATCCCTTCATTACCGATGATGTCTGTGTTCACAATAAGACTACCGCATTCTCGCGTACTTGGCAAACTCAATGTTTCATTCTTCGCAAACACGCCGATAAATTTGGAACGTGTGACTCGCTCCATTACTTTCTGAAGTGTATTAGCATCCATTTTAAAAGTCAGTGATAACGCTTCTAAATCTATCTACTTCTATTAGGGCTTGCGATTCGAGATATACTAGTACACTAATAGGAGCGTCTATAGGCTTTGCGAATTCCAGCCGCACTGAGATGTTACCGCTCTGCTGTGGTGTTAAATGGGTATTTACGCTAGCAGATAAGTCAGGTGTAATGTCAAACGGATAAAGGTTAAATTGATCAATGAATTCTTCCTGCGTTACCCTATTACCAAGCTCATCACAATCACCTGCAATATGGGTCAGATTACTATAGGCTCTGGCACAAAGAGGTAACACAGCGTCTGATGAATAGTCCGTACCCATTGTTCCACCCAAAGCAGTGCCAATTAACGTATAGAGTTATATTTTTAAGTCCGAAATTCTCGAATTTAAAGGCACTCTTTTTATATTTTCCATTCACCGAAGCGTGGTCCTGCATGCCGATTAATATCCTTTTAGGAAGATTTCCCAGGGCAATGTTTTCTATCTGCTTCGATGCCAACCCTGCAGGAACCGTATATAGTTTGATCTGCACTCTGTTAATAGGATATTTCACTGTAGCGTTTAGTAAATTTTTCTCAATTTCTAGTTGTTTTGGTGAACTTAATTTCACTCGCCGTACGCGGAGGTATGTGTCCATAATGTGAACCACAACGGACTTTGCGCCCTCTTCTTGATTCGCATCCAGATTTAAGCAGATCTCAGGACTCGTGCGGGTGAGCTTTATTTTCATATCCACCCCGTTCACAAGCAACTTCTCTGGAAAGTGAAATCTGTGTGCAACCGTCCAAAACACTCGTATATTTTCTTTTTAGAATTTTTAAATTTGTCCTTTATACTATTTTCATCTTTAGCTTGATAATATCCCTCCGCACTTAAAAAGGTAGCCTTCGCTTCTTTGGAAAAGTTGAGGACATTTTCCAAATAGGCTCGTAGATGATAGTACCCCGTGCCTGCCGATATGTTGGTCTGATTTAAATATACGTCACACTGGTTGAATATGGCGTGCAGAAAGTTTGTTTCAGGGTATACAGCATATTTGTCTTCGCAGGCCGTTCCATCAGAATGGGCTATACGTAGCTTAGCGTACATGTGCACACAGCTTGGATCAAAAAAGTAAGGACCTGAGCTGGGTATCACGAATTCTATAGGTGCACTCGGTGAACTAATTGTGTTTAAAGGGTTAATTGTAATAAAGTCACTGTGCTCAATAGAAACTTGGGTTGGCGGGAGCTCAAAAAAGGACAGCTCCGACTTACAGCATTGTGAACTACATGGGTGGATGAAGCGTGCCATGGCGAAATAGTGACTCCTCTCTCGACAAGTGGTAAACAAACTATGATTCATGAGATCAATATCCTTAGCTTATATCAGTCAAAAAAGTGGTCAACCATAGGTTTCATTCGCTTACAGCATTCTTTTTTGATAGCCTTTTACGTTTAATACCACGTGACCCCTCTTCTTCTTCCGGGGAGCCTCTTTCTTCTTCCCGCCACCACGCATTTTTCTCTTTGCATCTTTGATGATTTCGTTCCGTGTACGCTTTAAATGTTTTTTTAGAGCTTCTTTAGGTTAGCCCGGCCAATATGTCTTCTGCAGTGTTAAGGCCTGATTGTAGCGCTTTCCTTCCAAGGTATCTGGCACCCCTCTTCAGCAAGGAACAGCCGTACGTAGTATGGATGAAAAAATGGATCCAAGTCCACTACGCTTGGTATCGCATCCCTCGATAGACGGTGAAAGGCTTCTACCATTATAACTCAGTGCGTCGAAAGTGTAGCTTCACTGTTAAGCTCCCGTACCGAATGGGAAGTTTTCGCCCTCAATCGTTCTTATATATATTGTATATTGGTTATTAAATTAGTTGCGACATTCACATAATGGGGTCTGTCATATGTAATACTCAAACTCCTTCCTCTATGGTTGGGGATGTGAGCAATGCGCAGCAGGCGTGCCTGGGTATCCCCAACAAACTGGTGCTCCACTATATTACTGTAAATATAACACATGTCTGGGGACCTTTCAGCCAATTTCTCCATCTTCAATTGATACATTAATCTGGACAAGTTATACTGTGTCTCGTGAAATGTGTCTCTTTGGAAGGCTGCGCTATATCGGCCGTTGGTTAGAATTTTGAACTTTCTATGTTCTTTAAGACATCTGTTAGTCTTTGATTTTAGGATTAGTGTATGTGCAGGCATGGGCGCCCGCAGGATTTTTTCCAAGGGGGGGCAAAATTTAATGTATTAATAGGTAGGGACTGGAGCAAGCAAAAAACTTTTGACCCCTTAGGAACCAGCAGGTTAATTCTAAGCAAGTTTAGTGTTGCATTTTCTGTAATGGAAAATGCAAATATATATTGTATATACATACAATGCACATGATAACAATCATTTATTTTATTTATAACAGAAACATGATAGAATGAAGAAAAAAGCACACTGAAGTAAATGTTGTACCTAATTTGAAAACGGTGTTTCGAGCATCACCTACACTGCTCATTTGAATAGGAATTGTAGTCGTCTGCGGTCACTACCAAAATTATGAACAACCTTTTCCATAAAATCAGTTTTGTTGGAGTTGATTTTTTCCCGGTGAACATATAAAAAGGTAGCAACCTTTTATCATGCACACAAATAAAAATTTTCACCCTTTAGGAGGCAGTTGGATACTTTTCAGCAAGTTTAGGATATGAATATTTTCTTAGAAAATATTTAATATATTTTCTTGGCATTTCCAGGGGGAGGCAAGCGCCCCCCCTTGCCCCTACCTGCGGGCGCCCATGTGTGCAGGGTTGTTTACGATTTCATATACTAAATCATTCGTAAGGTTTGAGTTTCTTAAACTTACGTTTAAGCCTCTCACAACATCCTCGGCCGAACCATATTGACCCGGCCCTAGCCTTACTTCTGTACTGTAATACCGTGCAATCTTAGTCCAAGCGATGCGCATAGTTTCATCCATAGCTACCCCAGCTTTTTCACACTCGTCAATGTCTAAGAATCGTAAAAACGGTTTCTTTATGTTCAATATTTAAAAAGACGGTGTCCAGCTGAATTTCGCATATCCCCACCTCATACGAATCACGACCCAATTCAATGTGCCCATGGAGTTCTGTTACAAAGTTGGCTAGCGTGTTGTTAGGGTGTACAGACAGGGACGAGGAGGACGGGATGTGACGTAGAAATGGTTAGGAGCCATGTTGCATACTATTTAAGCTTCATTATTGCATCAGCTTTTATATAGGTGTTGAAGCTTTCTGGGTACCCTAGCCATTTCACCAGGTACATTTTTCTCCTTCCTGAACCTTTGCTTCCTAAAATTTTCTCAATTTTAAACACATTTTTTTCTAAATTAAACGCTACTTTCTGCAATTCCTCGCGGTAAAAGCCTCCTGAGATTTCTTCCCCATTCAAATCTTCAATGTAATACATCATTATCACACCTTTAGGTCTCACAGCCCTAACTTTAAAAATCTCGCGTGTCCATCCTTGCTCAAAACCCTTTGCGAATTTATTCCCCGAACGCGACAGCCTTACATAATCATTGGTTTTGAAGCGCACAGAGTGTGGTGGTGGTGGTGGTGGTGGTGGTCCATCTCTTCTCGGGAGCGTACCTCTTTCTAAACTTCGTTAGGTGTTGCCCCAATCGTGCGATAGTGTGAGCGGTTGTAGGATGATGCCAATGGTTCCAGAATGTCTAGAAATCTGTATGTGTTTTTATGTGTAAAATAACGGTGCATGCGTTCCTTTATGGTGCGCTGAACTCTTTCAGCTAAAGAAGCCTTATGTATAGAATTGGTTGTGTAATAGCTGATATTAAACTCTGTCAACATATTCTGAAAAGCACGGCCTATAAACTCCTTCCCCATATCCGTACAAAAATAGCCAGGAACCCTGTTTTCTTTTAACATTAGCGTTTTGGTGGCTTTAGCAACTGTTTCAGGTGATTTATTTTTCAGAGGAACTAGCCACAGATATCTAGAGAATACGTCTATTATGAATAGAATGTAGCGGTAACCATCGTTATACACAGAATATCTTTGCATGTCTGTTAAATCTGCTTGCCAAATAGAATCAATCGAGGAAGCCGTTGTCTTGGCTGTTTTAAACCTTTTTCTCACAGGCTTATGAAGCGTATAAGCGTCCTGCTCCCTCAAAAATCTTTCAACATCTTTTTTTCCTACTCCGTAAACGTGCAGTCTATCTACGCCGCCGTAAGAGGATGGGGTAGAAATGTCATAATAACGTTTAGTTAATACGTTAGCCATTTGCGTATTTTAGAGGCAGGTGGGTAGGGTTGGTTTAACCTCTTCTTTCTCCTCTTGAAAGGTGTTACCGCAGGGGGTGACGGCGTCTTCAATTGTGCCACGACGTTGCGTGTTCCAAGTCTTTTAACCTGTTCAGATTTCCTATCAACGTTTTAGGGACATTTATTTGTTGTAGTCTTGCTTTAATATGCTTCCATCCTGATGGTGGTGGCCTATCCCACTTTCTCACCAGATCATGGACAATGTCTACGATATTCGATCCCTGTACCTTTGATCCTTCCACAATGATCTCGCCTGTATCGGTCCATTGTATGGCTGGATCCTCATTCAATAGATTATAAAGACCTAAGCCTTTACTCCTCAATGTATGTGGGAGGGTACTTTTTAATACATGTTCGATATGTTGTGTGGCTAATCTTTTTGGTTGATCAGCTGTATCGTCGGACACAGATCCTATGTCGCCATCGGCCCCCGTGCTGTGCCTAATAACCACAGGAATCTCCGTAGGGATCTTATAATTTTCGTACTCGTGAAGAAATTTCTGCAGAGCTTCTTGGTATAAGATTCTTTTCTCATCAGGTGTTTTTTCACTGTTTAGGGCTAACAATTCGCTTTCCATTCTTTTAAGTCTGCTTTTACGGGGATCTAGATCCGTGTCTCTTTGCAGTGAAGCGTACACCTCGTGGGGAATCACTACCACTTTCTTCATTATATTAATCTAGTCAGTAAAGGGCACAAAACTGAAAAAAGATGGGGAGAAATGACCCTCCTGTTTGCACAATAACTCGTTTTTTCTTCGCTACAGTTTGACTTTTACGAGCGAGTGTACGTATTATGTTCTTGTAGCGGCGTAGGCGAGCCTTCTGATGGGCTTTCATTGATACATTGCAATTTATAACGTTAAGACAGATTTCACAGATGCATTTTAAAAAGTCAGCGTCGATATTTTTAATAAACATCTGCTGCATTGCCCGGGGCAGTCGATGATAGATTTTTATTAATTCATGGTATTTCTTTAGTCTCTTTGTCATTCTGGAATATACACCGTTTCAGGCTCGTTTGGAAATATTCGTTCGCAGAAGCACTCTAAACGTGTTTCGCGGATGAAAGTCGCAAAGCAAATATCCGTAACGCGTGCTTGTAGCTTCTTTATAAACTTCCAAAAACTCCTTACGCTGATTCGGGAACATTTGATTGGCTAATACCCCAATTTGTGATACATCTCTACGTTGCGCGAATAAGACTAGATATTGCGTATTTAACGACACATCGCGCATGTATCTATTTTTGAAAAATAGATTCTGATTGATGAAGAACACACTTATGTTAAGATGGTGGGAGTATACTGTAAATGTCTCGGCAAACGTTTTATCCATCTCCAACATGAGATCGTCAATTACAATGATTGTATGTTCAGTTCCCTTTAGCGAATTAACGTCATATACACCTTTGTGGAACAAAATATCATCTTGGTACTCGTTGAACGCTGATTGATACGTCGAATAGCACCATATAACTTTATGCACAAATTTCGAGAACATCTCGCCCTTTTCTTTAATGATTTTAAGCATAAACACAGTTTTACCACATCCTGTAGGTCCAGATATAATACATGTGGATGGGCTCGTGAATCTGAATTTTTCTACAGAGTCCATTTCTAACACGTCACACTCCTAAGTGGGTCATTTACAAAATATTACAAATTTTGAGTGCTGATCCTTATATTTCTTCTCCCACAGAACCGACGAGGAGGTAGAGCACCCTATCATTACGGATGACCTCGACGACAGTGTAGTTGTGATCTCTTCCCCTGAACCCTCACCAGCGATACAGGTTGCACGTCCAAAGCGGAGGTATGAGAACCCCACATCAGGTATAAAGCGACCGAAATACGTACCTGTTGCAGCAGACCCCCAACCCTCAACCTCTTACGCAACAACCTCCCCAGCAGCAGCACCTAATATGCCCCCTTATTCTGCCCCCGTTCTGTTAAGTCTACAATAATAGATCCCCAACCCTCCTACGCAACAGGGCCCCTCAGCACACACTAATATAGCCACTAATTCATCCGCCCCCCGTTCTGTTGAGGATGTTATTACGTTCGAGTTAGTGCGATCCGCAGCCCCCACCCCCGCCTTGACTAGAAATCGGTATAGAGTCAGGGTCGACCCTAGAGCCCTGTATAGCAATGGTATTGAGCGCGGGATACGCAGGGTAGTACAGCATATTATAGAGTTTGCTCTTCAGAATCGCGACGAGCGTGAGGTCAGGACGAGTCTGTCCTTTGGATTCGGGTCAGATGACGGATGTAGACGATTATTGGGTGATAGTACCGTTAGACGTTTGGCTGCTGAAGATGTAGAATATATATTAGGGCGTATAATGCAAGCCGCCCAAAGTAGTATAGCCTTCAATATGGACAACTTCACGGTAAATATTGACCGTGTATTCCGTGTTGCGGGTCATAGTGCCATACCGTACACTCTTAACTTCAATTCTCCAACTATTTACCGAAGGCATATAAACGTCGATCGTGGTTGCGGCTTTATAGCAGTACTCTTAGCACGTATGTTTACTGTACAAAATACACGGACTCAAAAAATTTGGCTGCCTACGATCGTTGAGCGTGCCCGTAAACTAGCTGTAGACTGTGAACTTGAATTTGACTGTAATATGGGTCCTGAAGAGCTGAGAAAGGTAGAACAGGAAATGAATGTGCGCATAGTTATATTTGGTTTGGATGATCGCCGCCGGACTGTGTATGTTTTTAAAAGCTGTGTGAGAGATCGTACAAGGCTTCTACTTATTTTAGGATTGTCAGGGACAACGTATCTCCCCATCCGTAATATAAGGGGGCTTTACGCGAGTTATGACAAAAGTCGAAAATATGGGAGACATCATGATTTGTGTAAGGGGTGCCTCGAGTTTGCGGATGATATAGTAAGACATTGTAAAGAATGTCACATGGTATGTGAGCAGTGTAAAAGCACCAAATGTGAAAGCCGTGTAGTTGAGAAGAGACTGTGATGTGTGTAGACGCACATTTTTCAATAATAGCTGCTTTGATCTCCATAAATCAATTGGTACGTGCAGGAAAATGAGAATCTGTGAATGTGGTATGTTTCACACAATGGATAATTGGGGAAAATTTAAGCACAAGTGCGACGTAATTCACTGTCCTACATGCCAGGAGGAATATAAGGCGGATGGAATAAAGCATGTGTGTTATATGAAAGATGCTAAGCCTAAAAATAACCCTTGTATAACTGTGTACTACGATATAGAAACATATACGAACGCTGAAACCAAAGAGGTAATTCCACATTTACTTGTGAGCCAGACCATCTGTGATGAGTGTATGGGTATCGAATGTGACGAGTGCCCCAAATGCGGTAAACGGACAAACGTTTTTAAAACGAATGTCAGCGATAGTCCTGTGAAACTATTTGTGTCCTATATTGTCAAGTTAGCCGACAAGTTCAAAAAAAGACTGTGTATATTCTCGCCCATAACGGGGCAAAGTTTGACACGCAGTTCCTTTATAAGGAGTTGCTTGAACACGAATCCTCTGAGATATTTACAGGTGATCCATTGAAAAGAGGCAACAAATTAATACAGATGCAGATAAGAGGCAATGTACAATTTAAAGATACTTTATTATTCACACCTTGTAAATTAGCAAAGCTACCCAAGGTGATGGGAGTAGCAGCTGAAGTTTCCAAAGGATACTTCCCATACACTTTCCTCACCAGCGAGACTTTAAACTACGTAGCCCACCACCCCCAAACATTATTTTGACTGCATGGATGAACGTGAAGACTTTGATCGATACTACGACAGTTTTAATGAAAGTAACCCTTATAATATAGCTGATGAATGTGAGCGTTATTGCGTGAATGATGTGCGCGTGCTTAGAGTATGTTTCCAGGCCTTTAGAAGTATGTACATAGCCCGTTTCAAATGCGATCCACTGCAAGTCGCAACCACCATCGCATCATTATGTTTTACGGTGTTCAAGAATAACTTCATGCCTAAAGACACCTTAGCCATTATTCACGAAACAACCCCCGCAGTTACGGACACAAGGCTATTTACTGGCTCATACACCTGCAGCAACAAACAGGTGTATACATAAAGCACGCCCGCAACACGGGTGAAGTACCCATTAAGATTAATGGACGTGTTTTTTGGGTTGATGGGTTAAGTGAAAACCGTGTCACTGGTATGAAGACTGTGTATTCCTTTAATGGTGCTGGTGGCATGGATGCCCCCGCCCTGAGTGCGGTATCGTCGGAGATATCCACGGTAGATCTCCTGCCGACTGTCTTGCAGGACCCGCACCCGCGATCAACTTATAGGATCACAGTTCACTCACAAAGTCTTGTGGGAGCATGAATATGATGCACGGATGGAGACAGACGATGTATACCGTGAGGAAATAAAAACGATCAAGCGTTCAATGGTGCTGGACCCCCTCAAATGTGGTGATAGCTTGTTTGGAGGACGTACAAATCCATTCAGACTATACTTTCCACCTACGGTGGGCGTGAAGCTCCATTACTACGATTTCTGTTCTTTATACCCATACGTGATGAAGAGCCATCCGTACCCCGTGGGCGCTCCTGAGAAACTGATGGGACCTAGCATACCCTCCATCAATGAATTTTCAAAAAATTTGAATGATCATTACTTTGGGCTCTCTTTCGTAGACGTACTCCCCCCCACGCAATTTATGGATGCCGATCTTACCTGTGTTTCGACGACAAGCTCATGTTTCCCCTGTGCGTGAAGTGCGCGGAAGAGGATAACGGCGAATGTAACCATATACCCCACCAGCGTAAGATCAGAGGCGTATATACAAGTCCTGAGCTGGCTCTAGCCGTACGCCATGGTTATAGAATACTGAAGATACACGAGGTGTGGAGGTTTCAGAAGCTCCCCAACCTTTTCACACCATATATAACGCCTTTTTGAAGGATAAGGTTGAAGCATCAGGGTATCCGCGAGGAGTTGATACCGAAGATGAAAAGTCTGCCTATATTCAACGTTACCGCGACCGCGAAGGTATACAACTTGATCGTGTCCAAATTGTAAAGAATCCTGGCAAGCGCTTTAGTGCAAAGTTGTGTCTAAACAGTCTATGGGGAAAATTTGCGCAGAATACGGCGAGGGAACATGCTTTCATTGCACAAAGTTATAGCGATGTCTGGGATTATGCCAATGCCCCCGATAAAGAGGTCATGGAGATCGTGAATGTAGGTAATACTTACGTAATAAAGTACAACAACACTGAATTTGCCACAGATACCTCAAGGGTTACAAACATACCTGTGGCGAGCTTCACAACAGCCTACGCCCGTATAAAACTTTGGGGTCTATTGCATTCTCTTGGGCGGAGAGTATTGTATGCCGATACAGATAGCGTGATATTCACAGAGAGGGAGGGTGATTACATGCCCGCTATTGGGGAGTTCCTCGGCGAGCTCACTGATGAGATCAAGGATGAGTATGGGGACGACGCATACGCCGACTCTTTTATCTCAACAGGACCTAAGACTTATGGGGTACGGGTCAGGGTAGGGGATGAAATGAAATATATCGTGAAGGCAAAGGGTATTACGCTCAACCATGCGAATCGGGAGGTTGTTAACTTTGAGTCGTTGAAGGATCTAGTATGTTTGGAACCTCACCAACTAATTGTAGGCACCCACAATTTTCGGGCGCAGAAGCTGGGAGGCGTGAAGGAACTTAGGGGTACGATGGTGTGCCGTAACACCTATAGGAAACGTTACCAGTTACCTGGCACCTATGATACCGTACCCTTTGGATACCAATGATGCTTCTAACTCACACGTCTTGTATATAATCGTATCTATTTGTAAATATATATATATATATATACTTGAATATCTCGAATCGTATTTGTAAATATATGAATATCTCAATAAATCAAATAGCGTTTCACTTTCTCCTTTGTGTGTGTGTGTGTGTGTGTGTGTGTGTGTGTGTGTGTGTGTGTAGGTGAAAGTTCTAAGCTCCGCCCACTGCGTGAGTCATGCTACTATCTGGGAGTCCCTGCGTGGTCAGTCGACCGCAGTAAGCCCGAGAGATCAGACGTGTATTCAGATCAGACGTATATTGAAATGGCTACCTTTAATATTGCTTGCACAACGTTTATGAAATGGTATTCAGTAAAGTGTGAGGATGTGGTGGATACCGAAAAACTTCCTATTCCCCCCTCCTATGCCTCTTTTAAAGCCACATTGGATTGTGCGAAGTTCCAAGATGTACAAATACTCTACGGATGTTCTGGTGAGACTGTTGAAGGCTTTCGTTGCACAGACGATGTGCTGAAGTATGCTGCAGGGCTAAACTTTATAAAGTCTCACATACACCGTGAAGTAAAAGAAACAACGCGTGCAGAAGAGAAGCAGCAGGTATGGATAATGAGCCTTGTGGATGGGTGGTGTGACAAGCGGTATTACGTCATGCTACACCATGTCGATTACTCATACCCTACGTCTGAAAATGTGAATCTCGTGATCATGGACAATCTTAGGTGTTTTTATCACTATATTAACGTATATCATGATGAGGTTCATAGTGAGGTTGTGGCTAGTGCCATGCGTGAGTTTTTAACAGATTTTAGAGACGAGTATCGTTTGATGGGTAGAAAGGAAAAATATGAGCATATGTTCCTCTCAAATAGTGCGCCGGAGTGTGGAGATGATTAGCGCCTAGTTCTTATCCAAAGTGCGTAGGCTGGTAGTGACGAAACGGAAAAACAAATATGTGCAACAATTCGAGTCGTACGAACATGCCCATTCACGTATCATCGAGTCAGCCGCCCGTCGAACCGTTCCTGCCTGTGCCTCACACGGCTCATAGTTATCTCAGAGCTTGAACCGAGTAGACGTGCGCTCCTCGAATACGATGGAACTTCCTTTGAGCAGCATTCTCAACGCCTCGTACGATGTGTCCGTGACGAAATCGTTGCGCGTGTTCAGGCGTAATTCCGGTACCATTAGCTATGTACTGGAAACGGAATGTAGACCGACAAACAAACGGGTTTATTTAAGTATCGAGGAGATGAATAGAATCTTTGTGATAGTTGATAAGTGGTGTGAAGATCGTTATAAAATACCTGCTAACGTAGGTACAAGAAGAGAGCAGATTAGTGACGCGCCCTCATACGCCGTTGTATGTACGTTGTGTATAAATAACGATCGGCCATGCATTGATATAAGGCTTATGTGGAAGAATGCTTCTGATAATAACGCTCTTATTCCTACGCGAAACCGTTTCATCCTCGACAGAATGTTTGAAATCGTCGGATTCCGTAAACTGAAACCTATATTAGACGCGCGTGTTACGGATATGCTTTATTTTGATACAGTTCTTGAATACGCATACACTGCTCTGCTCGATGGGTTTACCGAGTGTAGGACTGGTGAGAATGGTCTAGTGCTGGATGTTTATTTAAAAAGTTTAGACTCTTTGAAATACCATGAACTTTGGTACAAAGCAATTGATCGGTACAAGGCTGAGCTCACCTACACCGTTCACCCTGAAGAACTATTTCTTTATATAACGCGCAGTTGCCGTAACGATTTAGAAGATTATTTCAATTGCCGTTATGTTGAGTGAAGAGTTCACGATTGAAAAGCTCGAGTCGGTAGAAATAAACCCTCGATTGGAAAAGCATTCTTATAAACTTGTGTTTAATAATGTAGCTAACGATGAACTCTTTGTGCGTGCTTTTGATTGTATTCTAGACGTATTTAAAGATGACTTGCCAACCGGTTGTAAAGTGGGGACAAAAATAGTACTGAACGATATGAAAGCCATTCATATCGAATACAGGTTTCCCTATACTTTAAGCGGTGAAATATTATTAAGCCGCATAGACTGCGTAATGCAGAGCAATAATGATGTAATTGTAAACTCGATTAAGACCGATTTTAGTATTTTGAAAAAAAAGTGAATTGTATATATATATTTTGCTTGACGATTATACGCATATTTCTATTGATTTGTGTTTATATATATATATATATATATTTGCTTGATATTTCTCCTGTACTGTTATGTACATATTGAAGTGTATATGAAATGTATATTTTATTTTATATCACCATAATTGTGTGTGTGTGTGTATATTTCTCCTGTACTGTTATGTACATATTGAAATGTATATGAAATGTATATGAAATGTATATTTATTTTATATATAATTATGTGTATATATTTCTGTTATGTACATATTGAAATGTATATGAAATGTATATTTTATTTTATATATATATATATATATCCATAATTGTGTGTATATATTTCTGTTATACGCATATTCCTCAAATGTATATGAAATGTATATTTTATTTATATATATATATATATCCATAATTGTGTGTATATATTTCTGTTATACGCATATTCCTCAAATGTATATTTATTTTCTATATATTTATAATAAAAAGAATGATGCAATGTTGTTTATTGTTATGCCTTCTACTACCGGTATTCTGTATACAACAGGTATCTGGCAATATTTAAGCCTTCTAAGCCAACTGGCTGATTAGGAGTCTATAATAGTGTATACAATGGTATCTGGCAACTCTGTCTTCGGAATACATGGAGCTATCTGGCAACTCAGCCAACTGGCTGATTAGGCGTATATAATAATAATGTATGCAATAATACTGCTAAAAAGAGGTATCTGACAACCAGCCAACTGGCTGATTAGGAGTCTATAATAATAATGTATGCAATAATACTGCTAAAAAGAGGTATCTGACAACCAGCCAACTGGCTGATTAGGAGTCTATAATAATAATGTATGCAATAATACTGCTAAAAGAGGTATCTGACAACCAGCCAACTGGCTGATTAGGAGTCTATAATAATAATGTATGCAATAATACTGCTAAAAGAGGTATCTGACAACCAGCCAACTGGCTGATTAGGTCTATAATAATAATGTATGCAATAATACTGCTAAAAAGAGGTATCTGACAACCAGCCAACTGGCTGATTAGGAGTCTATAATAGTGTATACAATGGAATACATGGCGCTATCTGGCAACTCAGCCAACTGGCTGATTAGGCGTATATAATAATAATGTATGCAATAATACTGCTAAAAAGAGGTATCTGACAACCAGCCAACTGGCTGATTAGGAGTCTATAATAATGTATACAATGGTATCGCGGTATCTGGCAACTCAAGCCATTTACGCCAACTGGCTGATTAGGAGCTATAAAACAACGCCAGCCCGGCTGGAAGTCTTAATGTGCACTTGGCTCCTGCCAGGTGAACACCTCTCCTCCTTTCTCTCCTCCTCCTTTCTCTTGGGGGATAACGCCGCCTCCAAGTTTTCCCCCCACCCCCTTTGCAACAACCCCCCTTTGCAACAACCCCCTTTGCAACAACCCCCACCCCCTTTGCAACATTACATAATAACCTGCAACATTCCTGCACTCTCCCCTTTTGCGGCTATACTACTGAGGAGCCTATGATGCGATCCTTCCAATGCCACACCATACCATCACCCGAGATGCCCTTGTTCCTTTGAAGAGGTATACCAGTGAGGTTGTTTTGAACCAGTAACGGGTGTTCTGTCGATTTACCTCACCATTTCCATAAAAACAGCCTCGTCACTGAACAGAATGGTTGGACGAGAAATTGGCATCCGAGCATAAATTATGGTTTGTAGAAATAGAAATAAGAATTTCTCCTGTGATGCCGGACTTAGGACACCCTGTATATATATTAAACAACTCTCTTCAACATCAAGCCAGGTTGGACGAAGGTCAAGCTTTCACTCCACCTTAGACCTACAATTTAACGTGGACCCGAACCACGCCCCACCAGCAGGCCAGCGTCTTAACCACGAGACCACCCAGGGTACCCATTTATCTACCAACCACTTTCTTTTTATTGTGTGGAAGAATGGACAGCTGGGTTTTGCTGCTTGGAAAATAATGGACGAACTAGTCCCTAATCTTACTTTGAACCTTATAGCCACTCAAACAACAGTGGAAAGTAGAAAAGGAAGACTGTGTTGTGTTCCCAAATTAAAGGGAACTAGACAAGGAACATCTTCAACACTGAAGGGAAATAGTTTTGTTGTGAGAGAACCAAGAGTGTTCAATCAGCTGTCCAAGGAACTAAGGAACACGAATGGTGTAGCGTTGGATATCTTCAAAAGAAGTCAAAACGCCTGGCTCAGAACAATTCCAGATCAACCGGGAGTATCTGGCTATGTGAAGTGGAGAGCGCAAGAAATCAACTCTTTACTTGACTAGGCCAACTCAAGAGGAGGGGCAACAAGCTTGACCTTCGTGAAGTGAGAAATCATCGCACGGAACATTTAGAAGGTTGAAAGGTAATATATATATATATATATATATATATATATATATATATATATATATGCACTAAAATCACAAAATAACACGTGACCTTATTAATAAGCAAACAACCACAGGGAAAAGGAAACACAAAGTCCGAGCGCTTTCGTGATATATTCACTCGGACTTTGTGTTTCCTTTTCCCTGTGGTTGTTTGCTTATATATATATATATATATATATATATAATCACTGTATATGATTTTTTATTTACTATGCACAAGTTTATAAGGATTCAATAGGTTTCAAGTAAAGCTGTATTTTTTAGAAAAACCTGAAAAATCTGTCCATGACAGATAGTAAATATAAGCGCCTTTCTGAGCATGCAAAATTTTGTTGATGAAACAAAATTATTTCAAGACGAAAACTTTTTAAAGATTTTAAAAGTGTTATATATATATTATATATATATATATATATATATATATATATATATATATATATATATATATATATATATCGTGTTTTCGCAACATGTGGGACGAACTTTCAGGATGGATTCAGGACCTGAAAACAATGAAAAAATCATATGCCCGAAATCGCTTTGTTTCCGAGTTACAACCCGTTATGTGTTCTAGCAAGTATCTGCCTTACCTTTAAAGGAAATGCTCAAAATGACCACCTTGCGATTG
The DNA here is from genome assembly GCA_023014485.1 of Bathynomus jamesi. NCBI lineage: Eukaryota > Metazoa > Arthropoda > Malacostraca > Isopoda > Cirolanidae > Bathynomus > Bathynomus jamesi. The sequence continues at coordinate 971,536 of JAJOZX010000382.1, forward strand.
AATACACGCCTGAACACGCCTCGTCATAGACTGCCTGACGCATTCAAACTATCCAGGTATTGCTCAGATTTTCTGGCATCCTTGTTCTACACTGTAGCGAAGCATTTCAACGTTGTCAATGGATGTCACGTAAACGATGGATTTCAGATGACCCCACAGGTAAAAATCGAGTGGATTCAGGTCCGGGGAGTGAGCAGGCCACGCAATGGGTCCTCAACGGCCTATCCATTTATTAGGGAAATGGTCAGCCAAATAGTCTCTGACTACTCGACTAAAGTGAGGCGGAGCACCCTCATACATAAACCACATACGACGTCGGACACCAAGAGGAACTTCATCTAGTAAATCGCTTAAATCATTCCTTAAAAAATTGAAATAGGATTCTCCTGTTAATCTTCTAAGCAAAACAAAAGGACCGATTAAGTTGTCGGCAATAAGTCCTGCCCATACATTGATACTAAATTGTTGTTGGTGCCTTGACTGGATGATGGCATGTGGATTCTTTGGCCCAGTGATGAGTGTTGTGAAAATTGATCACGCCATTTCTTGTGAAGGCAGCCTCATCAGAAAACAACACGAAGGATAGAAAAAGAGAAATCAGCTTCAGTAAGGTCTTGTACTTTCTGAATGTGATATGGGTAATGCTGTTGTTCCCATAAAATTCTCCACACAGTTGTATATCTTACACCCTCTGCTGCTGCTATCCTTCGGATGCTGACACCAGGATGTTCCTCCACGCGATACAGGACCCGCTCTTCCAACTCAACAGTTCTGGCGCTGATTGGTCTACCACCATCTGAAACTCGCTTGTTGAATGATCCTGTATCACCAAGACGCTCGTCTATTCTCTGAAAGGTCTTATCTGGCAGACGGCGATTCGGAAACCTTTCCGCATACAGACGTCTTGCTGCGGCCGCATTACACTCGGCAAGTCCATACATGAGATGCATGTCTGCTATTTCTCTGTTTGAATAAGCCTCCATTCTCACTTCAAATGCACACTATCACTGAATAGCACCAACACTTTTAAGGTTTTTTTTCACTGGACTGCATTTATTCACGGTAAGAAGTTACGAATACGAACAGTGAAACACAGCGATGCACCTCTGACTGATTGATGGTTCTGTACTCAAGATATTGAAACATGTCATAAAGTGTACGAAACATGACAATCGGCAAGGCTATAGATGAAATAAGTCTCGTACACACTTCACAAACATTGTCGGCAAGCAGTGTTTGTAAACAGTTTGCGGAAAGAATTGCCGGAACACAAAACGGGCTGAAACTCGGAAACAAAGCGATTTCGGGCATATGTTAAAATTTTTTTTGCATTGTTTTCAGGTCCTGAATCAATTCTGAAAGTGCGTCCCACATGTTATGAAACACACTGCATATATATATATATATATATATATATATATATATATATATATATATATATATATATATATATATATATATGCAAACTTCAATCTACATTCAATACCTTCAAATTTAATTATAGCCCTCTAAAAGCGAATCTATATTAAATCCCAAATTAAATCTAAACCAGTCTCTATTTCAAATTGCATCTTTATCACAAAGAGAACAAAATCAAACAATCCCAATTTGAATTTTTAGCTAACAAAAATTAATTCTAAAACTATTTCTTTCAGGTTTTCGATATTTTTCAACAAAAATATCTGGTGTGGTGCAACCAATTTTCGATTGCATTTATTACACGCGCGGGTTCGTTTATTCAGGATAGCTAGGGTTATACACTCTGATGACCATTACCAATTTTATACGCATAAATTTATCGGCTTAAATGAAGCCCAATTTTAATTTCGAACTTTTAACGTCAATTTACCCTCAGCTTACAAGAGGGGCCTATTGCAAGCATAGCAACAACACAATCCCTCGTATATATTTTATTTCATAAAATTGAAAAATTTCACTCACAATGGAACATCAATTCAAAATAAGTTTACAGATGCACAATTACAAATTTTTGTTCAAAAATAAAATTGAAATTCCAAAAAGAATGTTTTAAATTATTTGGATTAAATCTCAAAGGATTTATACTGAGGGTTTTTTTTTTACGTGACAAGAAATAACGCTTACTTCAAATGCCTTAAGATAACAGTTTGCTTGCAAGTTCAGAAGCTTTGGTCTCAAAAATTCCCCGCGAATCCAGCAGATTTTCAGGAAACAATTTCGCTAAATTAATCTTAACATAAATTTCAAGAGTTTTGAGCAAACTCTGCAGATTTCCACAGGAAATAAAATTAGCAAAAGTTGCTGAACCCAAACATTTTAAAATCATTCCCGAAGATAAAAACAATAAACTCGACAAGCTTATAATTTAGAATTTGGACATGTGAACAGAATTAAACTCGAAAAATTGCCGGACACTTTTAGGTATTATTTTCACAAAGTTCTTTTCTGCCGACTAACATTAAACTCTTGAAACGAAGTACGAAACAGTGAAACAATGGGATGCAAATTATTCGAACAAAAGAGACTCTTTAAAGTCGGCTTATGGAATCTAAAGGTGCCACGAATTTAGGAGATTTTACAACACTTCACCTTTGGAGAGGCAGGACTACAACTGCCTATTATCTCTAAGTCACACCTTAAGATTAAACAAAACTCCTCCATTTCAGTATCTGAATGACTTATCAAAACATTTTCAGTACATGACATCATTCGTACATAAATTACTGAGCTCCTATTTACTAATCTCAGTTTCATTATTCTTAAGCTTCGCCATTCGGGAAAAAAATTAAACTAAAACTTTCCCTTGGTTGAGGATTTTCCTTGGCCGAAGTATTTTCATAGCTAATCGAGATTTTTACATAAGAAATTAAACACATTCCAAATGTTTACATTAAACTTTACGAGCTCAAAATCAAAAAGTTTCTAAAGCTAAGTTCTTTTCTTATTTACAGAAGAAGCCTGACACAGCGCGCCTGATTTATGCTCTTTCTCCGATAGCTCTTGGGGTTCAGTTTCAACCGCAATCCTGTATCGACAGTTGGACTAAATTTAAAAAGAGTCAGTTTTCACATCACACAAAATTAAATCTATTTTAAAAATCACTTTATTCTTTATTTTACCATTTTTATGTATATTTTTAGACTATGAGATTTAAACATACAAATTTGTCGTTACAATACTGTGAGTTTTTTTAAACATATGACACTTTAAAAGGTTTGTGTTTTTTCTATTAAAATAAAAGTATGAAATTCCTACTGTACTTCCTCTACACATGATAAATTAGTTCTCTAGTGCAAAACATTCTATGAGTTATGTCCTCTCACCTCATTAACTCTGCACACGAACAACAAAATTTTGCAGTACTTCCAACAAACTATCTCTCGAAATCTGAGAAGTTTCTTGTTCAATTGATGCTTTCAACTCTTCTATTTGTGTATGGATTCTGTTTAAACAAGCGATCTTTTAAATAATCCCACAGATAAAAGTCGCAGGGGTCCAGATCCGATGATGATGATGATGTTGGCCATGATATTCCTTTATCATAAACCGCAGGAAATTTGTTGGACAGGACTCTTCCGTCGAAAGTATCTTGTAAGTATCGTGAACTGAGAGGACATCACATAGAGCATATTTTGCAGTAGGGGACTAATTCCCATGTGTAGAGAAGGTACAATAAAAATTTCATGCTTTTATTTCGGTTAATAAAAATTGCAAACCTTTTAAAATGTCACATGTTTAAAAAAATCAACCGATATATTATTCTATTCTCCATTTGAAAACATACTATTTTTATTTTTTTATTATTATTATTATTATATTTATATTATATATATATATATATATATATATATATATATATTAGTGATGTAGGTCACATCCGCATCCGCATCCGCATAACATCCGCACATTTTCTCGCATCCGCATCCGCACCCGCATCCGCACTTTGGGCTGCGGATGTCGTGCGGATGTGGACCGTTGAGATAAAATGTTATTAATAAGCGGAAATTATCAAATTCTACTATATTAATAGAACTAGTTCATTGTGCGCAAAAGTGATGCAAGCGACAAGACGAGAGGCTGTTCTTGTATGAAGTTACTCTCTTGCAACCTACTTAGATCCACGTTACAAAGCTAAGTTATTTTCACCTAGTACATTAGAACGAGTTAAATCATCACTTGGCAAAGCAGTTGAAGAGCTTCAATCTCTTGAATCTGTCGCTTCGCCACCCACCAAAAGAATAAAAGTTTCAGTGACAGAACCAACACCTTCAACAAGCAAATCTATCACAGAATCTGTCTCTCAGTTTCTTGAGTCAAGCAGCAATGACGAGACCTAAGCGATGTCAAAAGATGTAGTAAAAATGATCAAGAGCTATCACCAAGAAAAACGCCTGGCTGCATGTGACAATCCTATTAGTTGGTGGAAAAATACGCAGAATATCTATCCATGCTTGAGTAAACTTGCAAGGAAACATTTAGCCTGTCCTCCAACAAACGTACCAAGCGAGAGATTATTTAGCAGTGCTGGATTAATATATGATGAAAAGAGAAACAGACTGGCAGCAGAAAAGGCAGAAAAATTAATGTTCTTTAAGCATAACCTTCCTATAATTAAGTTTGAACATTAAACGATGAACATCTTAGTTTACTTTATTTTAATTACTCATTTATAAATATGCCTAATAAAACTTTAAACTTAATATAAATAGTTATCAAGCTAATTAAAGATCTCTTTCTATAAGGGTGGAGGAGGTTGGGGAAAGAGGTCGGTGGGGTGCATTTGAGTTGGGTTCACGTCCCGCATCCTGGTAACACAATTATGGTTTCTAATTGTGGCTGAAACTCAACAAAATATAACGAATTTATTTGCAGACGAATTCACTAATTGATTTCTATATTAGTTAGATGCTTGATATTATTTTATATGTTCAGAGAAAAGTACAGCAATTATTGTACAATTAATCAATTATACTACATTATAGCTACAGCTCTCTCTATATAATAACTTATTATATACGTTAAACACAACAAATCTCGAATATATCCTAAAAAATAATGAAAATGTAGACATCCGCATCCGCATCCGCGGATGTTGAAATCAAACATCCTCATCCGCATCCGCGGATGTGAAAAAAATGACATCCGCTACATCACTAATATATATATATATATATATATATATATATATATATATATATATATACCGGGTGTCCGAGAATTATCTGTACAATTTTTGGCTGTTATTAAAAGTCAACCATGAACTGTAGAAATTCCATTGTTGTCCCATTTTACAGAGAATCTCATTAAGTTTTTTCTGATACCACGTTTTGACAAGTTTTTTAGAAATGTACGCGGGTGACAGACATTGATAATTTAAAAGCAAGAATCACAGCTGCTATTGAGCGAATTGATGTGGATATGCTGCAGCGTACATGGCAACATTTGGAGTATCGATTGGATGTTTTGCGAATCACTAATGGTGCACATATCGAATGTTTGTAACAACGTTACTTTAATAAAAGAAACTTTTGAAAATACAGATCCTAAATAATCTTGTTTACGAATTTTACGTGTGTTATCGAGAATTTTATTAAAAGATGAAATTGTACAGATAATGTTCGGACACACTGGAATTTTTAAAAAACTTGTCAAAACTTGGTATCAGAAAAAACTTAATGAGATTCTCTGTAAAATGGGACAACACTGGAATTTCTACACTTCATGGTTGACTTTTAATAACAGCCAAAAATTGTACAGATAATTCTCGGACACCCTGTATATATATGTATATATATATATTACTAAAAAAGTATAAGTAGAGGAGGTAGGGCAAAACTGCTTCGAGACATTGCGAAATATGCTCTCGGGTACATTTTGGCACCATTTGTACTGGAATATATTGTTTTAATTTTTATATACAGGGTGTCCCAGAATTAACTATCTATTTCAATGAAATCGGACAAATTTTTTAAAAACACTTTTATTTATGTTTATCATGTTTAATATGTGTTAAAAATGTATAAATTTCTAAATTTTTTTCATAATTTTATTTTCATAATTTTTTCATTATTTGGTCCAATGAAAGACCGTCTGAAGTCATAGAATGGCAAAGAGACTCCAAAAGTTAACGTGTGGCTTGGAATGACCAAATCCAAAATTTATGGCCCATTCTTCTTTGCGGAAGCAACTGTAACAGGTACCGTCTACCTTGATATGCTTCAGCAGTTTCTCGAACCACAGCTTCTTGATGATGGCATTCTTGATAATGTTGTGTTTCAACAAGATGGAGCACCATGTCATTATGCTCTAATTGTTCGAGAATACCTCAACAGACGCCTTCCGAATCGGTGGATTGGACGTGGAGGACCTCGACCTTGGCCTCCGCGTTCTCCGGATTTGACACCCCTGGATTTCTTTGCATGGGGTTTCATAAAAACAAAGGTTTATCGCCAAAAGATCAATGCTTCTTGTTGAAACACAACATTATCAAGAATGCCATCATCAAGAAGCTGTGGTTCGAGAAACTGCTGAAGCATATCAAGGTAGACGGTACCTGTTACAGTTGCTCCCGCAAAGAAGAATGGGCCATAAATTTTGGATTTGGTCATTCCAAGCCACACGTTAACGTTTGGAGAGTCTCTTTGCCATTCTATGACTTCAGACGGTCTTTCATTGGACCAGATAATGAAAAAATTATGAAAATAAAATTATGAAAAAAATTTAGAAATTTATACATTTTTAACACATATTAAACATGATAAACATAAATAAAAGTGTGTTTTTAAAAAATTTGTCCGATTTCATTGAAATAGATAGTTAATTCTGGGACACCCTGTATAGGCCTCCGAATTGGCGTGACGGTCTCAACATAGACAAAACGGAGAATCCAAGTTTTGCGTATATATTGTCCAAACTCGGCGAATTGTGCAAGATAATTCAAATATATTTTAGTTGTTGTGGTAGACAGATGATTAAGTTTTGTGCTCAACTGCTCATATATAGTTTATCAAAATATCTTGCTCCAGAATTGAGATAGACGATAATATGCTGTGACAGTCGCAATATTTTGTCGTGATGGTTTCGCATTTCAGAAGTGGGGGCATATAAATTCAACGTTCGCCGTCGCTCTTCCTAACATAAACATCAACTTTTGCTCGGGCTTCGCTGTCGCTCTTCCTTACATAAACAGCAACTTTTGCTCGGGCTTCGCCCCCACTCCTTCTTACGAAAATATGAAACTTTGTTCGGGCTTCGCCCTCGTTCTTTCTACAGTTATCCGCCACCACTCTTCGACGTCTAACATGGATACTTCATATATACAGGGCGTCCCAAAAAAATGTATACACACTTTAAATAATTATAAAGGCAGTGTTTATTAAAATACATTTCATTTTCAAAATGTAATAGAATCTACAGACATTATTTAATTGTTTTGTCAACGCCTGTTTTCAAACCGACGTCCGTTCTGGTCCAGGCACTGCTGATAACGCGAAGCAATGGAATCGCAAACATCACGAAACATTTCGTTTGGTATTTGTGTGCATTCTCGTTCAATGGGTGCTCTCAATTCAGCGACTGATGCAGGTTTTATAGCGTAGACTTTGTCTTTTAAGTATCCCCATAAAAAAAAGTCTAGTGGTGTGAGGTCTGGTAAACGCGGAGGGTATTCTACGAAACCCCTTCGCCCAATCCACATCCACATCGTGCCAAGTACCACTCGCAATACTCCACTCTTCGGTCCGGATCATCTTCATTAATAGCATGGACTAATCTTGGAATGTAACTTTTCCATTGACAGCGCTTCAAAATGCGTTGGACAGACGATTCTGAAATTCCTACCTCACGACTCGCTTGCCGCACAGATTTTCTTGGACTTTGGTGATACGTTTCCAGTACTCTTTCTTGCTTTGTGGGGCTTGTCGATGTCCGTGGTCTTCCGGAACGCTTCTTGTGGACATTCTGAACAGTTCCATCGGCTTCAAACTTATCTCTAATTCGAGTGATGGTAAGTCGCGTTGGTGGATCTGTTTGAAACTCCCTCCTAAACTGTCTTTGCACTTCAACTGCGTTTTCACACTTCCAGTAGCATTTTAGAATGAATTTCCTTTGTTCAAAGCTTAGTCTGACTGCCATTATTAATTCTAATGGGTTTAACTTGGAAAGAAAGAAACATCAATTGAGCTATCAGCTGTTAAAGTGTGTATACATTTTTTTGGGACGCCCTGTATATACCGTATATACTCGTATATCAATTAATTGATAATGAAACGGGTGCAGATAACGGTTTTCTAACTGAAAGCAAGTTATTAACCCTTAGCTGCGTGAGGCTCCGAACGAAAACGAACGCACAGTGCGGAGTCATTTTCCCCAAATTTTGTAAATTTGGCGTTTACCGAAATTTTGTTTGTTGTGTTGCTTATATAGTTTTTTTCGATGATGTATCAACATTTATTATTGTTCAACTTGATTTAGACTATATATATGAGGAAAATATATTTGTTAAATACAGAAAAATACAGAAAATTTTCTAGACCTAGGAAGTACCCTTTATCCAACATATTTTCCATAAGTGAGATGACTATGTTGGTTGAATGGGACTGTTTTGTTTCATGTACATCACCAACATTTATAGGAATCTGTGTTCCTTTACCTGTATATATAATAAAGTTATATATATAGCCTGTTTTGGCTTCACAGAGCATGAAACATTCCACTCCAAATCTTGCACGTTTGAGGGGAATATACATTTTCCAGCTCAACCTTCCCTTCCATAGTAATAAGCTTTCATCAATTGAAATGTCACGAGAAGGGACATAAGCTTTTTGAAAGCTTTGTTTATATAAGTCTAATACCTCATCAATTTTGTACAGTTTATTGCTTGAATCAGTACTGTCTGAGAAATGCAAAAACCTCATCACCAACAAAAATCTATCCCTTTTCACAATACTATAAAATATGGGCGTATCTAGTAGAGGTTTTCTAGAAAAATATGATTGTAAAGTTGTTTTTTGTACAATTCCCATCAAAAGCAATATGCCTTCAAAAAGCCTTATTTCTTGCACAGAAACATCACTCCAGTCATGAAGCCTACTCTGTTTAGGAATTCCAAATGGTTGCCCTCTCTTTTCTGAAATACACTTTTCAGCATATTTATTTGTCTCATCACAAATAAGTTTTATTATTTCATCAGTAACTATACATTCATAAATTCCTAATACATCATTTGCTTCTATATTATTACTAATTTTAGGGCCACTATCACCCGTAAATGGGAAAGGATTGCGCACATTACCATTTGGACGCCATGAATCTGCACTTGAATTGGCTATATCCTCAGATTCACTCTGATCAGAATTAGATTCAGTATCGGAATTGAAATCATCACTATCTGTATCAGAAAGACGCAAACTATAATCATCATCATCATCTTGTTGTAATAACAATCGCAAATCACTATCACTTTGAGGTTTACGTTTTGCCATTGTCACAAATAAGGGAGGCAAAAAAAACACTTCACACGCACGCAATTTCTGGCAATAACTGAAATACAACAGTTCTAATTTATGTACTGATATTTTTTAACCAATCAGAGTGTGACTGACGTCATGAGTTAAAACAAAATCAACGAATCATAGATGAGCACACATATTTGTGCTTTCCGCAGGCTGTTATTCACGATAAATTCATGGCGCACATATATGTGTGTTCCGCAATACCTCGTTGATGACCGAGCGCACAAATATGTGCGCTCCGCAGTTAAGGGGTTAATTACAGATCACACATCATAACTAATGATGTAACATTATACAAAAAATATAAGTTTATAAGAATCCACAGATATATATATATATATATATAATATATATATATATATATATATATATATATGAAAATTATTTCACGAAAATAACACGTGAAAAATATTTATGATGAAAAGAACCACGAAGGAAAGGAAACAGAATGGTGATCAAGCGCTTTCGTCTAATGACATCCTCAGGAACACTGAAGTAAATAAAAAGTTCAAGACTATATATATATATATATATATATATAGGTCACAAAAAAATATATAATAATAAATATAGAAATAAAAATTGTGGGAGGAGCATACAAATTTGTAAGGAAAACTACCAATTTTATCACTGACTTTCTTGTCGAAATCCATTCTGAATGAATTCAAAACAACAGGATCAAGTGAAAAAAGACCCTGGCTCATGTTAAAATTATTTGTAAGTTGAATAATAGCAGACTCAACTTTGGTAGTTTTCCCTTATAAATTTGTATGCTCCTTTTACAATTTCTATTTTTCAATTTATTTTTATTTTTTATTTTTCTGTGACCTATATATAATTCAGGCATTATCTATAAAAATTGGTTGGAAACAATCCGCTTGATCCTGTTGTTTTGAATTCGTTCAGAATGGATTTCGACAAGAAGGGCAAAGTGCTAAAATTGGTAGTTTTTCCTTACAAATTTGTATGCTCCTCCCACAATTTTTATTTCTATATTTATTATTATTATTATTATTATATATATATATATATTATATATATATATAGAAACGACGTAAGTATAGAGGAGTGTTCTGCACACGAGGAAGAGAAATAACGAACAAATGAAAAATGAGGTGACCGACCGGGAATCGAACCCAGGATCTTCCGATTGCCGGTCAGATATGCTACCACTACACCACGGGCCTCGATCAGTCAGAAGTCGCAATTCTCCTACATAGGGCAGAAACCAATGCCTTGAGAGGGCACCCTCGCAAATCGTGAATATGTACATTTAACTGCAATGACCACGCAGTATATTAATGTATAGAAACGACGTAAGTATAGAGGAGTGTTCTGCACACGAGGAAGAGAAATAACGAACAAATGAAAAATGAGGTGACCGCCCAGGAATCGAACCCAGGATCTTCCGATTGCCGGTCAGATATGCTACCACTACACCGTGGTGGTGTAGTGGTAGCATATCTGACCGGCAATCGGAAGATCCTGGGTTCGATTCCCGGGCGGTCACCTCATTTTTCATTTGTTCGTTATTTCTCTTCCTCGTGTGCAGAACACTCCTCTATACTTACGTCGTTTCTATACATTAATATACTGCGTGGTCATTGCAGTTAAATGTACATATTCACGATTTGCGAGGGTGCCCTCTCAAGGCATTGGTTTCTGCCCTATGTAGGAGAATTGCGACTTCTGACTGATCGAGGCCCGTGGTGTAGTGGTAGCATATCTGACCGGCAATCGGAAGATCCTGGGTTCGATTCCCGGGCCGTCACCTCATTTTTCATTTGTTCGTTATTTCTCTTCCTCGTGTGCAGAACAATCCTCTATACTTACGTCGTTTCTATACATTAATATACTGCGTGGTCATTGCAGTTAAATGTACATATTCACGATTTGCGAGGGTGCCCTCTCAAGGCATTGGTTTCTGCCCTATGTAGGAGAATTGCGACTTCTGACTGATCGAGGCCCGTGGTGTAGTGGTAGCATATCTGACCGGCAATCGGAAGATCCTGGGTTTGATTCCCGGGCGGTCACCTCATTTTTCATTTGTTCGTTATTTCTCTTCCTGGTGTGCAGAACACTCCTCTATACTTACGTCGTTTCTATACATTAATATACTGCGTGGTCATTGCAGTTATATATATATATATATATATTATATATATATATTTTTTTTTTTGTGACCTATATATAGTCTTGAACTTTTTATTTACTTCAGTGTTCCTGAGGATGTCATTAGACGAAAGCGCTTGAGCACCATTCTCTGTTTCCTTTCCTTCGTGGTTCTTTTCATCATTATATATATATATATATATATATGTCGTCGCGGTATGGGAGTCAGGTACCCACTACCCCAGGATCTATTTTTGGTGGTAGATCTGCGATTCACAACGGAACAAGTCTGACGGTGGTTTTCTGTCATTTAAGCCGCTTCTTGTTACTCACATTTGTGAAACTTGTCATTCAATGTTATCCTTTTGCAATCTTCGTTTATACTTTTAGAAAAGATGAAAAATAAAAATACCAAAAAGTTCTTCTTTTAATAATTCCTTTTTATTTAGGGGGGGGAGGGGGGAGCGCGCTTCACAATTCACAGATAAAATCACAAAGAAATCTAGTCAAAGTTTTGCATTCATTTACGCAAAATTTTAAATATAGGAATTAACAAATGAAGATAATTTGTAGAGCCTTAATTATATGAAGCGACGGCAAAGCAATCGTAATGATTATGCAACCACTTTCAACTCAAAATTAGTCGAACGAAGGGATATAACTTTTTCAGTTATTATTGCGTACAGAAACTTGGATTTCTTTGAAAAACAACGCGTCACACAGAAATTCGTCAGATTTCAACAGCACAATATTTACAGAGGGAGTGTAAAGTAAGTCTATCAAATTCAAAGCAAAATAGAACAGCGATTTTCGATAGTTCTCAGCTTTATATTCTTCAAAAAATGGTGGGATTTTATAGTTAAACCATTGCCTAATTCTAATAAAGTCCACTCAGATCATTTCAAGGGTGGAGAATTCTTATTTAAGATATCCGCATGACCTACAATCATTCCACTCTAAATTAAGGTTTCTGATAAGAAGCTTTTGATGTCCTCCAGCTCAAAGCACGGGTGTAGGTTTCATCTTTCTCTGATAAGGTAAGGGCTTTCAATGGTTACGTCAAATCACAGATGTAGCGTTTATCTTTGTCGAGCGCCAAAACAAGGAATTTGCGTGCGAAGTAAAATTGTGAGTTTAGATACGTGAGTGCATTTCTGCCCGTGAATTTTATATACATAACGTAAAACGGAGAATTATGAACTCATCGCATATTTTCTTATTCCCATATGAACCGAGTTGATATACTCGTGTATTATATATATATATATATATATATATTTTTAAGTTCGGGAAGAACCGATTCGCCTCTATTTAAAAGAGGCATATCTCGGCGGAAAAACAAAGAAAAAGTGAGAGGAAAGACAGAGGAAAAAGAAAGGGTGGAGGGACAGTCGAAGTGGAAAAAGACCAAGGATGACAAGGACTGCAGGGTCGAGCCCCATCATCCTTGGGTGCTAGGGCCCGGAGGGCGCACGTGAAACCTCCAGGAACAAGCACGTACAAACGAGCACAAAGAGCACTCAAGAGCACGAGCTTAGAACCCCCTTGCGGGGTATATATATATATATATAATATATTATATATATATATATATATATATACTGTGTGCATATACACCTAAAATACGTTAGAAATGAAAATTAATAAAACCAAACTGGAATGGGAAAATAGGCGGATTCTGTACCATCTCCACTGGGGTGGAAGAAGGGGGAAAGGCATGAAAACGAAGATGGAAAATATTCTCAGAATATGAAACCAAAAACTTTTTAACGTGCTGCGAAAAAAAAAAAAACTTATGCATTTCAGCACATCAATCCAACTAGCTTCAAACATGAACTCGACAGGTTCCTGTGTAGTCCTGACAAACCATGCGTATGTCGCGCGAGCTCAACTGCACGATACTTATAGGGATGTTTACTGAAGATTCAGTAATGCTTGATGGTCTCAATGAACTCCGCTGTTGCAGAAAAGCGTCGAGTCTGTAGTTTTGCGATAGAGTTAGCGAATAAAATTAGATCACCATTTCTCACCTTTCTTTCTTATGCGTATCGGTCGGGTTGGAACAAAACACTGCGAGTTTCTTAATGTTCACTTAAATTAAATCCATTGAAGTGATAAATAAAGAACAACAAATTAATGGCAATCAAGTGGAATAGTTTTCGTAGTAAAAATGACAAAATGGAACAGTTTGGTGATATGAAGTGGAAATTTCTTTTTCACCCTTTTCTTTCTTACGAGAAGAATAACTGTAGGTTATTCTTTATAAAGATACAGAGGATATGGAGTAAACTTCACAATAAGTTACTGTAGGTGCACTGTAAATTATTTTCACTATAAGTGGAAATTTTGAACCAGGGATGAAGGTTACTTAGCATAATAATATTTTTACGGGCGAGGTAGTTAGTCACTCAAGTTTCACAAAGTTTTAAGGGGCCGCTTCATTTACGTGATGACAAAGCTTAGCGGGAAAAACAAGCAAGAACAAGGCCATAAAGTTTCAAGGTGGTGACCTTACTCGAGGGCCAAGCTGGGCAGCAAGAATAGGCCATAGGTGCTCAAGGGCGGCCTTGCTCGAAGGCCGGAGGAATAGCAAGAACCTGGAAAATGCCGTTGCTCAAGGCTTTATAATTTCGGTGGGCGGAACTATACAGTTTAAGGGCAACCTATTTTTTTATGCACCTATAACATAGCAATCTAAACTTTCAATTCGAAGGAGCTTGTATAGAGAATAACCAATCAGGAGTACGAGTAAGGTCATGAACTGTGGCAGTCTTTAAGGACCTTTGCTCAGAATGACGAGTGACAAGCACCAGATGCCGGTGATTATGATCAAAGTTTAGGACTTTTGGGAAACACATGAATCTTGAGGAAAAATGTATAGGGGAAAACACGTTTATAAAATTAAATGGAAGGGAAAAGGATTGGTTGAACGAAGTGAAAATTAATATTATAAAAAATACGTTTTTAGGACTGCAGAGTTATGATCTTAACTGAGATGAGGAAAGGAATTATGAGATACGTGATCAGCTCGCACTCTGTGTGAGCCACAAGATACAGAGAATCAACAAGCGCTCAGAGATGTCATAAAATTTTAAGTTTTTAATTAGGGCGATACGAAGGGAATACATATTCGTTATGAACGAACTCATTAGGAACAGGGAATTTATGACCAATGTTACACGTAAATGGTTACGAGTGCAGGATAAGAGTTGAAATCAAACATCTTCTTCATCAGAGTCCCTAAATGAGGCGGAATGCTGCAGAGGGGTCGAACGACTCTGAATAGCTGTTCAAATCCAACCAAAGTAAACAGAGAAATATATATAACACTGGTATGCATCAATTTGCTGTCAAGGGTTTTGTAAGTGATTCTTATAGAGGTTTTCCTGCTGATTTCGAATCTGCAATCCGTTTTTCTCAATCAGCTCAGGTTATCCGGCTATGGTCTCATAAGTAAAATAGAATTTTTCTTGATTTTGTCAAAGCGGAATTGGAACAGTAACATCTGTCATTACTTGTTTCACTTGTATAATATCTTTTTTTACTTTTCAGGCATATAGATAAAATATTTCATAATGAATAGAGCGTGTAAAAATGACCCCAATAGATTCTGCTACATATGTGGGACGGTTACCATACCAAATAACCAGTCCCAAATCACTAAATTTGTGAAGACAATGTATAGAGCATACTTTGGAATTAAGCTAGGGGACCAGGACAAAAATTTCGCCCCTCATATGTGCTGCAAGACGTGCATTGAAAATTTGAGAAGATGGAGCAAAGGCAGAGCGAAATCTTTGCCTTTTGGAATTCCCATGATTTGGAGAGAAGGAAAGGATCACGTGACAGATTGCTATTTCTGCATGACAAACCTCCAAGGTGGGCTTATAAATTTATTTTTCTTAAATATTTTGAAATCCTCGTATGAAACTTGACATAATATTCACCATAATGTAATATTCACCATATATAGCATAATATTCACCATAATGGTAATCATACATTTACATATACATATTGTTATAGAAAATACATTTACACATACATATTGTTATACAAGTTACATTTACATATACAATGATTGTATATTTTCTTTCTTTTTCATTCATATTGTCCCCGAAGGGACAATATGAATGAAAAAGAAAGAAAATATACAGACTCCATCGACCTATTTCATATCTTACAGACCGCAGCCTTCCCTCACGAGCCGCCACTGTCTGAATGCTTCTTCTATTTCATATGCAAGTTTTATATCCGTTTCTGTGTTTCTATTTTCAGGAGTTAACAAGAAGAATAAACACATTGTTGTATACCCTGGCATTCCTTCTGCTATGAGACCTGTACCCCATGGTCCTGGAATTCCAATACCCGACCCACCTCAAACCCTGGACTTCGATGATTCTGATGATGAATCAATGACCAATGCCAATGACCAGTCCCAGTCGTATATACCTCAAAATACCGCTTCAAATGAGCCGAGGCCTCTCAACCAGGCCAAACTTAATGATCTTACCAGG
The DNA here is from genome assembly GCA_023014485.1 of Bathynomus jamesi. NCBI lineage: Eukaryota > Metazoa > Arthropoda > Malacostraca > Isopoda > Cirolanidae > Bathynomus > Bathynomus jamesi. The sequence continues at coordinate 987,656 of JAJOZX010000382.1, forward strand.
GATTTAGGACTTTCCAAATTAGCTGCCAAGATCTTGGGCTCACGACTTCGAGAGGACAACTTGCTGGCTCCGGGAACAACATTCTCCTAGTATAGGAAACGAGAAGAATTCCGCAAGTTTTTTGCAGTGCACGAAAATACCTCTTCCTTAGTGTACTGCTGCAATGTTGAGGGGCTAATCGAATCCTTGGGCCTGCCATATAACGCATCAGAATGGAGGCTATTTATAGACTCGTCTAAACGAAGTTTGAAAGCAGTACTTCTCAACATTGGGAATAGGGTTGCATCAGTCCCTGTAGCACATTCCGTACAACTTACTGAGAGCTACGATAACATGAAAATTTTACTGGATGCTCTCGTATACGACCAACATAACTGGAGGATCTGTGGAGATTTGAAGGTAATACTAATATCATAAGTAAACTATTGCTATTGACTATGTTGTTTTTTCCAAAGGTTATTTGAGAGCGTATAAGAACACTTAATTTCCCCACAGAAGTGATACAGTCCAATGCATAGATTTTTTTTATCTGATAGAATAAATTCTCTAAATTCTTTAAATATTTTCTTTTTTTTCAGATTGTGGCATTTGTATTGGAATACAAGGGGGATACACGAAATACCCATGTTTCCTCTGCAAATGGGATAGCCGAGCGGATGAGAAGCACTATGCACAGCGTGAATGGGCATCCAGAGAGAATTTTGAACCTGGGTCGCATAATGTCGTTTCAGTGCCCCTTGTACCACCAACAAAAATTTTGCTCCCACCACTTCATATTAAGCTGGGCTTGATGAAAAATTTCATCAAATCAATGAATAAGGAGGGTTCAGCATTCCGATATCTCGAGAGTAAATTTCCTCATATATCTGATGCTAAACTAAATGCTGGGGTTTTTGATGGTCCTCAAATTCGAACTTTGATCAAGGATACTCAGTTCGAAAACGCAATGACTCCAACTGAGAAGAATGCCTGGCAGGCATTCAAATAAATCAGTTGTCACTGATTTTCTTGGCAAGCGTAGAAGTCCAGAATACGAGTCCGTTGTCGAAAACTTGATGGAAGCTTTGAAAGCTCATGGGTCGCGCATGTCCATAAAAATGCACTTTTTGTGGTCCCACTTGGACTATTTTCCTGAAAATTGCGGGGATTATAGTGAGGAACAGGGTGAACGATTTCACCAAGATATCAAAATAATGGAAGAGAGGTACCAGGGAAACTGGGATATCAATATGCTGGCGGACTATTGCTGGTGTTTGAAGCGAGACGTGCCCGAAGAAAAACACAGACGGAAAGCCAAAAAAACTTCATTCCTTCCTCAATAAACTTTTTTCCATATTCATTGTATGAATAAAAGTATTTATTCACACAATGTTTTCATTTTTCACGAGTGTTCTTATAATATTACTCGTATCTACAGTGTTTAAGCTAAAAAAATCAATAAATTTGGGGATAAAATTGGACTTATAATAAATGGCCAATAGAGAAAAAACCTGACCTGATTGAGGAAAACCAATGTCATTTTCGAATTCAGCATGGTCGAATTATATAATATGAGTTGAGAAAACCCTCACAGCAGACAAAACAATTTCATATGCATACCAGTGTAATGTTTGTGACAGTCAAAAGCCGAAATCAGTCAATACGTGTATTGACTGATTTCGGTTTTTAATTGCAACACACGCACACGTATGCACACGCACACACACACACACACACACATATATATATATATATATATACACATATATATATATATATAATATCTGGTCATTCCACGCAGGTGTCAACTATATACGGGCTACGTCGTACCCAATGTCGTAACACCACTTCCCGTTGATCAGCGAAGTTAAGCGACATTGATCGGGTAGTAGTTGGATGGGAGACCGTCCGCTGCGTCCAGACTATGTAGCGACCCGTGGTTCGGATCCCACGTAACGCTGTAGGTTCCCTCCGTCATATGACCTTAGATGTTGCGGAGGTTAAACAAACCAATCATTACATTACATCAACTAATATGACAAAATTAAAATACATCAAACAATTAACATTATATGCCATATTAAAAGGAAAAGCCTCATTTGTCCAAATCTGAAATAATATTTAAACTAAGTCCTGTCGAAAAAAAAGTTATGACTATTTGTCCAACCCCAATTTGGGAATTTTCTTTATTACCACAAATACACCATTTTTACCTATGATTTTTCAGTCTTTGATATGTAATCATTGTTTTTTGTAATTTATCAATGTAATGTACGTATTTTCCGGCATATAAGGCGCGGTATTTTTCCCCCAAAAAGTCTCAGAAAATCACCCCGCGCCTTATATGCTCAAGGTCAGGGACTGGCGAAAACAAGAGGCCGAGCAAGTACTGTATTTTTTAATTTTTTTTTCAAGAATATGCCTGCCAAAATTGGGGTGCGTCTTATATGCTCGTGCGCCTTATATGCCGGAAAATACGGTAACCCTTTAGTAATAAAATGGAGTATTTTTAAATTGTCTGTATTTTATTTCCATATCTCATATGATACCTATCAAGAAGAAAGAAATGGAATTGTTACGACCATCGCGAAATTTTAGTTTTGTTTTCTTAGCAAGCGTAGATTTTAACCAAATTGAAAATAACTTCTGGTCCTTCTTTATTATATAAAGGGCTATCTTTGGTTTCCAAAATTGTTTTGTACTGCTTGTAGTTTGGAAGGAAATGACTCGTACGGTCGCAACATTCGCGTAAAATAGGTTTAACATTATAAGAAAAATAGAGTTAGGGTAATATCAAAGTAAATTGCCGGCGAGGAAACTTTAAATAATGAAGCACACGCTCCCCGTACGAGGATCTTTGACTTTGAAGATGATGATATTGACTTAATTTCATTCTGAAATTCACAATCAATCAGAAATTGAGGCGTTTGAAACTATAAAGTTCTATGTTTACGTAAGGAAGAGCGAGGACGAATCTTGATGTTTACACGAGGAAGAAGGGGGCGAAATCCGAGTTAGCGTTTTCGATAACTGTAGAAGGAACGAGGGCGAAGCCCGAACAAAGTTTCATATTTTCGTAAGAAGGAGTGGGGGCGAAGCCCGAGCAAAAGTTGCTGTTTATGTAAGGAAGAGCGACGGCGAAGTCCGAGCAAAAGTTGCTGTTTATGTTAGGAAGAGCGACGGCGAAAGTTGAATTTATATGTCCCCACTTTTGAAATGTTAAACCGTCACGACAAAATATTGCGACTGTCACAGCATATTATCATCTATCTCAATTCTGGAGCAAGATATTTTGATAAACTATATATGAGCACAAAGCTTAATCATCTGTCTGCAACAACTAAAATATATTTGAATTATCTTGCACAATTCGCCGAGTTTGGACAATATGTACACAAAACTTGGATTCTCCGTTTTGTCTATGCTGAGACCGTCACGCCAATTCGGAGGCCTATATATAAAAATTGAAACAATATATTCCAGTACAAATGGTGCCAAAATGTACCCGAGAGCATATTTCGCAATGCCTCGAAGCAGTTTTGCCTTACCTATTCTACTTATACTTATACTTTTTCAGTTGAATGTTTACTAAAAAATTGCTCCAAATGTTGCGACCGTCATGGTGGAATGACCTTATATATATATTAGGGTGTCACTTAAATGCAAAGTTTGAAATTTTCATGCTGACACCCCGCGAATCTATTCCATTGGTAAAGAAAACATGGTGACTGAAAAATCTTTTTATTTGAATAACTATAAAAGGTCGCCCCCGCCTTCCAAAGTTTAATGCTTGCGCGGCGTCTCCATAATCGTTCATTAGATATCTATATATCTCTATATAGTGGTGTGTGTATCTGTGTGTGTCTGAATATCTGAGAAATAAGTGAACAATACTTAACGATTCACCGTTTCTCATTTCAGCTACGTGATTTCTGGTGATGGAAACCCGGAAGTGTATATACCTATTAGGGGCAGCGGTTGATGAGGTGAAAGGATGCAAGCTTCCTTCCTACAGGCAAGCATTCGGTTACTTCCTTTACCTTCACCATGAAAAGAAAATGACAATACGTGACGCGTTGAGGAAGTCACTTCGAGCAGTGATGTCCTTCTGGAGAAAGCTCACATTCCAACCAGACTCGAGACACACTGCGTCAGCAAACTGGATAAAGTCTTCGAGGAGTGGAAAGGACTCAAAAAACACGCCTCAAGGACGAGCGATTCACACAAGACGAAAGAAAAAGAATTCATTGAACGCCTCGATCGTCTCTTTGACATCGCCCACGCTGATTGTGAGAAATTGGTCAATACCCAGAGGATTGGGAGTTCCTTCAGCAGCAGCGCCAGAAAGGACGTCCAGGTTCAATGGCAGGTTTGTTTGGACATGACCCATCAGCGCCAAGTCAAAGATTGTACTCGACGTCGGGAGGAAGAGGAGAAACGAAGAAGCGATCAGCAGCTGAAATGGAGGCAGTATCCAACGAAGCGGTTTTGTGGAGTCCTCATCCTCCAGCTCAGATGATAGCGAAGAAAAGGAGCATGTGGTGGTTCGTTAGCGTCTAAACAAAGAGCAACGAAAACATCATGACATCGGAATTGGCGGCAGCGCTTGATCGCACGCAACTCTCGTCAAGAAAGGCCCATATCTGCTGTTTGAGGCAGCTTCCAGCTTAGGGCATGATGCTAGCGACTACAACATCAATCGTGGATCCATTCATCGTCAGCGTGAAAAATTCCGTACCCTTAAGGCTCGGCAACTGAAGAGCGAGTTCCAAGGCAATAGTCCGTTGCTGTTCACTGGGACGGAAAGCTCATGCAAGATCTGACGTCACGAGAATATGTTGACCGCTTACCTATTCTTGTATCTGGCTCCGGGACAGAGCAGCTCCTCCGGGGTGCCAAAACTTCTGTCAGGAACCGCGCTGGCACAAACAAATGCCATCATAGATTGCCTGAATGAATGGGGAGTGACCGATCATATCAAATCTATGTGTTTCGACACAACCGCGACAAACACAGGCCACCGTGGAGGAACTTGTGTTCTTCTGGAAGAAAAAGTTGGACGTGACCTGTTACACTGCGCGTGCAGACACATGTACTGGAGTTGGTGCTACAGGCGGCATTCGCAGCATCGCTAGATTCAGTATCTACCGGTCCAGAAATTCTGCTTTTCAAGCGCTTCATGATTATTGGACCCGCATTGACCAGCAACAGTTCCAAACTGCGGACACAGATGCGTTCACCAAAGCAGCTATTTTTAAGCATAGAACGGAGCTCACTGAGTTTGCAAAATCACAAGCACTTCAAGTTCGTGATGACTATCAGGAATTCCTCGATCTTTCCGTCATCTTTCTTGGAGGAGTTTCCATACAAGGGACTAAACTTCCGCGCCCCTGGTGCTATGCACCGGGCGAGATGGATGACTAAGGGGCTCTATGCCATCAAGATCTGGCTCTTCCGAAGACAGTTTAAACTGACGAACACTGAGGAACGCGGAATCGAGATATCTGCCTCTTTTCTGTTTCTAGTTTACATGAAAGCGTGGGCAACAGCTCATCTGTCCATCGAAGCTCCGCTGAATGATTGGGAATTGATGAGGACGCTCCTTCGATACTCGCACAAGAAGATCTCTGATGGTACCACCAAGAAGCTGTCTGCGCACCTGTGGTACCATTCGAGAGGCGTGGGTCTGGCGTTTCTTTGATGAGAGGATATCGATGGAAGTGAAGTGCAGCATGGTTGCAGCGTTAGATCAAGAAGCCCTCACATGCCGCCAAAACGACCTTTGGTCTTGATACTATGTTCCTCAGTAACAGCAAAGGACTGGAGCAACTGATCACAAAGAACACCCGAGGATTCTTCTCAAAACTTCAGTTGCCAGATTGCTTTCTGCTCCACCATCCCAGTTCATGGACGTCAAACTCTGAATACGTGCAAGCTCGGATGTGGTCTCCAAACTGCAGTGGTGAACGACAGAGCAGAACGGGCCGTGGCTCTGGTGAAGGAGCTGAACGGAAAGTTGACAGTGAAAGAAACAGCTCCAGTTCCTCGTTCAAGTTGTCACTGACCACAGAAAGCAACACCCAGCTCCGAACAAATCAGCATTAGTGAGGACGCGAAAGAACTAATCACTGATCAGCGTATGAGCACCAATTATTCTGCTACTGTAGATGTATTTTATTTCTCAAAGTTTTGCTTTTGTTGCTTCTCATTTTGTACCATTATTCGCCAAATTATGTCTTCTATTTTGATTATATAATAAACTGTTTGTATTCTTTGCGTTTTTAAGTGTCTTACTTTCGTTATTTCACCAAATTGCCTTGTTTTTTTATTATCTGGTTCGGCCCAAGCTGTGAACACTGACAGCTTGTTGACGTCAACAAATGGGTCTTCTTTTCAGTGACGAGGGCGACCTTTAAATGATGACCAATCAGGACCAAATTTCTCTTCCGTATGTTTTACACCAAATGGAACATTTTAGGGGGTGTCATAGGAAAATATCCATCGTTTAATTTTCCCCTATTACCTAGTGACACCCTAATATATATATATATATATATATATATATATATATATATATAACGTAAAGAACGACGCTTGTATAGGAGATATTCCGCGCAAGACGAGAGAGAGAGAACGAACAAATGAAAAAATGAGGTAACCACCCGGGAATCGAACGCGGGATCTTCCGATTGCCGGTCAGATGCGATACCATTACACCATGGGCCTCACTCTTCCAAATGCCGTAATTCTTCTACATACTCGCAGAAACCAATGCCCCAAGGGGGCACCTCCCGCATGCCGTAACATTATATACATTTAACTGCAAAGAACACGCAGTATAAATAACGTAAAGAACGACGCTTGTATAGGAGATATTCCGCGCAAGACGGAAGAGTGAGGCCCATGGTGTAATGGTATCGCATCTGACCGGCAATCGGAAGATCCCGGGTTCGATTCCCGGGTGTTACCTCATTTTTTCATTTGTTTCGTTCTCTCTCTCTCGTCTTGCGCGGAATATCTCCTATACAAGCGTCGTTCTTTGTTATTTATACTGCGTGTTCTTTGCAGTTGAATATATATATTATATATATATATTATATTATATATATATATATATATATATATATATATATATATATATAGGGCGTCCCAAAAAATGTATACACACTTTAAAATACTTATAAAGGCAGTGTTTTATTAAAATACATTTCTTTTCAAAATGTAATAGAATCTACAGACATTATTTAATTGTTTTGTCAACGCCTGTTTTCAAACTGACGTCCGTTCTGGTCCAGGCACTGCTGAGAACGCGAAGCAATGGAATCGCAAACATCACGAAACATTTCGTTTGGTATTTGTGTGCATTCTCGTTCAATGGCTGCTCTCAATTCAGCGACTGTTGCAGGTTTTATAGCGTAGACTTTGGTCTTTTAAGTATCCCCATAAAAAAAGGTCTAGTGGTGTGAGGTCTGGTGAACGCGGAGGGTATTCTACGAAACCCCTTCGTCCAATCCACATCCACATCGTGCCAAGTACCACTCGCAATACTCCACTCTTCGGTCCGGATCATCTTCATTAATAGCATGGACTAATCTTGGACTGTAATTTCATTGACAGCGCTTCAAATTGCGTTGGACAGACGATTCTGAAATTCCTACGTCACGACTCGCTTGCCGCACAGATTTTCTTGGACTTTGTGATACGTTTTCCAGTACTCTTTCTTGCTTTGTGGGGCTTGTCGATGTCCGTGGTCTTCCGGAACGCTTCTTGTGGACATTCTGAACAGTTCCATCGGCTTCAAACTTATCTCTAATTCGAGTGATGGTAAGTCGCGTTGGTGGATCTGTTTGAAACTCCCTCCTAAACTGTCTTTGCACTTCAACTGCGTTTTCACACTTCCAGTAGCATTTTAGAATGAATTTCCTTTGTTCAAAGCTTAGTCTGACTGCCATTATTAATTCTAATGGGTTTAACTTGGAAAGAAAGAAACATCAATTGAGCTATCAGCTGTTAAAGTGTGTATACATTTTTTTTGGGACGCCCTGTATATATATAATATATATATATATATATAGACAGGGTGTCCGAGAATTATCTGTACAATTTTTGGCTATTATTAAAAGTCAACCATGAAGTGTAGAAATTCCAGTGTTGTCCCATTTTACAGAGAATCTCATAAAGTTTTTTCTGATACCAAGTTTTGACAAGTTTTTTAGAAATTCAGTGTGTCCGAACATTATCTGTACAATTTCATCTTTTAATAAAATTCTTGATAACACACGTAAAATTCTTAAAGAAGATTATTTAGAATCTGTATTTTCAAAAGTTTCTTTTATTAAAGTAACGTTGTTACAAACATTCGATATGTGCACCATTAGTGATTCGCAAACATCCAATCGATACTCCAAATGTTGCCATGTACGCTGCAGCATATCCACATCAATTCGCTCAATAGCAGCTGTGATTCTTGCTTTTAAATCATCAATGTCTGTCACCCGCGTACATTTCTAAAAAACTTGTCAAAACGTGGTATCAGAAAAAACTTAATGAGATTCTCTGTAAAATGGGACAACACTGGAATTTCTACACTTCATGGTTGACTTTTAATAACAGCCAAAAATTGTACAGATAATTCTCGGACACCCTGTGTATATATATATATATATAATAATAATAAAAATAGTATTGTTTTCAAATGGAGAATAGAATAATATATCGGTTGATTTTTTTTAAACATGTGACATTTTAAAAGGTTTGCAATTTTTATTAACCGAAATAAAAGCATGAAATTTTTATTGTACCTTCTCTACACATGGGGAATTAGTCCCCTACTGCAAAATATGCTATATGTGATGTCCTCTCAGTTCACGATACTTACAAGATACTTTCGACGGAAGAGTCCTGTCCAACAAGTTTCCTGCGGTTTATGATAAAGGAATATCATGGCCAACATCATCATCATCATCGGATCTGGCTGGACCCCTGCGACTTTTATCTGTAGGGTTACTTAAAAGATCGCGTGTTTAAACAGAATCCATACACAATAGAAGAGGTGAAAGCATCAATTGAACAAGAAATTTCTCAGATTTCAAGAGGTAGTTTGTCGGAAGTACTGCAAAATTTTGTTGTTCGTGCGCAAAGAGTTAATGAGGTGAGAGGACATAACTCATACAATGTTTTGCATTAGGGAACTAATTTCCCATGTGTAGAGAAAGTACAGTAGAAATTTCATACTTTTATTTTAATTAATAGAAAAAACACAAACCTTTTAAAGTGTCAAATGTTTAAAAAATTCACAGTATTGTAATGACAAATTTGTATGTTTAAATCTCATAGTATAAAAATATACATAAAAATGGTAAAATAAAGAATAAAGTGATTTTTAAAATAGATTTAATTTTGTGTGATGTGAAAACTGAGTCTTTTTAAATTTAGAAACTGTCGTTACAGGATTGCGGTTGAAATTGAACCCCAAGAGCTATCGGAGAAAGAGCATAAATCAGGCGCGCTGTGTCAGGCTTCGGTAAATAAGAAAGAACTTAGCTTTAGAAACTTTTGATTTTGAGCTTGTAAAGTTTAATGTAAACATTTGGAATCTGTTAATTTCTCATGTCAAATCTCGATAAGCTATGAAAATACTTCGCCCAAGGAAATCCTCAACCAAGGGAAAGTTTTTAGTTTAATTATTTTCCCGAATGGCGAAGCTTAAGAATAACGAAACTGAGATTAGTAAATAGGAGCTCAGTAATTTATGTACGAATGACGTCATGTACTAAAATGTTTTGATAAGTCATTCAGTGACTGAAATGGAGGAGTTTCTTTATCTTAAGATGTGACTTAGAGATAATAGGCAGTTGTAGTCCTGCCTCTCCAAAGGTGAAGTGTTGTAGAATCTCCTAAATTCGTGGCACCTTTAGATTCCATAAATCGACCTTAAGAGACTCTTTTTGAATAATTTTCATCCTATTGTTTCACTGTTCGTACTGCATTTCAAGAGTTTAATGTTAGTCGGCAGAAAAGAACTTTGTGAAATAATACCTAAAAGTTGTTCGGCATTTTTAGAGTTTAATTCTGTTCACATGTCCAAATTCTAAATTATAAGCTTGTCGAGTTATTGTTTTTATCTTCGGGAATGATTTTAAAATGTTTGGGTTTAGCAACTTTTGCCAATTTTTTTTTCCCGAGGAAATCTGCAGAGTCCGCTGAAAACTCTTGAAATTTATGTTAAGATTAATTTAGCGAAATTGTTTCCTAAAAATCTGCTGATTCGCGCGGAATTTTTGAGACCAAAGCTTCTGAACTTGCAAGCAAACTATGTTATGGAATTTGAAGTAAGCGTTTTTCTTGTCACGTATAAAAAAAAAACTCAGTATAAATCCTTTGAGATTTAATCCAAATAATTTAAAACAGTCTTTTTGGAATTTCAATTTTATTTTTGAACAAAAATTTGTAATTGTGCAACTGTAAACTTATTTGAATGATGTTCCATTGTGAAATTTTCAATTTTATGAAATAAAATTTATACGAGGATTGTGTGTTGCTATGCTTGCAATAGGCCCCTCTTGTAAGCTGAGGGTAAATTGGACGTTAAAAGTTCGAAATTAAAATTGGGCTTCATTTAAAGCCGAGAAATTTACGCGTATAAATTTGGAAATGGTCATCAGAGTGTATAACCATAGCTATCCTGAATAAACGATCCCGCGCGTGTAATAAATGCAATCGAAAATTGGTTGGACCACACCAGATATTTTTATTGAAAAATATAGAAAATCTGAAAGAAATAGTTTTAGAATTAAGTTTTGTTAGCTAAAAATTCAAATTGGGATTGTTTGATTTTGTTCTCTTTGTGATAAAGATGCAATTTGAATAGAGACTGTTTAGATTCAATTGGGATTTTATATACTTAGATTCGCTTTTAGAGGGTTATAATTAAATTTGAAGGAACTGAATGTAGATTCAAGTTATATATATATATATATATATATATATATATATATATATATATATATATATACGCTGCAAACCCACAAGGAAAAAAGAAAAAACGATTCCAAGGCCTTTCGTGTATTCAGAGCTACACCTCGTCAGGGAATGAAGAGAGATGGCACGTTTTAATTGTGAAATTCATCCGATATATATATATATATATATATATATATATATATATATATATATATATATATATACAGGGTGTTTCATAACATGTGGGACGCACTTTCAGGATGGATTCAGGACCTGAAAACAATTGAAAAAAGTTTTTATAAACATATCGCCGAAATCGCAAACTGGTTACAACACTGCTTGTCGACAATGTTTGTGAGTGGTACGAGACTTATTTCATGTATGGCCTTGCCGATTGTCATGTTTCGTACACTCTATGACATCTTTCAATATCGTTGAGTATAGAATCATCAGTCAGTCAGAGGTGCATCGCTGTGTTTCACTGTTCGTATTCGTAATTTCTTACCGTGAATAAGTGCAGTCCAGTGAAAAAAACCTTAAAAGTGTTGGTGCTATTCAATGATAGTGTGCATTTGAAGTGAGAATGGAGGCTTATTCAAACAGATAAATGGCAGACATGCATCTCATGTATGGACTTGCCGAGTGCAATGCGGCCGCAGCAAGACGTCTGTATGCGGAAAGGTTTCCGAATCGCCGTCTGCAGATAAGACCTTTCAGAGAATAGATGAGCGTCTTGGTGATACGGGATCATTCAACAAGCGAGTTTCGATGGTGGTAAACCAATCAGCGCCAGAACTGTTGAGTTGGAGGAGCGAGTCCTGAATCGCGTGGAGGAACATCCTGGTGTCAGCACCGAAGCATAGCAGCAGCAGAGGGTGTAAGATATACAAGTGTATGGAGAATTTTACGGGAATAACAGCTTTACCCATATCACATTCCGAGAGTACAAGGCCTTATTGAAGCTGATTTCTCTTTTTCTATCCTCCGTGTTGTTTTCTAATGAGGCTGCCTTCAAGAAATGGCGTGATCAATTTTCACAACACTCATCACTGGGCCAAAGAGAATCCACATGCTATCATCCAGTCAAGGCACCAACAACAATTTAGTATCAATGTAAGGGCAGGACTTATTGCCGACAACTTAATCGGTCCTTTTGTTTTGCTTAGAAGTAACAGGAGAATCCTATTCATTTTTTTTAAGGAATGATTTAAGCGATTTACAAGATGAAGTTCCTCTTGGTGTCCGACGTCGTATGTGGTTTATGCATGACGGCGCTCCACCTCACTTTATTCGAGTAACCAGAGACTATTGGATGACCATTTCCTGATAAATAGATAGGCCGTTGAGGACCCATTGCGTGGCCTGCTCGCTCCCGGACCTGAATCCACTCGATTTTTACCTGTAGGGTCATCTGAATCAATCGTTTACGTGACATCCATTGACAACGTTGAAATGCTTCGCTACAGTGTAGAACAAGATGCCAGAAAATCCGAGCAATACCTGGATAGTATGATGCGTCAGCAGTCTATGACGAGGCGTGTTCAGACGTGTATTCAATCGCAAGGTGGTCATTTTGAGCATTTCCTTTAAAGGTAAGGCAGATACTTCCTGGAACACATAACGGGTTGTAACTCGGAACAAAGCGATATAGGGCATATGAAAATAAAACCACTCTAATAGACATAGTTTATTTCCACTACAGTTTCGACGCCCACTGGCATCCTCAGATGTTCTCTTCGCACAGAGGTGAAGCGGTGGCATCATCTCCAAACCTGGCTTGATGTTGAAGGGATTTGTTTTAATATATATATAATATAGGGCGCCCAAAAAAATGTATACACACTTTAACAGCTGATAGCTCAATTGATGTTTTCTTTCTTTCCAAGTTAACCCATTAGAATTAATAATGGCAGTCAGACTAAGCTTTGAACAAAGGAAAATTCATTCTAAAATGCTACTGGAAGTGTGAAAACGCAGTTGAAGTGCAAAGACAGTTTAGGAGGAGTTTCAAACAGATCCACCAACGCGACTTACCATCACTCGAATTAGAGATAAGTTTGAAGCCGATGGAACTGTTCAGAATGTCCACAAGAAGCGTTTCCCGGAAGACCACGGACATCGACAGCCCACAAAGCAAGAAAGAGTACTGGAAACGTATCACCAAAGTCCAAGAAAATCTGTGCGGCAAGCGAGTCGTGACGTAGGAATTTCAGAATCGTCTGTCCAACGCATTTTGAAGCGCTTCAATGGAAAAAGTTACATTCCAAGAGAGTCCATGCTATTAATGAAGATGATCCGGACCGAAGAGTGGAGTATTGCGAGTGGTACTTGGCACGATGTGGATGTGGATTGGACGAAGGGGTTCGTAGAATACCCTCCGCGTTCACCAGACCTCACACCACTAACATTTTTTTATGGGGATACTTAAAAGACAAGTCTACGCTATAAAACCTGCAACAGTCGCTGAATTGAGAGCAGCCATTGAACGAGAATGCACAAAATACCAAACGAAATGTTTCGTGATGTTTGCGATTCCATTGCTTTCGCGTTATCAGCAGTGCCTGGACCAGAACGGGACGTCAGTTTGAAAACAGGCGTTGACAAAAATTAATAATGTCTGTAGATTCTATTACATTTTGAAATGAAATGTATTTTAATAAACACTGCCTTTATAATTATTTAAAGTGTATACATTTTTTTGGGACGCCCTGTTATATATATATATATATAGTGGCATTCGAAGTATTCGTTCAGAGAAATATTTCAGTTATATTCGTCCTTATCTTCGCACCATGCATAGGATAGTTATGAAAAGTTCCCAATTCGTTTGGAAAAATTTGACAAATAAAAAAATGAGTTCAACTCCAACATATAATGTAAAACATCAAAGAATTTAAGGTATAAAAGTTAAACTGCAAAAATTTTCTTACATTTACCTATATTATTACTTTGTTTGTCTACCTTTTGTTCGAATGACTTCAGTGATTCGTTTTGGGGGGTATTTTTCTACAAAATTTTGACATCTATCAGTAGAAATTTTATCCCATTCTTCGAAGAAAGTGTTGCAATTCATTCACATTCGATAGGGTCTCTGTAGACACCTTTTTTTCAAATCAAACCATAAATCTCATTAAATTGAGATCTAGCTTGACTGGACCACTCGAAAACTTGAAATTCTTTGTTGAAGCCATTTTATGGAGCTGTTACTTTTATGTTTGGATCATTAGTTTGTTGCAGTATCCATTTGCGACCCATCCGCAACTCCCGAATGAACGCAATACATTTTTTCTAAAATTTCCCAATATTTCTTCGAATTCAAGATTCAATTGAAGACAAGAAGCACTAAAGCATCCCCAAAGAAGCAAACTACCACCGCCATGTTTAAACTGTAGGAAGGAATATTTTTCCTTGAATACAGTACAGGTGTTCAAAAAGAACAACCCACTGAAGAATGCATATACAAGTATCATTGTAACCTAACCCTTTTCTTTCTGTTTCGGGCTGCGTTTCTTTTTGAACACCCTCTATTTATTTTCGCCGAACATACCGTTGAGGTGAATGTAACCCAAGGGTCACCTGAGTCAGAGCAGAAATAGATTAAGGACAATTCAACTCCACCCGATACCAGCAGCAGAGAGCAAACCAGCGCCCCACTCCGCTCTTAGTCCTGCACCGTAACTACTGAGATATCGGCGCTCATGATACTAAATTATGTTTATGTAAGCATCACTTAGACGTTCCCATAACAAATTAAAAACCAAACTGTCTTGGAGACAGCCCAACATTCTAGATTTATTTCTCACCTTTCATCCTTCTTAGTCTGTCCAAACTTTTTTTCTCCATTGGGCTCTCTCCGACTACAATTTACTATATATATATTCTCTGTCCTATCGCTCTAGTTTGGACTTTGGATCCTCCCAGAAGAGACACCTTTGGCACTTTGACGCTGCTGATTGGGAGGCCCTTAGGCAGTACTTCACTGATTTCCCGTGGAATGATTACTGCTTTCGTCCCGGGACCTCTCCGAGTGTGCTGAGCTCATCACGAGGTGAGTCTCTCTGGCATGGAGATGTACATTCCATATACTATTCTTACTACTAATGCAAAAAAATCTTGGTTTAACTGCTTCCTCTAATGCTATCCGCAACAGAGAGGACGCTTCAGAAGGTACCGTTGCCATCCAACACTGACTCTCACTTAACTTTCTATTTCTGCCCGCAATCGGGCAAAATCTGTTCTTCGACTCGCCAAAAATTCCTTCATCAGACAAAATGTGAAACCTCTCCAATTCTAATTCTTCTCGCTCTTTCTGGCATCCGGCTAAGAACCTCTCCAACAACTTCACTTCCTCTTCTTCTTTTCCTCTTCCATTCGACGGCCCAGTTGCCGTCTCTCTCCCGATAAAACTGACCTCTTCCCTCAGACTATTGCCTCCAAATCAACCCTGGACAATTCGGTGCTGTTTTTCCATCTCGTCCTCCCTCCTGACTTAATTATCTCTGAAATTAGAATATCCTCCAAAGATGTTTTTACTGCCTTATCTGGGCTCAGCTCTAGGAAGGTGTATGGTCTTGATGGTTCCTTGTTGTTCTCAAGAACTGTGTTTCTGTGCTGACACCCTGCATAGGCAAACTATTTCGTCTTTGTCTTTCATCTGGTACTTTCTCTTCCTGCTGCAAGTTCGCTTCATTCAGCCTGTCCCAAAGAACGTGTGACCACTCTCACCCTCCAACTATTGTCCAATGCTTTGATTTCTTACATTTCTAAAGTTTTTGTATCTATCCTCAATATGAAGATGCTCAAACACCTCTCTCATAATCTTTCAGATCGTCAGTATGGGTTCTGCAGGGACGCTCTACTGCGACCTTCTGCATTGCTCTCGAGTCTTGGTCATCCTCTTTTCGGTATTTCGGTGAAATCTTTGCTATTGCACTAGACATATCAAAAGCATGATAGAGTCTGGCACAAATCTTTAATTTCGAAACTGCTCTCCTTCGGTTTCTATCCTTCTATCTGTGCTTTCATCTTTAATTTCCCTTTTGGCCGATCTGTAGCTGCTGTTGTAGATGACCACTGTTCTTCTCCTAAAATTAATAGAAGTGTTCCCTAGGGCTCTGTTCTGTCACTCACTGTTTACTTTTATTTATCAATAATCTATTGAGTCAGCATCCACTCTTACGCCGATGATTCCTCTTCACTTCCACCCGCTTTACAAGCGTCTCTCTCAACAGTTCACTATACGTCACGTAGGATGGCTATGGTGCACCTGACCTCTGATCTTCTGCCATCTCTGATTGGGGCAGAGAAAAGTTTGTGGCTTTCAATGCCTCAAAGCTCAGTTCCTTCATTTGTCTAATTCCTCACAATCTTCCACACGACTATCCCTTACCTTCAACAATACACAACTCAATCCTTCCTCTTCTCTTAACAGTATTGGCGTTTTCTTTTCTCGTGATCTTTCTTGGAAAGATCACATTATACTCTCCTTCTAAAACAGCTTCTAAGTGGTTAGCTTATGGTGTACCGGCTCCGCAGTTTCTTCACCGCATCTCAGTTGCTGTCTTTGTACAGGGGTCTCGTCCGTTCCTGTATGGAGTACTCTTCTCATGTGTGGGGTTGCTCAATCCACACAGCTCTATTTCTCCGGGTGTCATCAAAGATTTTTCGTTTCATCAGTTCCCCGCCTCTTACTGGCTGTCTTCAATCCCTCTCTCTTCGCCGCAATGTTGCCTCACTTTCTCTTTATTATCGCTATTATAACGGACACTGCTCTTCTGAACTTTCTAACTGCGTGCCTCCTCCTTTAAGGGAAGCGCGCAGCACCAGACTTTCGATACATTCTCATTCGTTTTCTGCTTAACTCTCTAACGCAAAGGTTAATCAGTATTTTTAATCTTTCATCTACTCAACTAGTCAACTCTGGAACAATCTTCCTCAATCCATCTTTCTCCTCTCTCTGACCTCCAGTCTTTCAAACGCAGTGTCTGTAGGCATCTCGAAAACCTTGAATCTTAATTTCGGCTCTCTTCTTCCTTTATGGTGGAAGCATTTTTGCGGGCATTCACCCTTGGCCCCTCCTTCCTGCATAAAAAAAATAAACACAACTGAGAGAGAGAGAGAGAGAGAGAGAGAGAGAGAGAGATAAAATGTTTTTCCAAATACTAAGGTGATTTGATCTCTTGCACTAAAGTAAAGAAAATCCTAAAAATAGCCGAAATCGAAGTACAAATTTAAATGGGTTTACATTATAAAGCTAATGTGGTTTGTAGTGATAAAATAAAATAAAAAATAAAATAGGATACATATAAAATACCTTTCTACAATCTCGTGAATTCCATTTAAGACGATGGTGTATATACGCGCTGGCATATATTCACATCAATGAAAATATCAACGTTGAAATTAATTCCTATAAAGGTGGGAAATTAGTATAAATTAGTGCTAAATGCATTCCAACAGAGAACAGAGAATTGGATCAACAGGTCTTCTTGTTGCCCGCGTGCATGCTTTTCCGACGCACTCTTTTCATCAATTTAAATTTTATAAACAAAATCATTAAAATGTAAAAGAAAATTCAGTCAACGGCGAAATTTAAAAATAGAAAAATAATCTAATATTTTTGTACTTCGACAGAAAATATGGTAATAAGTTCTTAATAATTTTAAGATGCGTTCAGCTGAAGAATTTTGAAATTGATGGCAACGCATTAATCTGAAATACAGAGAGTTTGGGCAGGCACTAAGTATTTGAACTGTTGGTGAGGAAAACTATTATTTTATTCGCTCACTTGCTCTACAGTAGTTCAATAACTCGTCGAATTTATTGTATCATATATGAATCACAATCAAATTCCCAACATGTAAAAATGACGAAACTTTTGCTTTCTACCTACGACCTCATCTGTAACCATTTTGAGTTAAGAGTTATATATATATATATAAACTTTTTCTGACTCAAGGCATCCCAATACATCTGTTCTTTCACGGCTCGCGGTACCCTGGAGGATTTTCGTCTGTCGCTGTTCAACATCCATTCCTCCTCCCCACCCCGGTAAAATACAGTAATTTGAAAACGATCGTATGCAGTTTCCTATGGACAGAATAAATCACGAATGTTGCCGTTTCATTTGAAATTACAATATCTTTAATAACTCTTGATTTATCAATAACTTATTTTGCTAATCTTCATAAAATTTCGCGGCACCCTTTCGAGGCATTCGCGGCATCCCGGTTAGGAAATGCTTTACTATATTTAACTGTACTTTATTCATCAAGCATATTCAACCAGATCCATCTCCTTTTAAAGAAAGGAGAGATCCTTTTCTTGCCAACCATTTTCCACCCCATTCTCACACAATCTTCTGGAGTTCGGGGGTGGGGGGGTAGGGGTGGGGGGTAGGTGGGGGGTTAAAAATTAAATAATAAATTTTGTAAGATAAATAAAATTATTACTTGATTACCACTGATAATACCAATACCTAATTTATTTTCTACTTTTTTTTAATTACATAAACCGCGTAATAATTAAAAATTAAATATAAAATTACTATGATTATTACTATTTTTATCATTATCATCGGATGACCTCGTAATTGTAACACTTTTAAAAGTAGTCTCGAAATAACTGCATTTTAATGATTATTATTTTAAGAGATATAAATACGGACAGGCATAGAAACGTACATACGTACATACATATTGGACGTAAATACAGAGATAAATAACTAGTTACATACGTAGAAACATACATACGTACAAGCAGCGATGTATGCATACATACACTAGCGTACGAAAGGGGGGACCAGGGGGCATGGGACCCCCCCATTGCATTTCCTGATTCAAAAAAATGAGTATTACTAAAAACTGTGTGAAAACTATAAATCTGGAAAAGATACGAGAAGTAATGAAAATAATCAAATATTGATAATATGAAGAATATTCAAGCATAATCAAATGAAAAATTTAATATTCACTCAATTCCAGTACAATGCATAATAATAATAATAATAATAATAATAATTATAATAAAGATAGAAAATTTAGCATTCAATCAGTATCAAAATGTGACCACGAAGATATCTATTTATCGATCAATAGATATAATCAAAGACTTTTAAACAGCGTGCATCGCTCTTGCTTTGTGCATTTCATTATTAATTTGGAGAGCTGATAATTCGCCACCCCCCCAACCTTAAGCAAATCCTGCGTATGCCCCTACATACATACATACATACATACCACACGCACACGCACACACACACACACACACATCAAACATGGATCAAATTAAACAAAAGAACCAGCCTCTAATTTCATGCGAGATTCTTCGAAGTTAAAAGTGTCGATTTCGAAGAGCGAAAAAGTTCTCTCGGCAAAAGTTGAATATTTTAGATGAGTTTTTTAAAGGTGAGTCAGAAACGGAAGGTGGGTTTCCGCCTCACCTTTAAACATATCTCACTTTAGGCTGATGAAGTCAAGCTCTCTCCTGACGAAGGGCTACTTCTTTTTCTAATTCCATTACGTTCTGTAATTCCTTATATCTTGTGTGCTATATATATATATATATATATATATATATATATATATATATATATATATATATATATATTTCACAGTTAAACACGTGAAATAAATGAATGATGCAAACCCACAAGGAAAAAGAAAAAATTATTCCAATGCCTTTCCTGTATTCAGAAGCACCTCGTCAGGGAATGCATGACGAGGTGTACTGCTCATGCTCAATACATGAAGGGCCTTGGAATAATTTTTTCTTTTTCCTTGTATGCTTGCATCTCATTATATATATATATATATATACACACACCTTTCCTTTTAACCTTTTAAATGTTCCGTGCGATGATTCCTCATTTCACGAAGATCAAGCTTGTCGCCCCTCCTCTCCAGTTGGCATGATGAAGTAGTGAGTTGGTTTCTTGTATTCGCCACCTCACATAGCCAGGTACGCCCTGCTCATCGGGGATTGTTCTGAGCCAGGAGTCTAATCTTCTTTTGAAGATGTCCACCGCAACACCACTCGTGTTCCTTAGGTCTTTGGGCAGCTGATTAATTAAACAGTTTTGGTCCTCTCGCAACAAAGCTATTTTCTTTCAGGGTTAAGGATGTTCCCTGTCTAGCCTTTAATTTGGGAACACGACAGTCTTTCCTTTTCTACTTTCCACTGTTGTTTGGGGAGTTACGGGGTTCAGAGTAAGATTAGGGACTAGTTTCTCCATTATTTTCAAAGTGTAAATAATGGTGTATCTCTCTCTTCTCTTTTCCAGTGAATATAGGTTTAATTCACGTAACCTTTCCCAGTAATTTAGTTCTTTGCACCCATTGATCTTGGCTGTGAAGCTTCTCTGAATCTCTTCTAGCTGTTTAATGTCTTCTTTTTGATATGAGCATGTTAAGACCGAGCAGTATTCCAATTTGGGTATGATCAGTGTTTTCAGTAGAGGAATCAATATATTCCTATTCCTTCGTTTAAAGGTTCTCAGTATCTGCTCAGTTATTCTCTTTCCTCCTCCAGTCTTTCAAACGCAGTGTCTAAGCATCTCCCAAACCTTGGACCTTAATTTTAGATCTCTTCTTCTTCTGTGGAGAGGGGGGGGTCGTTTTTGAGGATATTCGCCCTAGGTCCCTTTTTTCTGCATAAAAAAAGTATAGAATTATAAAAAAAACTTAGAATCCGTTTTATTTTTTGTAGGACACAGCTCTGAAGCCAGACGAACGCGGCCCATTTCGCCTACTTCCAGATTATTATTACTCATACTATCGGGAGTCGAACCCCCGACCTAAGTGTCTTCACTTCGCTTGTAGGGAAACGGTGTTACCCACTGCGCTACGGGCGCTGATAAAAATAAATGTAATTAAATTGATTTTCAACTTTGGATCTTGTGTGACGAAGTTTTTCCTAAACCATTGAGTGATTCATTAATTATGTGTACGAGCTTTAGAGTCCTAAAATGAGTGTAAATTAGGTAGTAATGTTATACTCCGTAATTGTTGACCCAATTATTATGCAGTATAAAGATTAAAATAAGAAAGGCATCATTAGAAAAATTACCAATTTGGTAATTTTAATTTCAACCCCACTTTCACTGGAATGAATAAATTGGCCTGCATTAAATTCAACTGCTGTAACGGTTTAACATCGTTTGTTTTGCCTATATATATATATATATATATATATATATATAGAGAGAGAGAGAGAGAGAGAGAGAGAGAGAGAGAGAGAGAGAGAGAGAAAATTAATAATAAACAGATTCAGATACAGATTACATAATTGGTTTGTATGAGGCCAGAGGTCAAATGTCGCTGTTCTGATGTGACGTAACGGAATTAAAATTATGCAAGATCCAAGGTCAAAATTATATAATATAACCATTTTAATTAAATAAATCGTTCGATTGGATTTAATTTTTTAAAATTTATTTTACACAATATTTATTATCTTACTTTTGGGTAAAATATTAATTTTTATAATTTACCATACAATCACTCGATTGCTTAAAATAAGAGTAGGTCTAGTTTTGATGGAATTTTATTTATTTATTTTTTTTTGT
The DNA here is from genome assembly GCA_023014485.1 of Bathynomus jamesi. Taxonomy (NCBI): domain Eukaryota; kingdom Metazoa; phylum Arthropoda; class Malacostraca; order Isopoda; family Cirolanidae; genus Bathynomus; species Bathynomus jamesi. The sequence continues at coordinate 1,009,161 of JAJOZX010000382.1, forward strand.
TAAATTTTAAACTGAAAGTGGATGTCAAACAATCAAACAGTAGAATAATAATCAACATTTAGGAAATGAATGTAACCTAACCTAAAGTGGTAAAAAAATGAAATGAAATACCTAAATACTTAATTGAGATACAATCATGTAATGTCATTTCCATTAACTCACACAGATCAAAAGAAATATCCGTCAAAATGACAACACTATTACCTCATAATCAAAATGGCGCTTAAGGGAACAATGATAATATTATGTGGGGTTGTTTAACCTCCTTCGTAACCGCATAGGCTATATGACGGGGTTGGGGTGGGGATCTACAGTTTTACGCGAGATCCGAACCATCTAAGAGTCGCTACATCGTCTCAACACAAAGGATAGTCACTCATCCAACTTGTGGACAGACCCCCAATGTCGCTCAACCTCGCTGATCAAACGGGAAATGATCTTAAGACGTAGACACGACGCAACCCACGCTTCAGGGATCTGTCTGGTAGATCGCAGTCAATAACTTCAATGTTGCGAAGTCAGAGATTCCTCTGAACCTATCTATACTTTTGTAAAGTAAAAACGTTGCGAGTACGATTTTCTTTTCTAAACCTTGTCCGGATCGTCGCGGTACAACATCCAGCAGCAGTCTGCCAGCATACTTTCGTTCCAGAAACCTTGGTAGCGATTTTCCATTGACTGGATGTCTTGATGCAAGCGTTCCCCCTGTTTGTCACTCACCGCGTCAAGGTTTTCGGGAAAGAAATCTAGATGCGAATGTAAAAAATGTATTTTCAAGGACATGCGACAGCCCATTTCTTGATATGCATCAAGCAGTTTCTGAACTCCATCTTTGTATGCAGGAGGCTTGTGGTTACCCAAGAAGTTTCCACAAACCCATTTGAAAGCGTGCTATGTTTTTAGTTCTAGGGCATTGAGGCTTTCTTCAAAGTCTTCATCCTGCAGAACCTCCCTGATTTGGGGCCCCACAAAGATTCCCCCTTCAATTTCGCGGCACTGATGTTTGCAAATTTCTCAACAAAGTAGGGTACTGGGCGACAAGGAATTTTCAAAATTTGTAAGAATAGAATTGTCTTGGGAGCATTGTCTTGGAAGCCATATAAATACATATAATACATGCACATATGCCACAATTAGAACTGTTTATCCTAAATGTAAATATGAAATTTACATTGAATATATATATATATATATATATATATTAGTGATGTAGCGGATGTCATTTTTTTCACATCCGCGGATGCGGATGAGGATGAGGATGTTTGATTTCAACATCCGCGGATGCGGATACGGATGCGGGTCTACATTTTCGTTATTTTTTAGGATATATTCGAGATTTGTTGTGTTTAACGTATATAATAAGTTATTATATAGAGAGAGCTGTAGCTATAATGTAGTATAATTGATTAATTGTACAATAATTGCTGTACTTTTCTCTGAACATATAAAATAATATCAAGCATCTAACTAATATAGAAATCAATTAGTGAATTCGTCTGCAAATAAATTCGTTATATTTTGTTGAGTTTCAGCCACAATTAGAAACCATAATTGTGTTACCAGGATGCGGGACGTGAACCCAACTCAAATGCACCCCACCGACCTCTTTCCCCAACCTCCACCCTTATAGAAAGAGATCTTTAATTAGCTTGATAACTATTTATATTAAGTTTAAAGTTTTATTAGGCATATTTATAAATGAGTAATTAAAATAAAGTAAACTAAGATGTTCATCGTTTAATGTTCAAACTTAATTATAGGAAGGTTATGCTTAAGGAACATTAATTTTTCTGCCTTTTCTGCTGCCAGTCTGTTTCTCTTTTCATCATATATTAATCCAGCACTGCTAAATAATCTCTCGCTTGGTACGTTTGTTGGAGGACAGGCTAAATGTTTCCTTGCAAGTTTACTCAAGTATAGATAGATATTCTGCGTATTTTTCCACCAACTAATAGGATTGTCACATGCAGCCAGGCGTTTTTCTTGGTGATAGCTCTCGATCATTTTACTACATCTTTTGACATCGCGTAGGTCTCGTCATTGCTGCTTGACTCAAGAAACTGAGAGACAGATTCTGTGATAGATTGCTTGTTGAAGGTGTTGGTTCTGTCACTGAAACTTTTATTCTTTTGGTGGGTGGCGAAGCGACAGATTCAAGAGATTGAAGCTTCTGCGTATTTTTCCACCAACTAATAGGATTGTCACATGCAGCCAGGCGTTTTTCTTGGTGATAGCTCTCGATCATTTTTACTACATCTTTTGACATCGCGTAGGTCTCGTCATTGCTGCTTGACTCAAGAAACTGAGAGACAGATTCTGTGATAGATTTGCTTGTTGAAGGTGTTGGTTCTGTCACTGAAACTTTTATTCTTTTGGTGGGTGGCGAAGCGACAGATTCAAGAGATTGAAGCTCTTCAACTGCTTTGCCAAGTGATGACTTAACTCGTTCTAATGTACTAGGTGAAAATAACTTAGCTTTGTAACGTGGATCTAAGTAGGTTGCAAGAGAGTAACTTCATACAAGAACAGCCTCTCGTCTTGTCGCTTGCACACTTTTGCGCACAATGAACTAGTTCTATTAATATAGTAGAATTTGATAATTTCCGCTTATTAATGACGTTTTATCTCAACGGTCCACATCCGCACGACATCCGCAGTCCAAAGTGCGGATGCGGATGCAAGAAAATGTGCGGATGTGACCTACATCACTAATATATATATATATTATATATATATATATTATATATATATATATATATATATACTATATAATGCTAGTGTTATTTCAGACCACACGGAGATGGTGGCCTGATTAGGGAACATCCGGATCCATAGTATCCTTAATCCAGGGTGTGCTGGGACCGGTTCGGTCCGGTTCGCCCGAACCGGTTGTTAAATTTTGATTGGATCACCGAACCGTTTGTTTATTCTTAACAAATATTTAACGGTCAGTAGAAATTTATTTATATCTAAATTTTTTTTTATTTTTTCAGGATTTTATAGAAAATATTAGGTAGTATCACAAGCAGTGGTCGTTCAATATTTATTTATTTTTTGATGAAAAATTAGTTTATTTTAGATAATTATGTCATTAGTGAGTATAAAGAATATGTTAAATAATTTCTGCCAAAATGTTACAAAATACTGTTTGGAAAAGCTAAAATGCGTTGGCTTCCGGGGCTCCGACCTGGACCCCGCTGGGGAGCTACCGCTCACCCCAGACCCCCTAGCGCTCGCCGATTTACACCCCTATCTGTATCAGAACCGGTTGTTAAAAAATTGGCAGCACACCCCTGCCTTAATCCCTCCCCCACTTCCCGATCTGCCTTTGTCGCCCAGTGGGAAAAGCTTAAAAAATGCTCTGCATTGGACACTGCCCGTTCCTGGCTCGTATGTGCTTCTTTGATGCCAGTCACGTCTGATGTAATGATCCGCGGTAGCACGGCTGTCCCATAGGCATAGGAAACAACAGTATTTCGTGAACCCTCCTTGCATGCCCATTAACATACCAATGACTTTTGAGATCACCACAGATATTTCACTGATAAGTGCTGTATTGGATTGCTTCAAGTAGTATATTCATGTTATCGTACGTCTCCTTTAGATGAACGGAGTGGGCGATCGGGATGGACGGCTTTAAGTTCCCGTTATGCAGGAGAACCGCTTTCAAGCTTCGCTGTGAGGAATCAATGAAGAAGCGCCACTCAGATGGTGCATTGGTGCGTGTACCTGTGACAAGTTCTCGAAAAGTCCATTGATATCATGGCAATAGCAGAGCCGACCGTCTACTGCAGGGGTGGGAAACTTTTCAGTACGAAGGGCGAAAATCGATAACATAAATACCTCCGCGGGCGTCTGGCAAATTTTAAGCTTATATATATAAGCCTTATATAATTTACAATACATCTATTTGTGAACGCACATCAATGTCATCAAAATAGTTACCTTTAAATAGCAATTTCGTAGATATGTAACTCTCAAGCAAAGACTAATTTAAAAAATACCAGGATATATATATAGTTTATTTTTATAACTTTGAAGCAATAAAAAGTAATCATAAGGGCATATTTTTTTAATTTGATGAATCTTACCTTTCAATTTTTTTAGTGAGAAGGATGGTACTGCTTTTCCTGTGAAAGTTTGGAAATATTAACTGGCATTGATGAGACAGCAACTTGGAGTTGGTTAGCAAGATTTTCGTCTGTAAGTCGTGTACGTAAACGACTCTCTGCCAATTTAATTTTGAGAAAAACTGCTCGCATTGATAAGTTGTAGAAACTTGTGAAGCTATTTTCAAAGCATTGTTTCTCTGAAAAGGAAATTTCTCAAAATTAACACATTTGTAAAATTCCAAAATAGGCTCAGTTATATTTTGATTTCAAAGTATTATCAGAATGTAAATCAATTAATTCCAATTGCCAGGATTCCGGAGCTTCATCAGGCATTGCGTCAAAAGGGGTTTCGCATATTCGTAGCTCGATTCTATGATTTTTCAAATCTTCAAATCTATTTTGAAATTGATCCAAAAGACTTAAACACTCGTCAACGTACTCAACTGTCGATTTTGGATTTTGTTCTCTCAACTTTGGAAAATGTATAAAGCAGTTCCTTTTCAGTTGGGTCACAAATAATTGAAGCATCGATTCAAAGTTCCTGATATGGGTGAGCAAAGAGGTAATTAGCTGATTGGGCCCTTGCAATTTTAAATTTAGATTATTTAAATGACTAGTTATATCTACTAAAAATGCCAAATCACTTAGAAACTTTTGGTCCTCCAATTCTTTAATGGGGGCACCTTTAACGTCCATAAAGAGTCTCACTTCATCTCTCAGTTCATAAAAGCGCTGAAGCATTTGAGCTTTACTTAGCCATCGAACTTCACAATGGTACAATAGGTCACCATATTCAGCTTCAAGGTCATGCAAAAATTCTTTGAACACTCTGTTGTTCAACCCTTTACTTTTTATAAAATTAACAGATTTTGTCACAACTTTCATTATGTTGTCCATCTTAAGAGAATGTGCACATAAATTTTGCTGATGAATGAAACAGTGGCACACAATTAAAGTATTTGGGTTTAATTGACGTTTCTCAAATTCTTTCTTAATCCGAGTTACGAGTCCTTTTTCACAGCCTACCATGGATGGTGCACCGTCTGTAGCGACACCGCTCAGCTTTTCATAAGGTAGATTGAAATCACTTAATACTGAGTTGACCATTTCAAATAGATCTTCTCCTCTGGTTGTCCCATGCATTGATTTTAAGGCAAGTAATTCTTCTCGTATCTTAAAGTCTGCAGTTATTCCACGTATAAATATAGCTAGCTGTGCAGTATTTGATAACTCAGTAGTCTCATCGACAGCTATTGAATAAAACACAAATTCTGCTGCGTCTGTTTTTAAAGAAGTTCGAATATCCTCAGCCATTTCTTTAATACGGTCAGAAACGGTCCTTCTCGATAAGCTAATTTTTTCAAACAAACTGAGTTTTTCTGGGCATAAAATTCCAACGGCAGTAATGATGCAATCTTTTACAAACTCACCTTCATTATGCAGCTTTAGTTTTTTTGCAATTTGGTCAGACAATACATAACTGGTTTGAGTTACAGATGCCTTTTCCTGAATAGGCTTTTTAAAAAGAGATTGCCTTTTAACCAAATTTTCTTTTAAGGATGTTAACTTGTCTAAACGCTCTGCTCCTTTTAAATTTTCATATTTCTTATGCTTGCTTAAATAATGGCGCTCAAGATTGTACTTCTTAAAAACGGCAACAAATTCGTTGCAAATAAGACAAATGCACTTCTCATTCATTTCAGCGAAAAAATATAATTCCGTCCATTTTTCACAAAATGCATCACTTTCACCAGCACCAGTTTTCCGTTTTTTCCTACAACTTGCCATTATAATATGGGTATTTTAATTACAAAATTTAAATTAAACCGCCAACTAGTTAATCACTGTGCCCGCTCAAAACCTATAATTAAAACTGAGGTCTGGGGTATAGCAACAAGTTGATTCGCTGCCTCTGCGCGTCAGCTAAAAGTTGCCAAATACCTACGTTGTACATAATTATTTCAATATTTGGATCGTAAGATATATTATAGATTTTTTTACGAGAGATGTATTTTAAAAAGCTATTTGCTGGGCTGTAAATAAATAATTTTTAGTAAATAATAAATACCTAAGCGGGCGAATTGAAATTAGTTCGTGGGCGAAATTTCGCCCGCGGGCGAGGGTTTCCCCACCCCTGGTCTACTGTAAAGAATGTCCCCAAATCATGGTTTCGTTTTCGATACTCTAATGAGGTCATTCAACTTGTTTTGGGTAAGCCTCTCCGGCTCCGATTGCTCTTCGTCAGGTGTGTAGTCAAAATCGAAGGTCCCGCATCTCCGCCAATCACACCCTCGTCGGATTCCCTTTCGTCTTCTAAAGAATCGAGTCCATGCTATGGAGCTACCGGAATCGGCATCGTATCATCGTGAGGGATCGGTCTGATCGCGGAGTCTGCATTCGGAAAAACGATATTATGCTTGTTCTTCACGGAGAATCCAGTTATGTTAACATTGCAAAAGTAACAATCGCCATGATGGTCTCTCGGCTCCCTCCATATCATGGGTATAGCGAACGGCATCGACTTTTTCTTTTGGTTCAACCAGTCACGTAATCCATTCAAATAAGCGGTACAGATAACATGTGGCGCCCACGCCTTATCTTGGTCACCTAGTGGACAGCCGAAGTATAACCGGTAAGTTTTCTGAAGATCCATCGTGATTGTACGCCGTTGCGATTTAGTCGCGAACGAGCCGCACACATAACAGAAATTGTCGGGGTGATTTTTACACTTTCGAAGCATGATGATCGATGAGTGGGTTGATGTAACTCACCGAAAAAAACAAAATGTGTAAGTGGGCGACACAAAACAAAACAACACACAACTAGACATGTGACTGTTACGCCAAAGAATAAAAGAGTGTATCTGTGCAACGTTTGCAAACTTGTGGCCAACTGATTTTATATAATTCAACTACGCTGATTTCGAATAAGGTGTCCATTTTTTTTTCTATCACGTAAAGATTTTCTGCAAACTGGAAGGGAAAAAACAACAACATAAAAAAATATTATTTATTTCAATTATTACATTAGGTACCTATTTCGCTTTGTTATACTAATTACAAATGCAAACAACTTTAAAAAGAAAGAAGACTATTAACGTCAATTACATATTCATTTTTGTTTGTCCTGAGTTTTCTTTGAGATCTATGCCATTTAGTCTCGAATGTACGCGCTGTTCCTTTCTTTTATGTAATAATTTTGGAGTATCCCGTTTCAACATCCAGCAGTAATCAGCCATCATGCTGATGTCCCACCTTCTCTATATCTCTTCTCCATTTCTTTGATGTCTTGGTGAAACGAAGCATTTATAAGCATTTATAGGCAGTAGTTTTTAATCAAAATTTAATGAAAATTACTTACATATGTAATATGAAATATGACATTTTGTGAAAAATCTGTACGTGATGGCGAAAAATGAATATTATTTTCGGAATCAGCGTGCAAAAATTACTATATAAGTGATAAAATATTTCGGACAACAAAACCATCGCAGGCTTGTGTTATTGAGACAATTGAGACTGAAGCCTCAGGCCCCAAATCAACTGAGTTTCGATGATATAATTCGAGATTTCTCAAACTTCTTTGATTAAATATGACAGAGTACACAAACTGACAAATTCCCTGTTTTATTTTGGTTTATGGGCCCTAAAGTAAAGTTTGTTTTATTTTGTTTTATAGGCCCTAAAGTAAAGTTTGTTTAATACTGTTTTGTTTTAGCAAAATACACTGTGTTAAGGTTCTTTTAAGTTTGTTTCTCAATTAGCCTAAGCATCGTATACAATTCGTGTAAATGTACTATGTACTGTACATGTACATGTATTGTTAATAAAAATCTATAGAAAAGGGCCCCCAAAATAAAATTAGCCTCAGGCCCCAAATACAGTTAATCCGCCCCTGCTCTCACCTAAAATACCACAAGACAACCTGCGGAAAGCCTAAATTGAAACGACAAAATGCCATACATGAGGGTACAGAAACGTAAAGCAAGAACCTACACTTAAGCTGCAACGACAAAATACTCTGCTACATGTATAAAGGACGAATATTATATATTGTATATATAGTATTATATATTATATTATATGTAGTTATTATATGCATATTATATATAGTATATTATATAAAGGACGCATATTATATATTGTTTATATATATAGTATTATATATTATATTCTATATAGTTATATGCATATTATAAAAATTATATACAGCATTATATTATAACATATATATATATATATATATATATATATATATATATTCAGGGGCGTAATTAACAGGGGGGACGGGGGGACATGTCCCCCCCCCCAACTTTTGAACTGAGGGGGATAATATAGGTTTTGTCCCCCCCCCCCTCAACTTTTTATCTAAGTTAGCTTACGTAAAGAAAAATATTTAGTTCTTGAAATAATCTATGATGAGTAACTCTTTAATTATATTAGTCCTCTTAGTATGCTGGAAAGTATTACTGATTCAGTACTATGATAATACTGCAGTGATAGATACTTTAATGAGACATCTAGTTATTTTTTACTTTAATTATTGCATATATTGTTTTCCTTTAATGTTAAGTATATACTTGATATACATAAATAAGGTAGTTGTGAAAATGCTTCTTTGATTTTCCTATTACTATCATAAATACATCATTCTCTAAATCATAGTATTTTAAGAGCAGCATTTTGGTCGCAAACACATTACCTACAGGATAGCAGCGCAGAAATTCATCGCAGGATTTTTCATCATTATTGTTGTCCCCCCATCCCCCCCCCCCCAAACTTTTGAAAGCTAGTTACGCTCTTGTTCATATTATATTTATTATGATCGGTCTCATCTCGAAAACTAGACGTGCTAGAGGAAAACCGAAAACAGATTTGGAATCAGCGTCCCAGACTCCCAGCAGCTATCTAGCCCACCCATAATTATATCTGATGAAAAACACTTGTTGGCCAGTGTAATGCAATGGGTCGCGATCATCTGGTTTGAGCGCTGTGCCATTTTCTGGCCGTCCTCACTGATTATTACTATTTTAATGAAGTACTAAAATGACGTGAATTTTATTCAATTTAAATTAATTTTAGGTCTAACATTTCCTTTAATGAGTAAATGCACGCATGAAATAGGTGCATACATGGCATGAATGTAGTTGAGATATCTATTATACTATACATACGCTTATAAATAAACAAGTGCATTTATTTATTTCTAAATTCGTTTCTCTCATTGAGCTAACCTAGAGTGGATCTAGATTGGGTTTTCATGCGTGCAGGCTGTCAATTAACACGATAATTCACTGATATTTTAAATTTTCCTAAACTTTAATCACGAAAACTGGTTGGCATAAAGTTATATATACAGTATATGGGATGAATTTCACACTAAAACACGTGAAATGAATGGATAATGTAAACCCACAAGGAAAAAGAAACAATGATTCCAAGGCCTTTCGTGTATTCAGCAATACACCTCGTCAGGGAATTCCCCGATGAAGTGTACTGCTGAATACAGGAAAGACCTTGGAATCATTGCTTCTTTTTCCTTGTGGATTTGCATTTTATATATATATATATATAATAAAATAAATCTAGTTTTATTTTCGCACTCACTGTGCGTCCCACGATAATAAAGAGTGACTTAAAGTTGATACCACAATATTTGAATTACACACACACACACACACACATACACACTCTTAATATATTGTACTTTCACGTAACAGAATACTGTAATATCAAATTATGATAACAAATAAATTATATACAAATTATATATATGAAAATTGTGATTTCAGAATAAGAGAATATGGCGGACCAAAACTAATAAAACTAATAATAAGTTGCAGTAATACATTTTGCGAACGACTAGAGACAAAAAAAAAATTAATTAATTAAAAAAAAATATATATATATATATGTGAAAATTAAACCGGGAAAATTTCTCTTTTCTGCTTTTGACTTAATGTGTACCGTCAAACGATTTAAAAGCGAATTATAAGTTGAAGGAAACATTTATTTTGAGTTTAAAGAAAGAAACAAAATTCTTATTAAATTAGCAGCGATTTTCCAAAATTGAAAAAGGGAGTAACCTAATTTGAACGCTCCTCTTTTTAATTTCATTTTACTGATATATATATATATATATATATATATATATATATATATAGAGAGAGAGAGAGAGAGAGAGAGAGAGAGAGAGAGATTTTGGCGTTCCGCTGAGGTCAAGTTGTTTAAGTATTTCGACAAAATGTTTATACCCGATTAGGTATTACAGATACGAGTGAAGGGTATAAATAGTAGCTACAAAGACTTACTTTTCCAGTTTAATTTTTGGTTTCAAGAAGGATAGACGCGATTTTTTTTCTCAACACGTCACCGAAAAAAAATAATTTGTTAAAACAACGAAATACACGCGTAGATATAATTATTTGTTAGTCAATCCCAATGGATAATTCAACCATTTATTACCAAAAATCTAAACACGGTTGTTTGATCACGCGTATTATTGGCTGACAAATAATGTATTTCATTGTAACACAATCATGCAATTTCCCGTGTATAGATTTTTTTCTTGTTTTTTTAATTAACTTTTTTTAAAAATTATTTAAAGGAGAAACTTTACATGTCATTAATTGTCATTTGTTCTTCGTCAAAGAAGTAACTACAATATCGCATCTCCTTTTACTAATTAAAAGTATTTCAACTTCCGGCCAGTTGTATAGTGTGAACGACCACCATTTTATCATATATATTTTCAGTTTAAATATCAACTATTACGAGTGCTTATTATGATGCAAAATGCTAGGCGATACCCAGTACCCATCTACTGTATTTCACGCGCAGCCCACATCCCATGTATGAAAATGGATTTAGCGCCAATATATATATATATACACACACACACATGTATGTATGTATGTATGTATATATATGTGTGTGTGTGTGTAAACGTGTTTACTTGTAGTGGTGTTCAAGTGATTTTAGAGTGTGATCAATGAATTCCTCGATATAAAGCCATTTCGTCGCCGAGACAACATTGACATTCTATAAAATTGACTTAATCTAACCTATGCTAACTTAATCTAACTTATAACAACTCGTCGATTTTGTCATGTCAATCGGATGTCGTTAGCTCGCTATAAATGATGAAACCCGCCAGACACGCAAATAACTTTACGCTCCCTTTAACTGAAGTCATTTGTAGTCAAGAATCAGGTTCTGTCAATACCTTCCGATTCCTGGAAAGGCTGGTAACTAAATGATGTCAGCGGCTTTTGTGTGGGTGGAAAAGGCAACCGTGGGAGTCACCCACTGGTTAATTTGTGTATTTTTAGGTGATGGATGAACTAGTATCACGGATAATTTTACTTTTGTTATTTTTTGCAGCGTTTAACTCCATTTATACATGCCGTCATTACGGTAAAAACGTCATCATCATCACTGTTTGAAACCGCACAGAGTGACTTCCCAACCAAAATGCATTCAATCTTCAGATAAAATTTAGATAACACGAAAATAGAAAAAAAAATGCGTAATGACTATGTATAGGCTTTACTTGATGTTAAACTTTTTAACGTATTTCGGTAAGCACATTATATATATATATATATATATATATATATATATATATATATATATATATATATATATATATATATATATATATAACCTTTGGTTAGCTTCCGCCCGAATTGTTCATTCTGACGAAGGTCAAGCTTTTCACTCCATCTTAGACAGACAGTTTAACGTGGAATTCGAACCACGCCCCATCAGCAGCCCAGCGTCTTAACCACTAGGCCACCTAGGGTACCCATTTATCTACCAACCACTTTCTTTATTGTGTGGAAGGATGAACAGCTGGGTTTTGCTGCGCGCCGGGTCTCGAACCCGGGGCCGATGGATTCGTAGTCAGCGACGCTAACCACTAATTTTCATATATATATATACATATATATTATACAAGCATCATAACTTTATATTAGTTTTCGATTACTGTAGTAATATAGTGACTTTTTGTAATTTGACTTTTAACTGGGTAAGCGGCGCATGCGCCGCTTTCCCTGACTGCTCGCCACTGATATATATATATATATATATATATATATATATATATATATATATATATATATATTAAATTTAAGTATATATACAGGTATTCGAGAAAGGTTTGAAATGAAATAAACATTCATATTTCTTAAACAAATTGACTTAAACCATAACTTTTTGTGACATCTAATAAATTAAATCAAATTAATGTTAATTTAGGGTTGCCAGATTTTTCAAATGCCCATGCGAGACAAAAGTTTTTCAGAGGTTTTTTTTAAGACCAAATTTTTTTTCTCAAATTGAAACTAGATTTCTTGAACGGTTACAACAAACAAAATTAGAAAATTTTTATTACAATAATATTTAACAATTAAACATCGTGAATAAATTGAAATTATTATACATAATATTGAAATTCTAAATCAATTCATCCCGAAAAAATGTGCTTGAAAAATATTTTTTGCGGGACATTTTGAACCCGGGATTTTGACGCGGGATTTTTGGATCAAATGCGGGACTGTCCCATAAAATACAGGACGTCTGGCAACCCTATTAAGTTAATTATATTTAAGTTTAATTAAGTGATAATTAATTAGTAATTACCAAGGTGTTTGAGACCTTTATACCTTTGTCTAACTTATCTTTAAGTCTATCTATGGAAGTATTATTTATGGATCTTTTCCGTTTGACTGCCGCCATTGAAACATAATTAAACTTTTCGTATTTTGTATTTTAACTGAAATGTCTTGATGATACAAAATAAGTTACTTTATAAAAAAGCTTTTCTTAATTTCCCCTTCAAATTTTGTTTCTTATAAACAATTTTAATTACTTTCAAGATCCATGCTTAATTTTTAAGTTTTAATCGTGTACTCAGAAAAATAAGGGGATCACCTGAAGATCAGGGCCTCCAGCCTTCTTTAGTTAGCTTTATAAGGCTAACTAACAAAAATATCACGACCTAACCTAACCAATCGTCAAGGTCGTACAGTTGACCTAACGATTGGTTAGGTTAGGTCGTGATATTTTCGTTAGTTAGCCTTATAAGGCTAAGTAAAGAAGGCTGGGGGCACTGACCTTCAGGTGATCCAAATAAGGAAGTTCAACTTATAAATATAAGTCATTATAAAGGAAAATTAAGAAAAGCTTTTTTATAAAGTAACTTATTTTGTATCATCAAGACATTTCAGTTAAAATACAAAATACAAAAAGTTTAATTATGTTTCAATGGCGGCAGTCAAACGGAAAAGATCCTATTTATTACTTCAGGCTACAATTATTACATTTATCTCCATTTTTGTGCAGAAATTACTTTAAATATTTGTTCTCTATTTTTTATAATTTAAATAATTTATGTAATTTAAATAATTATTAATTAAATAAATGTAAATAATTGAGTAAACAGTACTTCCATAGATATGTTCAAAGATGAGGGAGACATTATTAATTAATTAATACGTTTAAGAATAACAAAATTTAAATATACAATTAACAAAAATTTGCATTTTATTTCAGACCTTACTGAGACACCGTGATATAGGAGTGTATATATATATATATATATATATATATATATATATATATTAAATATTAAGTTTCGCGCAAACCAGTTTTTTTTAGTCAAAATTTGTTACAAAGATCCTGATTGGCCTAAAATGGTCACATGGAAAATAATTAATTAACCAATCTAAAAGGGCCACCGGGTAATATTTGTTTTAGCACACATCGGTGTTTTTCCATTAAAACATATTTTTGTGGCCAATTTTTAGTCGTTTTGCATGAATCTGATATCCGTTTTCTGTGCAAACGCATAGTTTTTGCGATAACTTCAAGTAAAGATATCTCAAAAACTACACATTTGCACAGGAAATGGATGTCAGATTCGTGCAAAACGACTAAAAATTGACCACAAAAATAGGTTTTAATGGAAAAACACCGATGTGTGCGAACCTTTATTATTGTTATATATATATATATATATATATATATATATATATATATATATATATGGTAAATATTAAGTTTTGGGACACCAGTTTTAGACAAAGTGGAAATTTTTAATTTTTACAAGGATCCTAATTGGTCAAAAATTTGTCACGTGGGAAATAACTAATGAACCTAAAATGACCACCGAACTAACTGATGTAATACTCACCCTAATTGGTCCGATGGATGAAATGGGTGGATCACCGAAATCTGGTGTCCCTGAAATTATATATGCAAACAATTCGCAAACAGCACGTGATTTTTTTAATAAGCAAGGAACCACAGGGAAACAGAAAATAAAACACGAAGTCCAAGCGCTTTTGATATAATTCACATCTTCAGGGACAAGGAAGAAATAGATGTGAATTATATCACGAAAGCGCTTGGACTTCGTGCTTTACTTTCTTTCCCTGTGGTTCCTTGTTTACATATATTAATTTAAATATATTATATAATATTTACAGGAATTGATGGCACGTTTGGGACTTTGAATTCTTCTAAAATGTAAGTTATTTTACTATTTTTATTTAATATTTCATACCATATTGTTTGAATATTTTTAAATATATTTATGAAAATTACTTACGTGCGCGTTGATATCCATTTTTCTTCCTTCTTTTGCAATTATTGTATCGTAACCAAATAACTAATTTGTCTTTTGTCGATGGAGAGACTGTGGATTTCGTTCAATCTCTCGAGCCTCCCTTAATGTTCCAGGTAAAAGCGTTAATGGGATGAAGAGCCCTTTTTTATGCCTTGCCGTAGCATAATTATCCTATTGTTACCGAAACATTAGGCTTAATTAGGTCTAGTTCATTGGCATTATTGTTATTGCAGTATATAATGAGTCTGTTGATAATCTGTTTTATAATTCCACATGACAAGTGTGAATGGAAAAAAATGTTCATTGAGAGGATTAGGTTCGTTCGCCTACATTCTCTAAAATCTCTTCTCCTCATCCACCCACCCAACTTCCGCCCCAATGTTTTTCATTTGCTCCATTTTCACTAAATTTTTTTTCGTAAGAATAAATAATAGTTTATTGAAATAAATTATTCACCCAGTTTTCCTCGATTTTTACCTCAATATTAGATGCTTAGTTTTTTCATTAAACGGCCCTACACATCTCGTCGACGAAACATTTTATCCACTCTTATTACTCTAAAGTCTAACCTAACCTGATCCTACCCCAACCCCAGAACACTTGTTGACAAAGTGCACGACTGAATTTAACCACCATCTCAAAAAAACTTTTCCATTATTTTCTCTTTTGTTGAGAAATGTACTTTGGAAACGCTGGAGTAAAATACGTAGCCTATTTATATAATATTTGGGTCATTATTATTATTGAGTATAGCCGTCCTTTATCGGAATCTTGTTTTGCGATTCTTTTTATTCCAGCTACTCGTGGCCATTATTTTTATTATTATTATTTCCAAATAGAATGGAAATTACTTTCTCTTTAACACTTAACTCCGTATACAAACGATTACACAAAACAAAGTAACATTGTGATTGATTTAAGCCTCTAGTCTAGGCCAGCAAAGAGTGTGTGTATTTGTACATGTTTTGTTTGCTTTTCAGGGATAGGAATAGAACTTTGATAGCTGCTATGGTAATAGTTATGGCGGCTATCCATAGCCAAGCCCAGTAGAATGTTTGGTTATATTTCTTGTTAACTATGTTTACTATGTAAATAACACTTTAAGAAAGTTTGAACAGAAAATTCCTTATTGCCATTATAGAAATTATAAATTAAGTTTTATTAATCGGTAGTTTATTATGACTAGTCATTTAAGCCAGCGCCTGTGATTCAGTGGGTAACACCGTTTCCCTGTAACCGAAGTGAAGACACTGAGGTCGGGGGTTCGACTTCCGATGGTGCTGGTAATAATAAATGAATTAGCGAATACAATGGGTTGCGTTCATCCGGTCTGAGTTTCTGGCCTTCCTCACTGATTATTACAGTAGGGTGTGTCAATTTTAGGGAGCAAAGTGAAATCTTTAGATTTTCAAAGACTACTAGTGACCAAATGATGCCTTTTTATGTGCTAAATCGAAATATGGCTTTAAAATCCAGACTTGACCACTCCTAGCTACTTATAATTGAAGTTGAAGTTTAAGAAAAATCAGCAATTTTTGCAAGTATTTTTTTATTGTATACAGGGTGTTTCAGGAGGAAAGGTCAATACTTCGGGAGGTGATAGTATCGGTCATTGTGAGAAAAAAAGTTCATATGAACATGTGTCTAATTCTGAATGGTTACGGAGATAGAGCCGTTTGAATCTGATGCGCGCGCAGCTCTTCCTCCCCCTTCCCTCCCCTATAACCTTGAACCATGTAAGCTGTAATATAAGCATGTAACATAAGCCAATCGACAGCTGACTGTTGTGAGTGACATTGTTTGAAGCAGTGTTAAGAATGCCACACACCTTCACACACGCCGAATAAGCAGATATGGTGTATGTCTACGGTTCTTGCGATGAAAGTGCAACAGCTGCTGTTGCAGAATATCGTCGACGGTTTCCGAACCGCAGAATTCCGGATCGAAGAGTTTTACCAGGGTTTTCAACACATTGCGTGAGATTGGTACACTTCCCAGCGCTCATGTTTCATCTGAACGTGAAGGTCAACAAGATGTGGATGAAGTGGAAAACATTCTTCAGTTGGTGGAGCGTAGTCCTACTACTAGCTCACGAAGAATTTCTACACGTTTCGGTGTACCACACACAAGTGTATGGCGAACATTATATGAGGAAGGCTTGCATCCATATCATGTACAGCGTGTACAACACCTTCAACCAGGAGACGCTGCCATGCGACTGGAATTTTGTCATTGGGTAAATGCTAATCGCCGATTGCTTCGATTAATACTGTTCACTGATGAAGCTACTTTCACCCGTGACGGTATCAACAACATTCGTAACTCTCATCGGTGGTCAAACGAAAATCCAAATGCCACTGTGGAAACAAATTTTCAACATCGCTTCTCTGCCAATGTGTGGTGCGGTATCATCAATGATCAGCTGATTGGCCCTGTTACTTTAGAGAATCGTCTTACAGGATAAAGTTACCTAGAATTTCTGCAAAATGAATTGCCAGGACTATTGGAAGATGTTCTTTTGGCTACACGCGCTGGTATGTACTTTCAGCATGACGGAGCTCCTCCACATTCTACCCGTCTGGTGATGCAATACCTAAATCAAACTTTCCCTGGTCGATGGATCGGCCGCTGTGGTCCCATTCAATGGCCACCAAGGTCTCCAGACCTCTCTCCGTTAGATTATTGTTTGTGGGGGTGGATGAAAAGTCAAGTTTACAAAAGAAAGGTGGATACACGAGACGAATTGCTCGCGCCCATTTTGGATGCTGCTTTTCGCATAAAAGAACGTCAAGATCAACTCAGACGAACAACACGCGATCTTCGCACACGAGTTGCAAAGTGCATTGAGGTTGACGGTGGGATTTTCGAAAACGTAGTAAACTGTAACAAATTTGTCATTTCTGTATCTGATACCATTCAAAATGCCAATGTTTAAACATTAAATGTTAGAAACAGTAATTGGTTTCTCTTTCTTGATTACCATTAACAATGCTTTTGTATTTGTAGATATTCAAACAGCTCTATCTCCGTAACCATTCAGAATTAGACACATGTTCATATGAACTTTTTTCTCACAATGACCGATACTATCACCTCCCGAAGTATTGACCTTTCCTCCTGAAACACCCTGTATAACTACATTTTACATACATTACATACAATTAACGACATTTTGATTGTATTTCAATATTAAAACTTAGAAATATAGATAGGTTTCTTGAACTTTGCCAAGGATGCCATATATAACTACATTTTACATACATACAATTAAAGACATTTTGATCGTATTTCAATATTAAAACTTAGAAATATTGATAGGTTTCTTGAACTTTGCCAAGGATGCCATGTCTGCCTTGCTCTTGTTCCTGGACATGAGCTCCCTACTGGCCACCTGGCCACTGATGTACGCCTCCCTCCTCTCTTGTGAGTAAACATGTTGTGCTGCTTCAGTTGTCATCCTTACACACCTCTCTACTGACTGTGTGTGTGAGGGCCATGCAGGAACTTCCATTGGTCTATCCAGAAACTCCTTGATTGCAGCAGTGGTGAGGGAGCAGGTCAGAGGAGGTTCAGTCACGCCAGAGTTCCAGTCAATAAGCTCCGAGAGTTTGGTGGCATCTGGGTTGATGTCAGGAGTCTTCCTGGGTCTGACACTGCAGTCTCCTACCTGTGTGTCCTCATCTCCTTCACCTCTGATTTCCAGTATCCTCTTCACTGCCTCCTTCCTCTCCTCCTCCACCTCACTGCACAGCATGGCCTGGAGCACAGCCTCAGAGTGTGCATACCAGGCTGATCTCTTCACTGGAGACATCACTATTCCTATCACCTCCTTCTTCTAACTTCTGAGCAGCTCCAGCTGGTACAGTACATGCCTGGGACCCTCCACCCAGCTGTGATTTAACTTGATGTTGAACCAGTTTGGCATGTAGACTCCCACTATGAATTCCACAATTATCCTCAGATTCTTCAGGTTCCTACCCTTCAGTCCATGTTTGGAAATCCACAATCTGCAGAACCTTAGAGCCGTGGTGAGCCACCTACTGTGACAGACTGGCCCAATCTCCAGGAGAGCTAGACTCTGAGGTACCTCTCCCGATCTGATGGCAGTGATGATTCTGTAGCCATATGATTGGTCTGTGCTGAGGTCCTTAACTACCTCCTGACTAAGATGGGGTAGAGGAGGACCAACAGTGATCCTCGTGAAGTTTGGGTTGATCTCCAGCTCAGTGGCAGCGTCTAACATCTTCCCTAGGGGCCCAGACCACTTGTTGTTGCTCAATGTCTTGCCATCCACCAGGTGTCTGAGACTCAGCTCCCCAGTGTGCAAGTCACAGACAATCCACACCAAATTCCTGCTAAGCTTGGCCTCCACATAATGCATTACTCCTCCCTCCCAGCCAGTATTCACATTAGTACTGTCACCTATGGCCAAAAGGGTCTGGTCTGCTCCTCTCTCTCTTAGCCAGTTCACCAGATGATCAACAATGACCTCAGCATGACTTCTCTCCTCTGCAGCTTCCTCTGGTACAAACTGCCACAAATATTTCCCCACCTGGTTCATTGCACACTGTGTTGTGTTCTTCCTTAATGAGGCCAGGAAATTGCCTGTCACTGCCCTCAGCTTCCATCATCACTTTGGTGTCATCTTTTTTCCCATCAAAGAAGATACAGGTGATGCCATTTTCCCTAATCTCTTCAGCAAACTTCTTGACCAGCTCCTTAGTCAGTCTCTCCTGAGCCCTCCTCACCTTGTTGTGGTCAATCACCAGTGCTGTGTCAAACTCTGTGATAAGACCAGCATCAATCCAGGCAGCAGTGGCAATCTCTGCAACCTCTCAGCACAGTGTGATGTCTCAAGCTAGCCAGAGCTATGTTGGTGATTGTTATTTTATTTATTTGTCGGGTTCGAAATCCCAGCTGAGCCGTGAACGGCCAAATTCTAAAGGGCAAGTTCTACCTAAAGCCCAAGTTAAGCTAAATTAAAACTTACGGATTTGAGATCCTATTAGGTCCTACCTCAGGGTAACCTCAGGGTTGCTGACTCGATGCGGGCCTACCTTAGACCTTAAATTACATGAACTTAAAGTAAACAAAAGGGTACTATTTGTGGTCTTCTTTCTGAACCTTGCAACAACAACGCAACCTGGACTATTGCACGATGCAACAATCATGTATCTAAACAACCAAACTGAATTGCAAGAGAGCTCTCTATCAAACCACACCTTTACGTACGACCTTCCACAAACGAGTAGAAAAGACGCGCAGCGTCCCAAAATGATGCCAACAGTGTGACCAAACAATGATGCCACAAGAGCTCAAAAATGCTAGCTCTAAATTAAGTTAATTTTTCACTAACCTTACAATTATGAGATGGATATATACACACACCTTAACTTATATATATACAAGCAATGCTGCATCAATCAGCTTAGTCATCGTATCGCCTTGGGACAACAATGGTTCTTCCTCTTCTAGATTTTCTAACACTCCCCACCGAAGAGGCATTGTTGTCATTACCTTCTGCAAGGTTAGCCAAGCCTTCTTCATGAGGCTGTAACTCAAATGTTTCATCTTGACTATCTGTGTTTTTGCTGATTTCTAAAGCATAGAGTTTTTGTATAGGTCTCTTTAACTTTCCTCTTGAAGTCTTTACCAGTGCAGACCTAACTAAATTGTCTTTGCCAACAAACAACTCTTCAATTATGCCAAGCTTCCAGCATTGCCTTGGTCTTTCATCCCCAATCATTACCACTTCTCCCACCTTGATACAATTTGCATTGGAGCCCTTTACCTTGCCTGATGGGTAATAATTGAGTTCTGGCAAGTATTCCATCTGCCACCTCTTCCATAACTGATCTTGTAGCTCTTCAAGGTACCTGAACCGTCTGGTTAACTCTCCTTGAGTGCTCTGGATTGGCTGCAAGTCTTCTGGCACACTGGGGTTTGATGTTAATCGTTTACCACAAAGAAAATGATTTGGTGTCAATGGCTCTGCATCCTGCCTACTGTTGTAAATAAAAGTGATAGGCCTACTGTTCACCATTGCTTCTACTTCACATAAAACAGTAGAGAATTCTTCTTTGCTCAAATGAGCATTAGCTAAAAGTTTCTTTAATGGACACTTTACACTTCTCACTAGCCTTTCCCAAAATCCTCCCCACCATGGTGCTCTCTCAACAATAAACTCCCACTGTACCCCTTGGTGTGAAAAGTAGGATTGGAATCCTTCCTCTTTTAGCAAGGACCAAATTTCATGGAGTTCCTTTGCAGCCTTTTTGAAGGTTTTTGCATTATCTGATATGATTTTATTTGGGAAACCCCTTCTGTTCACAAACCTTTTAAAGGCCAAAAGAAATACATCACTACTTAAGTTGCTTACCAACTCCAAATGGATTGCTCTGGTGGTAGCACAGGTGAAAAGACATATATAACCTTTGTTAGACTCCCCTCGCTCATACACATAGACTGGCCCTGCAAAGTCTACTCCCACTACATCAAATGGGGCAGTATAGACACACCGTTCTCTTGGAAGTGGAGCCACCTTTTCATAATAAGGCTTTGCACTCCAACGCTTGCAAACCACACATTTATGCAAGACCTTTTTCACTACTTGTCTAATTTTGAGAATCCAAAATTGTTGTCTAATCTCTATTATCACTTCTCTAACTCCAGCATGTAACAGCTTATGATGAGTATCCAGGATCAAAAGGTCCACAAAGTGCCCCCCAGAAGGTAGCAAAATTGGATGTCTTTTCTCCTCTGGAAGCCCAGAAAACTGTAGTCTACCTCCTACTCTCAATAAATCCTGATCCAAAAACACATCCAAACCCTTGAGCGCAGAATGTGTTGGTAGAACCTGTAATGGATGGCTGGTGAGCAATTCCCGCTCTTCACCAAATTTTTCCTTCTGCGCATATACCACCCAGTATTTCCTGGCTTGCTGAATCTCATTACTGTTCAGAATTCCTTCCCTTCTTGTTTCTCCCTTAATGTTGTTGGTAAATCTATATATCCATGCTGTCACTCTTAACAATCTTTTCAGACTGCTAATGTCCTCAAGCCTCAATATGGGGTCCTGCTGCATAACTTGACAACTGTTCACAGCGCATTTTCTCACCTCACTCACCCATGCTTCTTCAGCCTGGCATTCTCCTACAATAGGCTGATTAGAAGGCCAGTTTTCACTTCCAAGTTTTAGCCACTCTGGCCCATTCCACCACAAACTTGATTGTGAAAAATCTTTCACCGAAATTCCTCGTGTTGGTAAATCAGCGGGGTTTTGGATGCCTGGACAATGCTTCCATTGCTTGGGATCTGTGTGCGCTTGAATTTCCTCCACCCTATTGGCAACAAATGGTTTCCATTTCCTTGCCTGACTTCTTAACCAGTGCCAAACTATAGTGGAGTCTGTCCAATAATAGCTTGGAATTTCATAGAGGGCCAAAGACTTTTGCACTGTAATTGCAAGCCGACTAGCAATAACGGCACCCATCAATTCCAACCTTGGAACAGAAAGCCTTTTCAAAGGTGCTACTCTACTCTTTGCAGCAACCAACCTGCAACTTACTTCCTCTTGCAATGCGCCTCTTATATAAATACAAGTTGCATAGGCTTCCTCACTTGCATCACAAAAGATGTGCAGCTCCAAATTGTCTGGACTATTGTTCAACTCTCCAAAGTACCATCTTGGGATTTCAATGTCTCCAAGATGTGCCAATTCTTTGAACCAATATTTCCACCTTACCACCATATGATCAGGTAACTCTTGGTCCCAACCAAGTCCAATTTCCCAGAGGCTCTGAAACCAAATTTTTGACTTTATCACAAATGGAGCCAGGAATCCAAGAGGATCAAAGACCTTCGAAGCCAAACTAAGAGCTGTACGTTTTGTCCACCTTGTCTCATTCTCGGCCAGCTCTACTAAAGATTTCCCATTGAAGGTAAACAAATCATCATCTTGCTGCCAAACGATGCCTAGCACCTTTGCGTCTATTGCCCACAACTCCTTAATACCAGAATCCTCAATACTTTCTGCTGCATCAGGTACTACAGAGGAATGACTCATAAACTCTTGTAATTGCGAATGATTGGTCTGCCATTTTCTGAGCTCCATGCCAGCCTCCTTCATTATAGCTCTAGCCTCCATGAATATCTGTTTAGCCATTTCTGTATTATCCACGGAACATAGCAAATCATCAACATAAATTTTTTTTCTTATGTGTTCAGTAGTGTTAGGATAGACTTCAGAATATTTCTTAAAATGGTACTGCATAGTAGCTGCCAACAGAAATGGACTAGAGCTGAGGCCAAACAACACTGACTTCATTCTATATGCTTGAACCTTAGGTTCATTTTCCAACAAGTCTTTCGTATCCACCCACAGATACCTTACTGCATCTCTGTCCTCTGGTTTTAACTTTATCCGCAAAAAGGCTTGCTTCACATCTGCAGTCAATGCTACTCTACCAAACCTGAATCTCAGTAACAAGGAAAATAAATCTGCATTTAAATTTGGCCCAGCATCCAAACAGTCATTCAAGAACACACCACCTTTGTCCTTGGCTGAGCCATCAAAACTACCCTCAGTTTGGTGGTAGTTTTGTCTCGCCGTACCACTGCATGGTGTGGCAGATAATGTGCCTCCTGGCTCACCAGCTCACCTTGCACCCTTTCAGCATAGCCCTCCCTTACATAACTTAGGATGGCCTCATCGTATTCAATTAACAACTCCTCATTTTTTCTTAGCCTGTACAATGAAGTCTCCAACCTCCGATTAGCTAGCTGAAGGTTTGAACCGGGTTTGCAAGAATCCTTCCATGGTAGGCCAACTTCATAGCAACCATCTCTAAACCCAATCCCTTTTTCAAATTGCTCTAAAACATCATTGTTCACTGTACTTGCCTGGTTGTCCTTTATACCAATAGATTCAAGTTCCCAAACGCTTTCAAATGCCTTTCCAGACCATGGCTGTTCTCCTCAATCTTAACAAAAAGAGCCTTAACTTCCATTTCATTGCAATAACTACCATGTAGCATCCAGCCTAGCTTACTTTCAATAGCTACTGGGCCTTGAGATGTACGGACAATATTACCAGTGATGAAGTCCCAATAATAGTCAGCTCCAATCAAAAGACTAATATCTTCTGTTCCCTCAAACTTATTATTGCCCAAATTAATTCCTTTAACTTGCAATTCTTGGACACATGCCATATCTAAACAAGTAGTGACTGGAGCACAAAGTTCCTCAATCTCTACAGCTTGGACCTTGATAGTGGGACTTTGCGGTAACAACCCTTTAACCAGAACTTCTACCTTCTTAAATTTGGTTCGGTTTTGAACGGAACCCCCAAACCCAGAAATTCTTAAATTTTCCCTCTTAAGTTCTTTAAACTTCAATTTTCTGGAAATTCTGGTCTTAATAAAACTACACTGGCTACCACTATCAAACAACACTCTTACAGTAGCTTCTCCTCATTCCCAATTAATAAGGCTGCAGTTGTTTGCAATAATCCCCCTTTACTTTTACTCCCTTGCATAGCAGTGGCATGTGCCACTGATGTCTCTACTTCTGGGTAGGCCTACTAAGAGTGTTTTCACACAATAATGGCTGATGCCTACCATGACATTTTTTGCACAAAATTTTAAACTTACAAAACCTTGCTCTATGGCCTTTCAAAAACATTTAAAACATGCTGTGGACTTAGTTACCCTGTCCTTTCTCTCCTCAAAGGGTAAGGCCTCAGCCACCTCACATTTATATGACTTGTGGTTGCCTTCGCAAAATATGCATTCCTTGATTCCCTTTAATTTATTCTCAGAGGAGGCATGTAGAGCTGACACTGTACCTGGCTATTCCTTTTTGTGGAAACTTTGGTGCTGTGCCTGCCTTTGTCCCCTTGTTTACCATCCCACTGTGCAAACTCAACTCCCTCTCGTCTTGCTAATTCTGTGCCTAAAAGACTTAACATCTGCTGAAGGGGGATGTACACATGTTCTGCAGAGTGTCCCCTACTTAATTCAAGCAAAATTGAGCTAGGCAATTTAGACTCCAGTGTAGGAACCAACATTATACCATACTTTTCCATTCCTACACCCAAGTTGTCCAGGGACCTAGTTCTAATTTCAAATTCATCATATAACTGCCGTAACTCCTTGACACTATTAGGATTATTAACAGGAGGTATAGCTAAAAG
The DNA here is from genome assembly GCA_023014485.1 of Bathynomus jamesi. Lineage (NCBI taxonomy): Eukaryota > Metazoa > Arthropoda > Malacostraca > Isopoda > Cirolanidae > Bathynomus > Bathynomus jamesi. The sequence continues at coordinate 1,034,097 of JAJOZX010000382.1, forward strand.
TGCACGGAGGTGGCTTTAATTAAGATCTCTGGCTTACCAAACCGTTTCTTTAATATATCCCAAGCCACATTATAATTAGCCTCTGTTAATGCTAATCCTGCTATAGTCTTTGCTGCCTCCCCTTCCAAGAGGGACCGCAAATAATTAAACTTCTCCACGGCAACGGCACTTAACACTTGACTAGAATGAACTGCTGATTGAAAACTGTCTGCCCATCCTTGCCATTCCTGAATACTCCCAGAAAATGTTTTGAGTACAAGCCTCGGTAATTGAACTACAGATCTGTTAACCTTAACTTCACAAGCATCATTTGTTGAGTGTTGTGTTTCATTATTAGACCTGGTCTCTAACTGTACTGAGCTGCTAAACTCTTTTGCTCGGAGGCCTACGTTAATCATATCATCAATAATCTCTTCAAAGTAAATTATGTTATTTTCTATTTCATCCTCTTCTATAAGAGCCTCAATTTTAACATTTACCTCACTTAGAGCAACCTTTTTAGTTTCTAATATGGCAAGCTTCGCAGTCACTAAGCGTAAATCCTCTTGCTCTATGGCAGAATCTATAGTGGCAATGACCTTTGTAATTAGACCTTTGTAGGCACTTCTCCTTTTTATAAATTTGTTCAATTCAGATGCACTCATCTTCAATGTAAACAACCCTTGGGCTCAATACCAAATGAGCTGAATTGGCAGAAATACTTAACCAAACTGATCAAACGCAAATTTTACTTTCAAATAAACTGAATTGCTGGGTGGGGTACTAACCAAACACCAGTATGGAATACCAAATTTTCCACCCCAGGACCTTAATTCAATAATGACCCAAAATTAACCAAACCGGAAAAAATGTAGGCCAAAAAACGACAGACGACTGGCCAAGTTTCGCAATTGGGCGACCAAACTTTACCCTGGGACCTTAATTCAATAATAACCCAAAATTAACCAAACCGGAAAAAAGTAGGCCAAAAACGACAGACGACTGGCCAAGTTTCGCAATTGGGCGACCAAACTTTCAATAATAACCCAAAATTAACCAAACCGGAAAAATGTAGGCCAAAAAACGACAGACGACTGGCCAAGTTTCGCAATTGGGCGACCAAACTTTTTACCCTGGGACCTTAACTAATACTCAACCCGTCTAGGCCTAACTTGGGATACAATTTGCACAATCAGAACTTTGCCGAAAAATGGTCACTGACTCAGTCTTGGGGTAGAAATCCGGTTCTGAAGGACCATGTTATTTTATTTATTTGTCGGGTTCGAAATCCCAGCTGAGCCGTGAACGGCCAAATTCTAAAGGGCAAGTTCTACCTAAAGCCCAAGTTAAGCTAAATTAAAACTTACGGATTTGAGATCCTATTAGGTCCTACCTCAGGGTAACCTCAGGGTTGCTGACTCGATGCGGGCCTACCTTAGACCTTAAATTACATGAACTTAAAGTAAACAAAAGGGTACTATTTGTGGTCTTCTTTCTGAACCTTGCAACAACAACGCAACCTGGACTATTGCACGATGCAACAATCATGTATCTAAACAACCAAACTGAATTGCAAGAGAGCTCTCTATCAAACCACACCTTTACGTACGACCTTCCACAAACGAGTAGAAAAGACGCGCAGCGTCCCAAAATGATGCCAACAGTGTGACCAAACAATGATGCCACAAGAGCTCAAAAATGCTAGCTCTAAATTAAGTTAATTTTTCACTAACCTTACAATTATGAGATGGATATATACACACACCTTAACTTAATATATATACAAGCAATGCTGCATCAATCAGCTTAGTCATCGTATCGCCTTGGGACAACAATGGTTCTTCCTCTTCTAGATTTTCTAACAGTGATATCTTCAGTGTTGTATTTCTTCTTCTTAGCCACAGGCAAGGAAGAAGTTGTCGCAGCCTCTGGTATGAAGTTTTCGTCCTCCTCTCTCCTCCCTGCCTCTTCCAGTATATCTCCAGTCTTCTCTAACTCCATCTCCAGCAGTGACTCCTCCCTCAACTCCTCTTCTTTCTTGGTTGACTCCTCTGCCTTCCTCCTCCTCTTCTCCTCGGCCTTCCTTCTCTGCAGCACTGCTTCCTGTCTCCTGGTCTCAGGGTGATCAGCTAGACCCATCTGGTGTGCCCCCACACTGCCCACCTTTTCTCTCTGACCTTCAATGAAGGCAAGCTCCTGCACTGGTATCTTCTGCTCGCTCCTGCAGCTGCAGTCAATGTGAACCTCACTGTTGCAGACAGGGTTGCACCCAAGCTCACTGCAGCTCCTGATCACACAGCGATAGGTCAGGATGTCCACCAATTTGTCCAGTTTCATCATGAACCTCTCTTTGACCTGGAGCTTCACATTGCCAATGAACACCTTCACTGCCTCATCCCACAGTGCCTTCACTTTAGCCCTGATCCTGACCTCAGTGTTGATTACAGGTCCTGTGAATAGAGCGTTGGCCTTTCTCCACTAAGCCAGTAGCCCTGGAACAATGCCGTTGTTAATCAGGTCATTAACCGGGTAATTCCTCCTGTCTTCCTCACTCATCTCTCTCCTCAACAAACCATACCTCAGCAGATCTCTGGCTGTGGGCAGCTCAGCAGGGGAAGTTCCCTCCCAGTCCCCACCAAATGACTTAGGTGACAACTTGATTTGCTTCGGGTTCTGATTTCTTTCTGACTCATCCTATGGACCTGTGAACAAAAGAAATGTCATTGAAATTTGGATAGGCCTACTGATTATGATTACATAAAATTAAGTTAATTGAAATTCTTAATATCTTCCTATAAGCTCAGATAAAAGGTTGTGTTGTTATAGGTACAAGACTTAATTATTCAAAGTAATGACAATTTCATATATCTATCATATCAAAATATACAGAAAGTTTGGGTCACATAACATTTCGAATAATTTGAATTACACAATATTTACATTACGAAGTAATCAAAATTGTCAAAAAGGAGGGAAAACACTCATTCACAATCAAAACTCCAGTATTTGTGACTATGTGAAACTTAGAAACCATACTGCACACCAAAAATAACCAAAGTTGACCACACATATCATTGGCACATTGATATACGATGTTACAGTCATATTTAGGTTATATTTCAATCCTTTATGGTCAAATATAAGTAGGTAAATGGCTTTTTTAAAAATACTAAAGATATTTCTAAGTTTGCTAGATAATATGACATCATTTGAGCATTAGTAGTTTTTGAATTGTTGACTTTACTAAAATTGACACACCCTATCATTACAGTCACTTAGATTATTATATTCACACACAAAATAGTATGTCATGACTCGTATTCATTGTTTTTATTTATATATTTATTAGGATTTTGACGAGAAGAGTACTTATCATCGCGATAAAAGTTCAGATAAAGATGGAATATTTAATGCTGTTCCTGACGACAAAGAAAGAGATTTATATAACAACTTATCTCCGGTTCCCTTGGATAAAATTTTTATTCTAAACGAAACCAGTAACTCCAGTAAGGAAAATAATAATAAAATTACGATAAAATCCTACCCAACATTCAAATCTAAGTTTGGTGATAAATTTAACAATGGAAATTTTCAGTTTGCATCTTTTCATTCGTATCGCCGTTCATCAGTGCAGAAAAGGGGGGAAGATACCATAACAGCAAAAGACCAAAGAAATTTAGAATACGATAATACCAAAGGAATGTGGAAGAATATTATTCCGAGATATTTTTACCAATCTTTACGAACAAATAAGAACTCTTCTGAAAACGAGAAATACATCAGAATGTTTCAAAGAAGACTAGGAAGATTTTTTGGTAAAAATCATAACGCAAGAAATAAGTTAATTAAATTACTTAAGGGAAGGAAAACCTTTAAATTTGAAACCAATGCAACTATTGCAAAAATGTTCGTTCCCGCGATGAAAATAAATCCGATTAGAAAGAGTCGCATTCAAAAGAAACTACTGACTATAAATATCACAGATTCAGAGAACTTGAACGAAAATGTAATATTAAAGAATTTAATGATTCTAAAAGCCTTACTGGACAAATATATCAGTCGAAAGAATGACCATGAGAAATCAAAGACAAATATTAAATTATCTTCACGGAGCAAATTCTTTTATAACTCCTCTGGAAAGAATAGTTATAATAATTCCGGTATTAAGGCATTTAATGACTCGACAGAAGATGAAAACGTTCGGAAAAAATCTACATTCAACGTGAAACAAAATGAGACCATTTTGGGAGCGACTGGGACTGAGAATGTAACACCGTTGCTATTTTACTACAGTCAAGATTATCAGACTTTACCTTTGCACAAACTATTTGGTCCTCCCTACGACCACTACCGGGCGAGGCATTCTTCGATTAAGAAAATACTTCCTTCACCTCACGTCATACAGGACGAACCCCGGTTGAAGAGTTACGTGCTACCTCCATCCGAACCTTCGTTAGGCGTTCACCCTACAACTATAAATTCTTTTGCTACTCAGTCCAATTCGAGACTAACTTCTGAACATTCACAAGCATCTCCCGCAACTTCCATTTATTATTCTAATTTACCTACACCAAAAACACCATCATCGAATATCAAAATATCTTCACCGCCTTACTTTGTAATTCCATTGAAGGGTGATTCCAAAGGCAAACCAGCTTTCATAACAACAACAAAGCTCCATTCTGTATTCGAATCAACTACGAAAAAACCTTTATCTTTTGTCAAGACCTTTTTACCACCCGTTTTCATAAAAACCACTCCTTTCTCATTTGTTTACTCGACTACAGAAATACCAACTATATACCCAGCAACAAATCCTGCACTGGCTAAAACTGGAAAATCTCTTAATACAAATCAAATTGTTAACAACCCAAAGAAATATCTCGAAGACACCAAAAATAGTAAGTACTGAGAATTTTACGTCAGAGATATCGTCTATAATTAAATTGTTTAACTAACCTGGTCCGAATTTTACTTTCATTGCTAAATGCGTTAAAATTCACAGAGTTAATGATAAAATGGACCAACCAGTGTGAAGTTCAAAATTTACACAATGAACAATAAACAATGGGGTCACTTTCAAAATTCATTTTCCTTTCATCGAAATGAATGGACAACTTCATTAACCTTTTCACTTCCAACTTATGAAAACCAATGAGCACCCCTCCCAGACACGTTTTTCGAAATTTTAATTCTTCCGTGAAATTTGAAATAAGAGTTAATTCAAGCATAGTGCAACAAGCAGGGGATCTCTGTTCACGAATCTATTCGAAGTTGGCGATTAACCCTTTAGTGTTTCAGGTACTTTCCTGGTTGTGAATTATCAATTCATAAACGAATTATTTAAACTTCTTTACACAATTTTGGTTAGAGTTTGGTGATTTTTTATATTTTCGAATTTACAGTGTCCGTATATATGAACAACAGACACACTGGGAACTGTATGATAGTCAGTGAGGAAAAATACTGTCCTCTGTTGTCTCAATGTTGCACAGTATGTCCATACATGTGAACAAGAGGTACTTGTTAATATAATAAAAGCAACCAATTATATGTCAGACATTAATAAGTAACAATATGGCAGGTGTAAAATTGTCCACTTACGTAGACCAAAGGTATTAAAGGGTTAGCTAGACGTGACAAAGTAATATTTCAAATACCAGTATCGGTGTTTCTATAAAATACCCGTGATTTCAGTTCATGAAATATAAGCTGTACTGCAGACTTCGCGAGTTGGGCGAAGGATGAAATAAATTGTAACCAAAGTTAAATTCATTTTTACGTACCCTATACAAGTGTCAAAAATAGCCGGAATTTTTACGAACACGTGAAATGAATGGATTTGTACACCAACAGCTGAACGCAATATACTAGATATAAATGTCTATTATATAGGTACTAATAATTTACAAAATATGTTAAAAATAACTAATCTAATTATGTAAAACAAAATTTAAGTTCCTGCAATTCAACTCTTCTCTTTCCTCGTATATAAAAATGAAGAATCTCCGAGGAGAAGTTATCCCACTTACTACAAAGTCCCTCCAACGTCTTTCACCTGCTTTGGTCGATCGCCTGGAATGTACACGGACACTGAAGCTGGGTGTCAAGTAAGTACAAATGGATGCTGAGGGTTAAATTAACTCTCTCCACTGGGTAATCGAAACTAGTCTTTCGTCCGAGAATAATAATAATAATAATAATAATAATAATAATAATAATAATGGCGGTTATTTAACCGAACCTCTAAGACGGTTCGAAGGCCCAGCATATTGAATAATTTGGTTAATTGGCAATTTCTCAGCTGAACGAATCCGTTCTAAAACACAAGGAACAAGTAGCCTGGTTTTAACCAAATGCTTCACCTGATAACGACTGACTAATCAAATTATTTTATAGTGTGTACAAAGTTTGTTTATAATTAACAATCACTACCTTAGATCAGACTTTCCCCTACTCAATTATAGGTAGTTGATCACTGGTTTTAATTCAAAAAGCAAAGGCTGGTGTGTTATAGAATGAAATTTTTTAGTGAATACTTTGCAATGATAAAACGTTTTAAGTAAAAAAAAAGATTCTTAGACGAGCAATAGGTTATCATCATATTAAACTTCAAAGGTTTATAGTTCAAATCGTTAATTGTAACTATTTCAAATTATTATTATTATTGCTGTAAAGTTAAGCAATAAATTAATAATTTCCAAACTGCAATATAGCTTCCAAACTTTAAATACAAAAACAATTACGAGGAATAAGAACCATCATTGGTTGATATGAACCAATCACAGTTGGCTTTTCGAACGTTACGGCCCTGGTATGAGCATGAAAATGGGTGGAGATGCATTTAATACACGCATTACAAGAGAGGTTGACGGTTGACCCGTTAATAAAGTTAACTTATTTAGAGCTTACACACGGCCTAATACTGTTCTCTTCATTCAGGTTTGGCACACTTGCGAGTCTGAATCCCGCCATTACTCCTTCCTGTGCCCGAACGGAACAGTCTTCAATCAACAGCTATTAACTTGCGACTGGTGGTACAACGTGGAATGCAATTCTAATGAAACTTCGTCCGGGGATCGGGATATTATCAAGTTACCGTCGAGAGAGACTGAGAGAAGCAAAGAAATTCAGAAACCTGAACGGAGATTTAAAGCTATGAATCAGTTTCCAAAGGCTCCAGTGAACCAATACTTGCAGACATCAAGAGAAAATGCTAAGATCAACGACCCAGTGAACGTACGTGATGGTCATTTGAAAGGAAGTTCGTCGCACGAATTTGGCATTTCCTACACTAAAAAACGTCCTACTCCTAAAACTGCCTCCCCAACGACATATGCCCCTGCAACCTACCCTCAGTTCCTTCCACACCCTCCCCGAGTAGATTCTGTTCCGTTCGTGGGGAACACTCAACCAAGGTTCACTCTCCGGAAGGATAGAAATTAAGTACAAACAAACAAAACCGTTAAATTCGACGTGCAAAGTTAAGGAGAAAAGACGTCAGAGAAAGCAGAATGACGCAGGAAGTAGTAAAGAGAAACACGACACGTCTTTCGTCAGTACAGTATTTAACCAAATAGGAATTGATAAAAATTCAGCAACACTTGTTTCAGTATTGGAATTGGTAAATTATAAAATTAACATTTCAACACCCGATGCAAATAGAACTTCAATAAAGAACCGATGAGATGCCATACAAGCAGAGTTTCGCAGCTTTCATCCTTAAGGACAGTCCTTCAAAGAAAGTGAAACACTATCTAAAGTTAAGATGCCAATTTTTTTTAAAAGGCCAATTTTTAACATCAAATTCTCAATAATTAAATTATGGACAAATAATTAAAATTTCACGCATGCTTTTTTTAGGGTTTTAGCAACACACTTGAGGTTACTTAACATATTCAAACCGAAAATAATGACTAGTTTTTACCTTTCTCCTTATAAAGTCTGCATTTCATAGAATAAACATTTTTTAAAGTAAACTTGCTTAGTTTTTAAGAAAACTTTGTTAATGATATGTAACCAAGTTTATACAAATTTAGTATTAAATGAAAACAAGGTTTATTTATAAATTTATTAAAGCTTTATAACAGAAAAATAGAAAATAGTAATTTTATATTTTAAAAATTACAATAAAAATTTTATTGAGAGGATATTTTTTATTCTCAAATACAAAAAAGACAAAAATTGTCTAAAAATATTTACAAAACCGACATTAAAATTCATGACTATAAAAATGATATACTAAAAAATCTTTAAAAGTTTGCACAATATATATAAAAAAAAGTTCTCGTCATCAGATGCACGCTTTATAAAATGAATTAAACTTTTGGTTTTTCTAAGAGTAATAAATGCTTTCCTGTTCTTAATGACGTTCGCTATAAATTTCTGTATTTAATAGGTACATCTTAGCCTCTTGATTTCTTCTCGGAGTCTTTCATTTTCAGCGAGCAATTCTTCATTAATGGAAGCTTCTTTCACAAATTCTTTCATTTCTTTCTGCAAATAATGAATGAAAATTATACCAAAAAAAAATTCGTCTAAACAAAAGAAAATAATGGTAGTTAAAAAAAGACCTCTTGTGAATCCAAAGTCAGGAACAAATTCAACATGATAACCAAAAGAATTAATTTTACACTTATTAAACCCTACACGCTATGATGGTATAAGACATGGACTACTACTGAATCAAGGGAGTCAAGTTTTTAATGCCATTTAGATTTTAGTAACAGCATTGGATTCCGAGTTCGATCGTTTATCAGTGAGCACCTACTACCACTATCACGAAACTAAAATATATGGCACACAAGAAGAGCTTTCATACCTTAATTTCAGTCAATACAAATACTGTATTCAACTCAGTTTGCAATATAACAAAATATTTCATACACAAATTTTAATAAAAGACAAAGGTCATCACAGTGGGTTTATCGACCGAACACAAATATTACTATTACAGTTATGTAATAAAGCTTTCAAAATACGCAGTACACTGTCAGATCTCCAAACTTACACTTAGAAATGAAAATAATTCATTCTATGTACACAAATTTACTTTAACTGCAAAAAAAATAAAATGTATCTTCAGAAAAAAGTGACTAGAAATTACAAATGTTTTCCAAATATGCAATAATTGGAATTTGAGGTACTTTTCATGAAAGTTAAGTTAACAACGACAACAACAAAAATATCAAATAGTTCACTTCAACCTTGGGTCCGGGGGAAAAAAAAAAACACACACGGAACTGTAAGTACTCAATTTTGAAGGTGGAAGTTCGGCAACTGCACCCTCAATTTAGCTATCTATCCCCGACTGCCAACCCTGAATACTCAAAATAAAAAATGAATGAAATATGGCTTAAACGCAAATAAACTATCACTAAAAGACTTCTGGTCTGAAGGACAAAATATACGCGACTGAAATCTCTTTCACTCACCTTCATCTTAAAGAAATGCTTCAACATTGTGTAATGCATATGCATAAATTTCTTATTCATATGAAATTGATGCCTTTCTAGAGCGTCCGATACGCAGCTTCGAATCAACTCCAGATTCATCTTACTCAGGTCGTTTGAAAGTGGTTTTGCTTCAATGAAGTAAAAAAAATACGTTATATAGATGAAATAAAAACAGTTAATACGACAATACTATATGAATGATACATACATAGTGCACGAAGGAAAACTTGTTGACAAAACTGCAGATAGTACGAGTGAACTTTATCCAATTCTTAAAATTTTTCAAACGTCCATTTCCCTTGGCCACTTGCGTATATATATCAGGTTATCCCATAAGTAATGTTTTTTTTTTGCAATGCTAAACTGGCGTCGTGTTTGTACGTTTCTGTGCATATTTTGTGGAAAACTCGAATTTTTATGTATTTAGACATGTTACTTCTCAGTCTAAGAAGTTTCATCGCGTTAACAATCTTCGTTTATTTCACCCTTACGCATAAGATGGAGGTGTCAAAGGAACACATTAAGCATATAATGCTTTATGAATTTAGAAAAGGAAATAACGCGACTGCAGCCGCAAAAAATATTCGGGATATTTATGGGAAGGAAGCTTTAAATGTAAGGAAATGTCAAAGATGGTTCCAGAAGTTTAGGTCTGGTAACTATGGCTTAACTGATGAAGCGCGCTCGGGCCGACCTGTTTAATTCAATGATGACCTTCTGATGCTACACTTGAAGAAAATCCTGCTGTAACTGTTGAAGAACTTGCCCAGCGACTAAATTCCACCGGTTCCACAGTTCATCGCCACTTTCAACGACTGGGAAGTGTCGAAACTTGGGAAGTGGGTTCCCCATACGTTGTCATCAGACAACTGATGAGATCGTGTGAACATTTGCTCTTCATTGCATTCTCGGCAACTTCAAGCAGTTTCTGAATCGACTCATTACTGGGAATGAAAAATGGGTGCTTTATCACAATGTTAAGCGTAATCGCCAGTAGGTTAGTGCTGGGGAATCTGCTACACCACAGGAAAGAGGATATCTCCACCCCAGGAAGGCTTTGCTGTGCGTTTGGTGGGATATTTAAGGAGTGGTTTATTTTGAACTGTTGCAGCCCAATCAAACCATTACAGCGGAAGTCGACTGTCAGCAACTTCAAAGATTGAGCGCTCCATTGCAAACAAAACGTCCTTCTTTGGCCAATCGCAAGGGTGTTGTGTTTCAACAGGAGAACGCGCGTCCTCATACTGCTCGAAGAATCACCACTGTCAAAATTGAACAGCTTGGTTGGCAAAAAATTCCACATCCTCCGTATTCACCAGACCTTGCACCATCAGAAGTCTTGAAAACTATCATGACGGGAAGGAACTTTAAAGTTTCGAGGCTATTAACATTGCTCTCTCCGAGTTGTTTGCTACTAAACTGAAGGAATTTTATCAACATGGAATTGAAATGCTTGTAGAGAAGTGGCAGAGTCAGAGAAAGTGAAGGAAAATATATAATTAAAATTTATTTTGATGTAGTTATATTTTAATTTGGAAATAAAGGTGTAAAAAACGACACTACTTATGAGATGACCTGATACTATATTTCTAGAAACGATTTATTTAAAAACTCAAATTTTATTAAAGTACGTGTGAAGAAAAAAATATTTATGGTGTCGATGCATTGCAGCGTAATAAGTGTAATTAAGCTCTATCATTCTGATGACATTTTCTGGCCGAGGTAAGCAATTTTGATAAACTCCAAACCTGACCCTAATTTAAAGCCACTTTAAATCTTATATCTGCCCAGTTAAATTATTTTCCTGAACAATTCCTCGTCTCAATCCATCCCACAGTAATTCCCATCAAATTCTAAATCCAAATCATGATTATGGAGTGGAATTAGATTGGAAGCGGGGGTTCAATCACAGATACGTCCTCCCAGAAACCTAGTAGTGTTTACTTCGCCTCAAAGTAGTAAGGAAACAAAACAGCAACCTTCAGTCTTATTTACACGCTGTCTACTTAAATTGTTATTTTAAAAATAAATAAAGGTTTTCTAAAACAAACAAAAACTTTCCAGACATCCTAGTATATGATTCATAATTAATTTTTTTTACCAAACAAACTTTAGAGTCTGCATTTTATACGGTATTATCTATTACACTTGAAATTAATTTCAAAATCTTTGAAGACCTCAGCCCTAGCAATTCTGAATTGCAAAGCAGTAAATATGATCACATTAAATTAAATTAAAAAAACACTGAATTTTGCTTTCTACCCGTCTTAAAAATTTAATAATTTGCCCTCTAATTACATTCATGAATGGCAGGTGAAATGTTCGATATAGTTTTTGATATAGTTTACTTAGTAAAAAAGCCGTACTATAAAGTCTCCATTAGCTCACAAAACTAAGGAAGTTTCTCACATTAATTGTACGCAAAATGTTATTCTGAACTAGTAGTTTTTCTCAAACAAATTATAAATATAAACCGCTTTAACAACTGCATACGATAAAAAGGCCCGCAATCCTTTTCTTCATAATGACAGTGATACTAACGTTAAACTCTGCTCTACTACGGTGGTCCGCGCCTGAGTTTCAGGGGTCCGAAGAAGACACGGGGTATATTCTAATTCACACAAAATTAGAATATACATATTATTTTCGCTAAGGGGGGTTGTCAAAAATAATCCATATTCTTCTATGGGTCCACGAGTGAGAAAGTTTGAGAACCACTGCTCTACTACATACTACATTCGTTTGAAAACTATTTTATGGAGTTTCTCGAAAGACGGAACTTTTAATTTAGTTATACTATACTTACAATTATCAGCGCTTTTCTGCAGTTTAGTTGAATCCGAGTGTTCTGCATTGTAATGGGTCAAACTTTCTTGAGCATTAACTTCGTTCACTGGAAATGCAATTTCAAAAGCTCGACCCGCCGCACTATCTTTGCGTCCGGCAGATAAATTCTTCTTCTCTGAACCACCACCACCACTTCCGTTTGATCTGTCTACAAAAGGCAAGTTCGTCTCGACCCCTTTCAATTCACAGTTTCCCGTCTTTGATATCTGAGATTTGTTTAGTTTAAAACTACGACTATTTTCAACCTGGGTCGACTCTGAAGCTTTTTCAGAATCTATTTGACCACTCTCTGGATCTGTTCCAGTCGCGTTTTTATCGTCGGCTGAGCTCGATTTTAATCGCGATTCCATCAATTTTCCTTCACCTTTTAACAGATCTTTCTTCACTCTTTCAACGCTGGTCGGTCTTCCTCTTCTCATAGATACATGTTCCGTCGTTTCGGTTTTAGACTTTCTTTCACCTTCGCTTTTTTCTCCTGTTAAGATCGATTCGGTGATATCAGTTTTGGATTCCAAAGTTCCGGATTTGGGGTCGCTTTTGACGGGAGAAAGAAATTCATCTGGGAACGAAAAAAATTTAATTATCGAAATTAAACATTAGCCGGTCGCATCGAGATTACACAGTGAAAGGGCACGGGTTCTATTTACACCGCAGCGGATGGAGTTAGTCCGGCTACCTACTCCGTGATTAGCCAGGCTCAACTGACTCTCGAGTTCACGCAACCCCACACCCTCCTTTCGCGTGGGAAGTGGGGGTTCCGGATGTTACCCGTTATTCATTACGAGACGAGCTTGGCAATATGCAGATGCTCGCCAACAAATGTATTTACTTCATAAACTGTCCGATCCGTTCTCTATTTAATACGATAACTTTAGCTTTTTAACCTCAAAGTAAACTAGGATAAAAGTATCCGGAGTTCAGTCCAGACTTGACCTTGGTGTGATGGACTCAATTAATTTTTACATTACCAATAATTTGAGGAACGTCCTTTCTTTCTCTGACGTCATATTCAACAGACTCGTCGTGATAATCTTCCGAGTTGGATCTCGTTGACAGAGCTTTGAACGGAGGAGATATGTTTAATCTAGAAGTGTGAAGCGGAGAAAGGAGCCCTGGAATACATAAATAAATGTAAAGACTGAAATAAATCAAATGTCTACGCTTACATTAGTTGTCACGCTGTCTTTATAAAATGAAGAAAATTCCACGTATACAAATATTTTAGGTGAAAAAATAAAAAAAACTTAAAATATGGCTTATATACGTATGTTGTAGCTGAAGCAGTTTTTTTCAAAATAGGTGCTGATTTATCAGGTCATCTCATAAGTAATGTCGTTTTTACGATAGATTAAGTTTAAACTAGTCCTACTCGGTTTAAGCATAAATTTTCCGACGGTTATATCTAAGAGGAGATCTATCGTGTTTCGCTACATACTTTACAGACCTTGACCAGTGAAGACGTGTTTTGCTTTATGTGAACCCCTCATAAACATGGAGGTATCAGAAGAGCATATCAGGCATATGATGCGTTACAGTTCAAAAAAGGGAATAGTGCTACTGAAACAACGCGAAACATTCAGGAAGTTTATGGCAACGATATTCTGCATGTGAGGAAATGTCAAAGATGGTTTCAAAAGTTTAGGAATGGTGACTGCTGTTTGACAGATGCAGCACGCTCTGGACGTCCTGCTGTTAGCCGCACTTGAAGAAAACTGTTCAACAACTGTCGAAGAATTGGCCCAGAAACTCAATTCATCCCGTCCACCATCCATCCATCAACATTTGCAACAACTCGGGAAAGTGCCTAAGTTAGGAAAATGGGTGCCACATGAATTGTCGGTCGACAATCTGAGGGTGCGGGTAAACATTAGCATAGCTCTTCATTCCCGTGAACTTCAAGATCAGTTTTTGCACCGTTTAGTGACTGGTATGAAAAGTGGATACTGTACCAGAATGTTAATCGCCGTCGACAGTGGGTTTGTGCCGGAGAACCAGCGACACCACAGCCAAAACCAAATCTTCACCTCGGAAGGTGTTTGCTTAGTGTTTGGTGGGGTAAAGGTGGTGTAATACACTTTGAAGCCTTACCACACAACCAAACAATCACCGCTCAAGTCTACTGTCAACAACTGGATCGATTGAACACTGCACTAAAAGAAGAGAGACCTTCTTTGGTTAATCGGAAAGGAATCGTGTTCCACCACGACAACGCACGTCCTCATACCGCTCGGATCACTTCTGCAAAAATTGAGGAGCTTGGGTGGGAAAAACTTCCACATCCTCCAGACCTTGCGCCTTCAGATTATCATCTCTTCAGAAGTCTGCAAAACTATCTTGACGAGAAACTATACTTCTTTAGATGACCTGCACACCAGTCTTTGTACGTTTTTTGCCTCAAAACCGCCTGAATTTTATAAACATGGCATTGAAAAGCGTGTAGAACGTTGGCAGAGTGTCATTGATTCCGATGGAAAATATATACTAGATTAAAAAGTTTCAGTCGAGTTTTTTTTTTGTCCTTCAAATTCCGATCTAAAAAACGACACTACTTACGGGATGACCTGATACACGTGTCTAAAAACATTTCCATCTAAAAGCAATAAATTCTAGCAATATTAATAAATACTTGCTATCTTTTTGATGCGCTTTTAACTATCTTACTGTAACAATTTAACCAGAAACCTGTGGCCACTTATACCCAGTAAAATTAATGGCGGTAAAAATTCTTCTATTCTTTTGTTGTATGAAAATTTCCTTTTTTTACACAGCAATACAGTGGTTATCATCAAAAAATATCACTGTACACTTTAAATATTTTATGATTTGCCAGGAAGTACATATAAATGCGTTACTTTTACCAAGTGTCTTTAATTTCAAATGAACAGTTCTCACAAATTTCAGTCAGGATCAATTTTTTTTGTACGCTCAGTAAATTTCCTATAATTACAGTACAGTATATTGTTCGTTAAGTTCAATTTAACAGAGACAGTTATCTGAAGAGGTAAATGTGAAACTTAAAAGTGTATGGAATAAACCATGAAGAGCCACGGATAAAAAAGTGAATGTAGTGGCTCTCTCCAGACACAATCTGAATTATTTAATAATAGTGTTTTTCCTTCCTATTTCGTCTCTCACCTTCTACCACTGTCGATTTAATGATGGACTGTCTCTCTGGACTTTTTGAGGATTGGCAGGGACTTTTATTTTCTTTATCGATGGGGGACAAAATTCCAATGTTATCATACCCGCACGAGTCTCTCTTAGATGTTCTTGGAGTTTTGGAGAAGTTCTTCAGCAGTGGAGTATTCTGAATTTTTTTTTTTTTTTTTAGGTTTTACAATGCGATACATTACAAAAAAAAAAAAAAGAAGCCTAAAATTTAAAATAATTAAGACTTGTATTTACATCCAATCAACAGCGGGCTTTCAATATAGGTAAACAATCACTAACAATCTTGGTTCAGTATCTCTACGAGTGCTTTACTCAGTCTTTGGCAATGCAAAAGTTTTACAATATTCTAGAAAGTACTTTCAATCGTTTAAACTTTTTAAAGGTCTCACGGAATTTTATATTGAGCAGGATCAAGGCTAAGTAAGCCAAAACCCACGTTCACCTAGGCCTGCTAAATGTTTGGGGGTAGGTTTATACTACTTGCTATGCTAGGTTTCTAAAAATGTAGTATTCTATAAACTGGCACTTCAAGCTAATGACAAGTTGTCCTTTACACACTGCTGGAAATACTTCAATTTGTGATTACTGTTCAACCAAAACTCGACTGCACTAACTTACCTTAGGAGCCACTCTCTCCTCTTGTCTAATTTGTACTTTTAAGGGGGAAAGTAACTCTAATGATGGAGAATACGATTTTCCACTCTTTAAGCCTTCCGTATCCGTCTTCGTTAATGGCCTAAAGAGAAAATACAAGAAATGGCGAAAGTTGTAAAAGAACGAAACCAACAATCAAAACGTGCAAAATACATACATAATAAACTTGGTTCGTCCAAATTGACTTAAAACATTACTTCTTTGCATCGATGACGACAACAAAATTCTTAATTGACAGAGAGCTTTAATCTTTATTTTAATTTTTAAGATAATTCCGCGTGTAATAAATCCCGGTTATATGTAGGATAAATGCATTTTGTGCTCACTCAATTTAGACAAATTTATAACCAGCTAATTAAAAGTACATTAGGAAAATTAGCATGCACGCATACAATCAAAATTGAAGTTTTTTTTGTAAAGAAAATAAAGAAATGAAAGTGTCCGTACAGTATGACAATATTAACTTGGAAACTGAACTCTGAACGTTAAAGTTCCAGGCTGAATAACCAACACCTATTCAGGTTCAATTGGGCCGACCACCTATTCTGATGTTCGGACTCGGGTGACTATCGGAATTCACGCCACCCGGCGAGAGGAAGGAGGGATTTCGGATATTAGCCATTTTTTTTTTTCAAGGTGTTCATATCAATAAAAAAAAACGCAAAAAAACGCGTAGTATTAGAAATAAATTAAATTAATTTGAGGCTATAATTTATTCCGGCAACTATGATATAGTTGCTATCACTGAAACTTGGTTAAATACCGTGACTCGGGACTTGTTAGGGGAACTTGATATACCGGGTTTTAAACTCTTTACTAATGATAGGTTACATAGGTTTGGTGGAAGCGTTTTGCTGTACATTCGTAATTCCCTTAGGGTTATCGAGGTTAAGTTAGATTTTCCGGCAGCAATTAATGCGATATGTGTTGAAGTTAGGGCGCGTAGTATTAGTTTTAATTTTGTTGTTTATAGACCTCCCGTTAAACCCCTCTATACAGATACTAGATTTTACTCACTTCTTGGTAATTTTATTGACAATCGGAATAGTATAATTGTCGGAGACTTTAACTGCCCTAATGTTAATTACGAGACTTTTACTGGTAATGAGGAGGGTTTGAGATTGGTTGAGTTTATGGAAGATAATATTTTAGATTTGGTGATGACGAACGGCGAGAATATAGTCGAAGGTTTAGAAGTAGGCGAGAGTTTAGGATGTAGTGATCATCAAATTCTTAGGTTTAAGTTATTGATAGAAAACACTCAGGATAGTAACGTCATAGAAGTCCCTGATTTTCGTAGGGCTAATTTTGATAGTTTTGCGGATAGGATGAGAGTAGTGGACTGGGATAACTTATTTATGGGTAATGACACAAATTTGCATTGGGTGGCGTTTAAAGAAAGTTTTAGGAATATTGAAAGGGAGTTTATTCCTCGTAGGCCCAAGCGCGCTAGAAATCGTGGTAGGCCGAAGTGGTGGACTAGGGAAATAGGCGAGTTCATAAACGAGCGTAATAGAGCGTATAGACTTAATAAGCGCAATGGCATGGCAGCTAACTTTAATAGATATATCGAGCTTAGACGTCAGGTTAAAAGATCAGTTAGGAATGCCAAGCGTAATTTAGAGATACTTATAGCTGCGGATAGTAAACATAATCCAAAAAAGTTTTTTGAATACGTTAATAATCGTAAGCCGGTAAAAGATAACATAGGCCCTCCAGTGGATGTTAATGGCGCTTTGGCTTCTGACGCTCAGGCGATGGCGGGTATTTTCAATAACTTTTTTGCGACAGTTTTTACCGTAGAAGACGTAAATAATGTCCCCGACGTGGACGATATCGTTCCATTTAGTAGCGAGACTATTTTGGATGAAATAACTGTTTACGAGGCTGAGATTGCGCATTATATCAATAGGATAAAAGTTAGCAAGGCTCCAGGCCCTGACGCTTTTTATCCCAGACAATTGAAAGATTTGAAAGACGTTATCGTTGGCCCCTTAACGAAGATTTTTAATCAGTCACTCGAAACGGGGATTATTCCTGAAGACTTCAAATTAGCTAACGTCACGCCTATTTTTAAAAAAGGCGACCGCGCAATATCTAGCAATTATAGGCCCATTAGCTTAACGTCAATTGTCGGTAAACTTTTGGAATCCGTAGTTAGGGATCGTATCATCGATCACTTAGAAAGTAGAGATTTGATTAATAGTAGTCAGCATGGGTTTCGACGCCATAGGTCTTGTTTAACTAATTTGTTAGAATTTTATAACGAAATAGTGCGCGAATACGATAGGCATAGAGCAGCTGACGTTATTTATTTAGATTTTAAAAAGGCGTTCGATACAGTTCCGCATAGGAGACTAATTGCGAAGGTCAAAGCGTACGGTATACGCGGTCAGGTAGCTAACTGGTTAAAAGAATGGCTTCGTGCTAGGAGTCAGAGTGTCGTAGTTAATGGTAGTGAATCGGGGTGGTTAGATGTAGGTAGCGGTGTCCCATAGGGTTCAGTGTTAGGCCCATTGCTATTCGTAATTTACATTAACGACATAGATGTAGGATTGACTAGTAACGTGTCAAAATTCGCGGACGATACTAAAATAGGCGGTAAGGTTGTTAACGAGGACGGTAGTAATAGGCTCCAAGACGATGTAAATAGGATTATGGAGTGGACAGATAAGTGGCAGATGCAATTTAACGTAGACAAATGTAAAGTTTTGCATATAGGTTCTCGTAACAATAATTACACGTACATGATGGATGATAGGGAGTTAGCGAGCGTTGACGAGGAAGTAGATTTAGGCGTACGCGTATCTAAGGATTTAAAGGTTAGGAACCAGTGCCTGGAGTCTTGCGCAAAAGCTAATAGGATGTTAGGCTTCATAGCGCGTAATTTCGAATTTAAGTCGAAGGATATTATATTGCCCCTTTACAAGTCCCTAGTCAGGCCTCATTTAGAATATGCAGTTCAGTTTTGGTGCCCATACTTGCGTCAGGATATTGATAGGTTAGAAAGGGTTCAACGTCGTGCCACGAAACTAATTCCGGCATTCCGCAACAAGCCTTATGAAGATAGGATTAAAGAGTTAGACCTATATTCACTCGAAACTAGGAGATTAAGGGGGGAGCTTATTGAAGTTTTCAAAATCGTTAATAACATCGATAATGTAAATTTTGACAAATTGTTCACTTTCGATAATAGTAATACTCGTAATAACGGATTTAAGTTGGCACGCGTTTCATTACTAATATCGCTAAAAAACTTCTTTACGTTTAAAGTAATTGATAAATGGAATAATCTTCCCGCGTCAGTCGTTCATTCTACCAGCGTTAATATGTTTAAGAACCGTTTAGATAGGCATTTTAAAAAATATTAACGTTGTTTAAAATAAAAAACAATTAGTCACAGGAGCTCTGGGGGTGGTGGTCGAGGATGAGTCTGTGATTAATGCCAGCTTGTGACATGCCAGCAAAAAAAATAAAAAATAAAAAAAAATAAAAATATTAGACTAACATGAACATAGATGTAGCTCGTAGAGTAAACTAACCCACTTTTTGTTTAACTTTACCTACTTCTTTTTTTCTTATCCTCTCCTTACTCTGCATGTCTGTAACTCTCTTTCTTGCATGTTTGTAGTTTGCATGGTATGACTGTGAGTTAAGACTGTGTTTGCATGGTTTGTAAGCGTTCTTATTTTACTTCTTTTCATCTTTCACCCCTCTCCTATTTTCTCCGACTATTTTTCTGACTTGTCGGCAGTGGCCGGGGGATGATGATGGCGAGTCTTTTTTCTCTTTTTCTGAATGAATGTTAACCCACGAGTGATAGGTGTTCCTCCTTACTTAACCCCTTACTCTCTTCTCTTCTCTTAACCCCCTACTATTTCCTTCCTCTCGGGCTAACCTTAGAGTGGATCTTAGGGTCTTTGTTAGCCTTAACTTCTGTAGATCTGTAGATCTTTCAAAACAGCCACGTTTTGGGCTAACCTTAGAGTGGATCTTAGGGTCTTTGTTAGCCTTAACTTCTGTAGATCTGTAGATCTTTCAAAACAGCCACGTTTTAAGTTGAATCTCCTACCGAATGTAACGATACAAAATTCCAATTTCCTACAATACAGAGATCTGATATAACATTACCTCATCTGGTCTTCTTATTCAACCAATGAAGCAGCGTTGACATTCAACACTGCAGGAATGTAACACTGTAATAACCTTAATCCCTGGATATATACAGAGAATATACTTTAACCTACTTCATTATTGGTAGACCTTAGCTATATTTTTATTCTTCGAAACCTTACGCACTAATTAAGACTCGTTACCATACAATACCTCTCCACAAAGTAAAATTCCTAATTGCAGAGCCGCGAAAATGTAGATGTGGTACTCCAAAATATTCATCTATTTTGAACTAAAGGGATGGACCTACTCTGAACTCAAATAAATTTCTTTACAGAATGTGTTCACAGTGTGATCATAATTTTTTTTTTAACTTACCTTGCCTTCTCTTGATTTTCTGGAACACTAATTTTGTCTACATGAACCACACTCCTGGAACTTGCTTTTGACGTTTTCACACCCTGTCAGGGATGAAAAATGTTAAGTATCAAGAACAAAAGAAAATTAAGATTCGTCCATGTTTTAACAGAGAATCGTAATTTTCAATTAAACTTCACAAACAAGCTTCATATTTCCGCTTCAGAACTTACGTTTAAATGTTTTTATGGTTTAAATATCTACAGATCTACAAAGACCCTAAGATCCACTCTAAGGTTAGCCCGAGAGAAAGAAGAGAGTAGGGGGTTAAACGAAGAGAATAAGGGGTTAAGTAAAAGCAAAACCTATCATTCGTGGGTTAACATTCATTCAGAAAAAGAGAGAGAAAGACTCACCATTATCATCCGCCGGCCACTGCCGACAAGTCGGAAAAATAGTCAAAGAGAATAGGAAAGGGGTGAAAGATGAAAAGAGGTAAAATAAGAACGCTTAGAAACCATGCAAAGTGGGTTAGTTTACGCTACGAGCTACATCTAAGTTCGTGTTAGTCTAATTTTTTTTTTATATATATAATTTTATTGCTTGCATATCACACGCTGGCATTAATCGTCAACAGACTCAAACCTCGACCATTACCCCCAGAGCTCCTGTTGCTAATTGTTTAATTATTTTAAACGACGTTAATATTTTTAAAATGCCTATCTAAACGGTTTTCAAACATATTAACGCTGGTAGACTTCACGACGGACGCGAGAAGACTATTCCATTTATCAATTACTTTAAACATAAAAACGTTTTGAGCGATGTTAGTAATGAAACGTCTGCTACGTAATTTAAATCCGTTAATACGAGTATTGCTATTATCGAAAATGAACAATATCAAAATTTACGTTATCGATTTTATTAACGATTTTGAAAACTTCAATAAACTCCGCCCTTAATCTCTTAGTTTCGAGTGAATGCAAGTCTGACTCTTTAATTCTATCTTCGTAAGACCTGTTGCGTAGTGACGGAATTAGTTTCGTGGCGCGTCGCTGAACACTTTCTAACCTATCAATATCCTGACGCAAATATGGGCACCAAAACTGAACGGCATATTCTAAGTGAGGCCTGACTAGGGACTCGTAAAGGAGCAATATAATATTCTTCGATTTAAATTCGAAATTACGCGCTATGAAGCCTAACATCCTGTTAGCTTTTGCGAAAGACTCCACGCACTGGTTCCTAACTTTTAAATCCTTAGATAGGCGTACGCCTACATCTACTTCCTCGTCAACGATCGCTAACTGTCTATCATCCATCGTGTACGTGTAATTGTTGTTACGAGAACTTATATGCAAAACTTTACATTTGTCTACGTTAAATTGCATCTGCCACTTATCCGTCCACCCCATAATCCTATTTACATCGTCTTGGAGCCTATTTCTATCGTCCACGTTAACAACTTTACCGCCTATTTTAGTATCGTCCGCGAATTTTGCCACGTTACTGGTGAAGCCTACATCTATGTCGTTAATATAGATTAGAATAGCAATGGGCCTAACACTGAACCCTGAGGGACACTGCTACCTACATGCTACATCCAACCACCCTGATTCACTACCATTAACAACGACCCTCTGTTTCCTGGCACGAAGCCATTCCTCTAACCAGTTAGCTACCTGACCGCGTATACCGTGCGCTTTAACCTTCGCGACTAATCTTCTATGCGGAACTATATCGAACGCTTTTTTAAAGTCTAAATAAATAACTTCAGCCGCTCTATGCCTATCGTATTCGCGCACTACTTCGTTATAAAACTCTATTCCAAAAGTTTACCGACAATTGACGTTAAGTTAATAGGCCTATAATTGCTAGCTACTGTGCGGTCGCCTTTTTTAAAAATGGGCGTAACGTTAGCTAATTTGAAGTCTTCAGGAATAATCCCCACTTCCAGTGACTTAATAAAAGTTTTTGTTAAGGGGGCTGCGATAAAGTCTTTCAAATCTTTAATGGTACATTAAAAAGGCCTAAGTTTTTGGAAGAAAGGTAACAGTCAGGTAACTTATTTTTGCGCGATGTGAAAGTGTGTGTGGCCCTAAGTGTCACCTTCAGCCCAAGCATTAACAGGGTAAGTGGCCAACTCAAGAACTCAACCTAGGAGCCAGCAGCGGGGGCGAACTAGTCTCATCGCTCAAAATCTGCCACCGTAACCACTGAGCTACCCGGCGCCCTGTTAGGAACAACCTCCAACAAATTTAAATAGACTCTGTTCTCCCAAAATAAAAATATATTACTAGAATAGAATTATTAATAAACAAGCTAAAAGAATTAAATTCTTTGAACTTGAGAACAAGTATCAAAAGAACTTACTTCACTCTTTCCTTGAGGTTTAATCTTAAGATCGAGAACAGGTCCTTCGTAAGCTGAAAGAGTGAAGAGGGGAGCGTTCAAGATCCTTAAATCGAAAATGAAAATCTGCCCCGTCATCGATCCTAAAGCCACGCATTGGCCATTGTTCAAGAAGCAAACGCTCGTCAAAGGCGATGAGACTTGGTGAGTCATCACGATACTGAAAGATTAAAGGAGACTCGCTCTACTGATTAATTACTTTGCTAAAACCAGGAAAATGAAAAATGAATAATTCCTTCAGTATTACAAATTATTAGATTCTTCATATTGCTGAATGATTAAAATGTGACTGGTTACCAAGAAAAAGCCAAAGAAACAACAAAATAAACTACAAATCAGAAGAATGACTAAATTAGTGGCTTTTCTAAAACCGTTAAAACGGGTAAGCCGACCCAGTTTGAGCACAAGTTTCACTCACACACACACACACACACACACACACTACATAAAAAGAAATCCTTAAAAAAATGAATGTTGTAGATTAGATTTAGTTGTTTAATATTCATTCTATCCTTTACTTTCCGGTCTTCTAATGCGTAAGGGCTACGTCGTGGCCAATGTCGTAACACCGCTTCCCGGAGATCAGCGAAGTTAAGCGACATTGGGTCTGGGTAGTAGATGGATGGGAGACCGTCCTCAGCGACCAGATTATGTAGCAACCCGTGGTTCGGATCCCATGTAAAACTGTAGGTCCCCTTCGTCATATGACCTTAGATGTTGCGGAGGTGGTTAAACAACCCCAATAAAAAAATCTAATGCGTAAATGAGTGCACGAGATATGTGTACGCATGGTGTGAATGAACTCTGAAGCCATTTTCTTCACTATACTTTTTTCTACAAATCATTTTTCACCGCTATTTTCTGTCAGTAGTAGCTGGCGGAGGAGGGAGAGAGGCTTATCTGCTGTATACTACTACTACTATATGAAAACTTTACACGTATATAAGTGTAAGCATGGTGTAAGTTTTCAGTATTCTTTATTTTTCACTTGCTGTTTCTATTTTTTCTACTTCCTTCTTGAACTAACCTAGAGTAGATCTTAGGGTCTTTGTTAGCCTGAAACTTTGTAACACACACACACACATAATAAAAATTCATTTTTTTTTTTAAATTACACATCAATACTAAATATAAAAATAGGAAATTGAGTAAAGACAAGCGACTGCATGGTGGAACGTTGTGGGGGGAAAAAAAAAGTGAAAATATTACAAACGCAGATATAGGATGTAATCCATTTGTAAAAAAAATTGCAAGAATGTTCAACGAGTGGTAGAACGAGATAAAAATAGTGGATGAAAACTTGGGAATATCCGAAGTTGGTCGATATTCTGCTATTCAGAAAGTAAGCTTTGCTTTTCAAAACCCAATAAAATGACCAAAACTTCCTATCGACTTACCTCTTACAATTAGCGTTGTAACTGACGAACTTTTTATCATAACCCACAGTGACCATTAAGAGTTCATTGATGGGCGAGAAGGCAAGAGCGGATGCGGGAGCCGTGTGGGGTTGTGAAAATTCTTTCAAGACTCTAGTTGCATTCGTATCCATTAAAGCTACTCCCCCATTCTCAGCACACACACCAACCAGAGAGCGACTAAGGGAACTATACCGAATATCCATCACTTTAGTCTGACAACAAATAATGGTTAATGTCATACTTCATCCTTAAATGCAAAGGAATTTAAAATTTAGTACGGCGAAACCTGCTAATTGATAATAACTAACATAACACTGAATAAAAGAAAAAATTACAAACTACAACTGCGTATGAGAGCGATCTTTTCATTGAAAAAGGTATTAATTCATCAACACCGCTATTATTTTGCATTTGCAAATACAGTAGTTCCTATTCTTCCGATATTTGGGAAATTCTTTTATTTACAATGCTTATCAGATTTTGGCTTGTCTACTTATTTTACCATGTGGACTGGAAACTTTACTGCTACTCTAAGTCAACTCTTTAATGACTAGCAAAGGCTTCTCTAATATGTTCAATTTGGTGAAGTAATGAATGATGTACATATGATATTGGATCGAGTTACTACTATTAATTACCAATTACTGATAAGATATTCATCAAGTCTAAAGATTACACTTGACCAAATAAACCTATTTTACATTTTAACAGGGTGAAAAAGTGCTTGAACTGATAGCTGCAAACACTCAATCGAATTATAAACAAAGGTCATTATGAAGTCACCAGTCACTAAAAATAAGGTAAGATAAAAGCAAGATGGGTTTACCCACCGAACGTATACATTACAATTATGGGTAACAAAGCTTTCACAATACGCAATAAATAGTCATCCCCAAACTTACACTTAGAGGTTGGGTTGAGGGTGGGGGAAAAAAAATAAAAAATAAAAATAAATAAATATATATATATATATATATATATATATATATATATATATATATATATATATACGGTATATATATATAATATATATATATATATACACACACACACACACACACACATATATATATAGGGTGAACCAAATGTAGGTGGACAGTAAATGATAACGTTATTTTGAGAATACATATTTAATTTTTTGTATACTATAATACAAAATAAAATTTAAATAAATTTAGTTATAATATTTAATATAATAAAACACAAGCACCATAGTTATAATGAAACCATAGTTATAATATAATATAACACAAACCGTATTCAACCTACTGTCCACCTACTTTTGGTTCACCGTGTATATATATATATAAGCGAAGTTAAGCGACATTGGGTCTGGGTAGTAGTTGGATGGGAGACCGTCCTCCGCGCCCAGATTGTAGCGACCCGTGGTTCGGATCCCACGTAAAGCTGTAGGTCCCCTCCATCATATGACCTCAGATGTTGCGAAGGTTAAAAAAAAAAAAAAAAAAAAGTCATGCGGTTTGCTTCTACAAAGCTTCAATTTAATATTTAGGAGAAATCCAATGACAAGGAGGAATGTAAATGCCATGAAAAGTCTTCTTTAATGCGCAACGTTTCGAGCAATACGCTCATCATCAGGCTAGATAATAACAATATGAAATTAGAATCAATAAATAAATGTGAACAAGACAAAATAATTTCCGTAAAACCTATTCAGTAAAAGCAAATTTTAAAAAAGACTAAAAGAAGAGGGTTAAATTCAAAGTTATAAAAATTTACATATAAAATTAACCAGAAGTTTAAAAAGCTATTTTTAAATTACATATAGTAAATTTGAAATTAGTACACTGGAATAATTAACACTAATACAATGGAATAATTAACACTACGAACCTTTCAATGCTGGTTCCGAGGCACGAGTAATTTAAAACAAAACAAAACAGGAAACAAGCTATGGGTTGGGCGGTTGGAGTTATAAGTTAGGGGAGGGGGGATTATAAAAAATTGGGGAGGGGGGGTTTATAAAAAATTAGAGGGACAGCTGAGGAATCCACGTTTAGAGAAGGGGTCAATGTTTTAATATAAAGAGATTCCAAAATTCTAAGTGAGTTAGGACAAGAATTACAACCGAGAATTTTAAAATTATCTAAAGTGACATCAGTTTTACATTTTATACTGTGTTCCCGAATACTGGAGGCTTCTTTTTTATTTAAAATTTTACCTGTTCGGCAACTTATTCCCGTATGCAAATATAATCTAGTCCTGAGGGAGCGCACGGTGCTGCCAATGTAAGTACCAAGGAGACACCTTGGGCAGGTAAATAAATATACAACACCGCTACGCAACGAATCAGGAGTTCGATCCTTCGCTGAGAAAAAGCTACCTAAAGACATTTTGTTAATAAATATAATGCGAAAATCAGTATGATAAAAAAATTTTCTTAACAACTTTGTAAATTTAAGTTTAAATTCTTTATTCATGGGACCCATTTCAGGTACCAGGAAATATATTATATCTTTAGGCACTGAAATACAGGAAAGTTGAGGGCTATAAACATTATTTAAGAAAGATCTTATTAGTTTATCTACATATTGAACAGGAAAACTATTATTGGTAAAATATGATCTTAAATTATTAAATTCATCGTTTAGTAAGGTAAAACTAGAGGTCAAATTATATCCTCTGAACAAGTGTTTTAATACACGACATCTTATAGTTAAAATCAGTAAAACTAAAGAAATTCATGCCCAAACCAGTAAAAGTGGGTTTCCTGTAAACTGATGTAGTAATAGAATCACCTTTTTTCGAAATTAAAAGATCTAAAAAGGGAAGGGAGCCATTTTTCTCAGTTTCCATTGTATAAGTTATATTGGGGTGCAGAGAATTTAAGAAGTTAAAAAATTGTTGCGCTTGTACAGCATTATCAAAAACAGCTATCGAGTCATCAACGAAGCGTCGATAGAAAATTGGTTTACAATGGGTGGGAGATTGTCTAAAAATTACACTTTCTAAATGAGTCATATAACTTACCTACCTTTCAATTGTCAAAATTTGTTGTTGGTCTCCTGTCACCTTTTGCGAAAAATGCTTATACTATATATAACTCTTATGAATTTCAAAAAGATCTTCTTAGTAAGAATTTCGATTCAAGAGAGTTTTTTGTCAGTTTTGATGTAAAGTCGCTTTTCACGAATGTACCTGTATCAGAAACTATTGCCATTATTTTAGATAGGGTTTTTAGCTCTGATGATAGTTTTCATGGTTTTTCATGGTCTTATTTTAAGGAACTTTTAGAATTGGTTTTTAAGCAATGTTATTTTACTTTCAATAATAAGGTTTACCAACAAATTGATGGTGTTGGGATGGGATCACCCGTCGGACCTCTATCAGCTGATTTTTTATGACTCATTTAGAAAGTGTAATTTTTAGACAATCTCCCACCCATTGTAAACCAATTTTCTATCGACGCTTCGTTGATGACTCGATAGCTGTTTTGATAATGCTGTACAAGCGCAACAATTTTTAACTTCTTAAATTCTCTGCACCCCAATATAACTTATACAATGGAAACTGAGAAAAATGGCTCCCTTCCCTTTTTAGATCTTTTAATTTCGAAAAAAAGGTGATTCTATTACTACATCAGTTTACAGGAAACCCACTTTTACTGGTTTGGGCATGAATTTCTTTAGTTTTACTGATTTTAACTATAAGATGTCGTGTATTAAAACACTCTTGTTCAGAGGATATAATTTGACCTCTAGTTTTACCTTACTAAACGATGAATTTAATAATTTAAGATCATATTTTACCAATAATAGTTTTCCTGTTCAATATGTAGATAAACTAATAAGATCTTTCTTAAATAATGTTTATAGCCCTCAACTTTCCTGTATTTCAGTGCCTAAAGATATAAAATATTTCCTGGTACCTGAAATGGGTCCCATGAATAAAGAATTTAAACTTAAATTTACAAAGTTGTTAAGAAAATTTTTTTATCATACTGATTTTCGCATTATATTTATTAACAAAATGTCTTTAGGTAGCTTTTTCTCAGCGAAGGATCGAACTCCTGATTCGTTGCGTAGCGGTGTTGTATATTTATTTACCTGCCCAAGGTGTCTCCTTGGTACTTACATTGGCAGCACCGTGCGCTCCCTCAGGACTAGATTTTATTCGCATATGGGAATAAGTTGCCGAACAGGTAAAATTTTAAATAAAAAAGAAGCTCCAGTATTCGGGAACACAGTATAAAATGTAAAACTGATGTCACTTTAGATAATTTTAAAATTCTCGGTTGTAATTCTTGTCCTAACTCACTTAGAATTTGGAATCTCTTTATATTAAAACATTGACCCCTTCTCTAAACGTGGATTCCTCAGCTGTCCCTCTAAATTTTTTAAACCCCCCCTCCCCAATTTTTTATAATCCCCCCTCCCCTAACTTATAACTCCAACCGCCCAACCCATAGCTTGTTTCCTGTTTTGTTTTGTTTTAAATTACTCGTGCCTCGGAACCAGCATTGAAAGGTTCGTAGTGTTAATTATTCCATTGTATTAGTGTTAATTATTCCAGTGTACTAATTTCAAATTTACTATATGTAATTTAAAAATAGCTTTTTAAACTTCTGGTTAATTTTATATGTAAATTTTTATAACTTTGAATTTAACCCTCTTCTTTTAGTCTTTTTAAAATTTGCTTTTACTGAATGGGTTTTACGGAAATTATTTTGTCTTGTTCACATTTATTTATTGATTCTAATTTCATATTGTTATTATCTAGCCTGATGATGAGCGTATTGCTCGAAACGTTGCGCATTAAAGAAGACTTTTCATGGCATTTACATTCCTCCTTGTCATTGGATTTCTCCTATATATATATATATATATATATATATATATATATATATATATATATATATATATATTATATAGATAGATAACATATATACAGGGTGGGCCGAAAGTCTGGATCCGTAGGAAAATATTTATTTTAATACATAAATTACAACAAATGGTAAACACTTAAAATGAATATCAACTTTAACTCGTAAATGCGTATCCGTGATACTGTACAGTAGTTCGTACTCCAGTATAAATACTCAAATACTTTTTTTATTTCAGCCCAGAAATGGCTTCGAATCTAACAGAAGAAGACCGGGTAGAACTTGTGCTCATGTACGCAAGACAGGGCGCTACACACAGAGAAGTTGCTACCGAATTCAATAGAAATCATCCTGATAAGCATCCAGTAACACATGCGACTGTTGGCAAGTTGTTTAAACGTTTCAAAGAAACAGGAAGTGTACATGATCGACGGTGTTCTGGTCGTCCAAAAACTGCAACTGATGAAAATACCTCTGCAATGGTATGTGAAACTTTAACGAATAGTCCAGTAAAGTCAACAAGAAGATTATCAAATGAAACACGCATCTCGAGAACGTCAATTCGAAGCTCGCAGGCCTGCAAAATTGAGGGTCCTAAAAACTTTTTTGAAATTGTATGCTGGTTTTATAGGAATTTGGGGTGCTAAATCCAAAAACGGCCTCAGATTTGCTCCATCACGTATAGTTTTTTCACAATTTGCTATGACGTTTTTATGTTGTAATATGTTACTGAATAAAATAAGTAGTGAAGAATTACCACATGAAACCTATTTCCTGACCATTTCTGAATATATTTATTTTTAAAAACTATAAAACTTGGATACTTACATCTTTACTTAGTGGAATGGCTTAGTAGTCCCGTTTTCTTTTGCCAGTGAAGCTGTGCCTGTTGCATTTCCTTTTGAGCGCTGCTTCCGGATTTTCACGATGCAGCATCCAGCAATAATCCCCCATCATATTAACGTTCCACCGGCCTTGGTATCTCTTTTCCATCTCTTTAATGTCTTGATGGAAACGTTCTCCCTGTTCCTCACTTACTGCACCTAGATTTTCTGGGAAAAAGTCCAAGTGTGCATTCAAGAAATGAATTTTGATACTCATTGAGCATCCCAAAGCTTTGAATTTCTCCAGCATGTTTTCAACAATGAGTGCATATTCAGGGTCCTTATTATTCCCAAGGAACTTAGTAACCACACTTTTGAAGGAATTCCAAGCCTCTTTTTCTACTTCAGTCATCGTTGACAAGAAGTTTTCATCTGACAGCAGTCTTCTAATGTCTGGGCCTACAAAAATATCTTCTCTTAATTTTGCTTCTGATAGGTTAGGGAACTTCTTGCAGAGGTACTTAAAGCATTCTCCACTTTTTCTAATGCCTTAAACTGTTTCATAAGGCCTAGTTTTATATGAAGAGGTGGTAGAAGTACTTTCTTTGGGTCAACAAGATTTTTACGCAAAATATTCTTGCTTCCAGGTTCTAGAGATCATCTTTGTGGCCAGTGTTTTTGCTCCCAGTGTTGACTCTTTGCTCTGCTATCCCATTCACAAAGGAAACATGGGAACTTAGTATATCCTCCCTGCTGCCCCAGAAGCATGCACAATACCTTAAGGTCTCCACAAATCATCCAGTGATGATCATAATATTTTATCTTTGTAAGAACCAATTCCAAATTCTCATAACTTTCTTGGAGATGTACCGAGTGACCAACAGGTACAGAGGCATACTTGTTCCCATTGTGCAAAAGAACAGCTTTTAGACTTTTTAGAAGAGTCGATGAAAAGTCTCCATTCATTCGCTTTGTACTCAATGCCAAATGCCTGTACCAAACCATCAATATCACTACAGTAAACTAAATTGCCCTCATGTGAATAGTAGTGAATAAACTCCTTTTCTCTTCTTCTATACAAATATATCGATGTTCCAGCTGATAATAAATTTCTTTCTTTTAATCTGGAGCCTAAGAGTTCAGCAGCAGATTCCTTGGATAATCCCAAATCTCTCACTAAATCGTTTAGTTCAGATTGAGTGAACAACTGGGGGTCTTGACTTCCTATATCACACTGAAATTCTTCATGATCAGTATCTGAACCAGAATTGCTAGGCAAATCTTCCAATGTTTCTGGTGGAAGCGGAACTGGAACTTCTGGCCCATGAGGAACAGGTCGAAAAGCTGATGGAAGATTTGGATAGAATATGGCTTTCTTATTTTTTGAGTTATAGCCTTTAACATCACAAGAGCAAAAATAGCAGTCATCACAGTGATTTTTTGGCTCCCTCCGTACCATTGGCACACCAAATCTGAATGTTCTTTTTGCCTTTACACCATTTCCTTAGATCCTCTACGCAAATAAAACAAACTTTGTGTGGTGCCCATGGTTTGTCTTGGTCTCCTAGTTTCATTCCAAAGTAGGCATGGTACACTTGCCTAATAAAATTTGTTACGTTTCTTTGATGTTTCTTGATCACAAATTCCCGCATATGTACAGAAGCTGTCGGGACTGTTGACACATCCACGGCAAGCCATGATTCACAACTTACTACAGTACCCAGAACACAATAAGAGTCTTGAATTTAATTTAATAAAGGCTAAATAATGCTTTCTTAACACTATCAAAACACGCTAGTTCGCTGATATAAAACACAAAAAACAACCCAAAATCACTGAAAAAATTCGCTTCGGATGAATCATTGTGCGGACGTCATGAAATCTGAGTAACAACTGACTCATACGGTTTGGCAACCCAGTATTTATAGTCTCTTAGAAGTTTCTAGTAATTTCCGGAAATCTGGCATTTTCTCGAAGTCGCTTCACAAAAAAATCGAATTTGTGAAATAACTTTGTGTCGTATGACATTTTTATTGTGTTTTTCGAATTCAGCACACAAAAATACATTGTAAACAGCTAAAATTATGAAAAAAGTTTTTCCATCGCAGGCCTGTGAATTATTAAAAATCATAAATTCCATCCCTAAGTGTCTCGATGTCAGAGGCCGCCAATTTGAGCATTTGTTATAATTTGTTGTTTATACTGGAGTACGAACCACTGTACAGTATCACGGATACGCATTTACGAGTTAAAGTTGATATTCATTTTAAGTATTTACCATTTGTTGTAATTTATGTATTAAAATAAATATTTTCCTATGGATCCAGACTTTCGGCCCACCCTGTATATATATATATATATATATATGTGTGTATATATATATATAACTTGGTTGAATGGTTTGTTCTTAGGGAAGCGTAACTTAGCGAGGAATAGGAGGACGAAAAGATGGTACATGTTTATTAACAGACGTTTCGGAAAAATTCAATTTCCATCATCAGTGCTAAAAATTTTAAAACAAGTAAAAATAAATAAGTATAATAAATAGAAACGAACAACAAATTAAAATGGCGCAACAATTAGCGAGAATCAAAAACAAATTACAATGTGTATTAAATTAAAAGATTAAAAGTTAAATGATATAAAGTATAAAAGTATGGATAATAAGTAAAATATAAAATGGTTTAGGTGGAACAAAATTGCAAAGTTACTTACAATTAGCAAAATTAAAAGCAAGTTACAATGTGTATTAAATTAAAAGATTAAAAGTTAAATGATATAAAGTATAAAAGTATGGATGATAAGTAAAATGTAAAATGGTTTAGGTGGAACAGAATTGTAAAGTTTCTTACCAGATTGTAATGAGACTAATTATACAGAAGATTGGGAATGGTTGCCTGTTGAAAGAATTCCATTGGGACGATGGAGCTGGGCGGAGTGATGGTGGATTTCTTTTGAAAGTTTATTTGGCAATGTTTAAATTGAAAGCGGAACTGTAATCGTTGAGGGTTCGCTGGATACTGAGGATGTAAAGGGACTCAAGTATGCGGAGGTCGATTAGTTGGTTGGCTGAGTTAATGATTTTGAAATTGGAGGAAAGTAACTGGTGGTTGTGGAGGTGGCAGTGATCCCTTATTGCAGATTTGGAGGGTTTGTTCAGGGGCTGTGAAGTTCTTGTAGAAATCCCACGATGCTCGTCCACTCTTGTTTGATATTGGCGGATGGTACTGCCAATATAGTTCGCTTTGCAGCGAACACAATTAAAAGCGTAGATGGTGGACGAAGCAAGTGGCTGGGGTGTTTTTTCTTTATGGTTGAGGTAAGATTTGATACTATTGTTGTTGGTGAAAGCGAAATGAAATTTAATTTGGGGGTAAAGCGGCGTGAGTAAGAGACGGAGTTCTGAAAGTATTTTGTGGCTAATATGGTCATAATAAGGGAAAGAAAAATATTGTACGTCTTTTTCAACAGTGGGAATTTTAAGGGGGGGTTGATAAATATTATTAAGAAAATTTCTGGTTAAAGACTGTAACAGATGTTTTGGGAAAGAGTTATTAATGCTGAAGTTAAGAATTAACTCTATTTCATGGTGAAAAGATAAGTACGAGGAGCAAAGATGGTAGGCACGGTGGATTAAAATTTTAATACTGTTTATTTTATATAGCAAAGGGATGTGGCTTAGGAAATTAGTACCCAGGCCTGTGTACGTGGGTTTTCGATATATGGAAGTGCTAAATTTGTTTTGTTTAGTTATTGTAATATCTAGGAAGGGAAGGGTGTTATTGGATTCGTCTTCTTTGGTGAACTTAATATTTTTGTTGGGAATTAAGGTAGTTAAGAAAAAGGGGGGCGTGGTTGGCATTGTGAAAAAGGAGAAAGGTGTCATCAACGTATCTTTTATATAGGCGTGGTTTATAATGAGTGGGGCAATGAAGTAGCCAGTTATTTTCGTGATGGCTGAGGAAGATGTTC
Organism: Bathynomus jamesi; assembly: GCA_023014485.1. Taxonomy (NCBI): domain Eukaryota; kingdom Metazoa; phylum Arthropoda; class Malacostraca; order Isopoda; family Cirolanidae; genus Bathynomus; species Bathynomus jamesi. The sequence goes on from JAJOZX010000382.1 coordinate 1,068,142, forward strand.
GCTAAAGTGGCACTTAAGGGGGATCCCATAGCTAATGAGTCGGTTTGCTGATAAAGTTGTTGGTTAAAGAAAAAATAGGTGTCTGAGGCGGCGAGCGTAAGCAGTTTGGTAAATTCATGTTTTGTCAGATTCAAAACTGTATTCGGATTGTTGGCGAAAAGGCTATTAATACAGATATCGATGGCTTCTTTAATTGGAACGTTGGTGTAGAGAGATACTACATCGAAACTATGCATATGAAGGTTATTTGAGTTATTTATGGTCCATATTTCTTTAGCGAATTCGTAGGAGTTGGTGACGGAATATTCGTTTTGGGTTAGGGAGGTTAAAGTGGGAATTAGGAATTTTGCTAGTTTGTAATTGTGGGTAGTGTAGGCCAAAAGGATGGGTCTAATGGGTAAGTTGGGTTTATGTATTTTAGGGAGGCCATAGAGAGTACCTGGGGATGAGCCGGAGGAACGTACTTGGTTATAAGTGCTTTCTGAAATTTTGTTCTGATCATATAGTTTTTTGAGGAAACGGTTGATTTTATCTTCAAGTTTTAGGGAAAGGGTTAAAGGATTATCGTTAATCTTTTTAAATTTGGTGGGATCGTTAAGAACGTTGTTGACCTTATTAATATAATCTGGTTTATTAAGAAGGACGGTGCCTTTACCTTTGTCGGGGCGTGAAATGATAATGGAGTCGTCTTTAGATAGTTCTTTAAGGCAAAAGAGGTCTTTTTTATTAATAAGGGGGGAAAGAACTTTATGAGGTTTAAAACTATAAAAATGTTTATTAGCGATGTGGGTGAGTGAGGACTTTAAAAGCGGAAGTTTTGACTCGTCAACTATTGAGAATTTTTTTAAACTATGAAAGAGTTTTTCGAAAGATAAAAAGTGCTTAAAATAATTTATCTTAAAATGCCAACCACGCCCCCCTTTTTCTTAACTACCTTAATTCCCAACATAAAAATATTAAGTTCAGCAAAGAAGAAGAAGTCCAATAACACCCTTCCCTTCCTAGATATTACAATAACTAAACAAAACAACAAATTTAGCATTCCATATATCGAAAACCCACGTACACAGGCCTGGGTACTAATTTCCTAAGCCACATCCCTTTGCTATATAAAATAAACAGTATTAAAATTTTAATCCACCGTGCCTACCATCTTTGCTCCTCGTACTTATCTTTTCACCATGAAATAGAGTTAATTCTTAACTTCAGCATTAATAACTCTTTCCCAAAACATCTGTTACAGTCTTTAACCAGAAATTTTCTTAATAATATTTATCAACCCCCCCTTAAAATTTCCACTGTTAAAAAAGACGTACAATATTTTTCTTTCCCTTATTATGACCATATTAGCCACAAAATACTTTCAGAACTCCGTCTCTTACTCACGCCGCTTTACCTCCAAATTAAATTTCATTTCGCTTTCACCAACAACAATAGTATCAAATCTTACCTCAACCATAAAGAAAAAACACCCCAGCCACTTGCTTCGTCCACTATCTACGCTTTTAATTGTGTTCGCTGCAAAGCGAACTATATTGGCAGTACCATCCGCCAATATCAAACAAGAGTGGACGAGCATCGTGGGATTTCTACAAGAACTTCACAGCCCCTGAACAAACCCTCCAAATCTGCAATAAGGGATCACTGCCACCTCCACAACCACCAGTTACTTTCCTCCAATTTCAAAATCATTAACTCAGCCAACCAACTAATCGACCTCCGCATACTTGAGTCCCTTTACATCCTCAGTATCCAGCGAACCCTCAACGATTACAGTTCCGCTTTCAATTTAAACATTGCCAAATAAACTTTCAAAAGAAATCCACCATCACTCCGCCCAGCTCCATCGTCCCAATGGAATTCTTTCAACAGGCAACCATTCCCAATCTTCTGTATAATTAGTCTCATTACAATCTGGTAAGAAACTTTACAATTCTGTTCCACCTAAACCATTTTACATTTTACTTATCATCCATACTTTTATACTTTATATCATTTAACTTTTAATCTTTTAATTTAATACACATTGTAACTTGCTTTTAATTTTGCTAATTGTAAGTAACTTTGCAATTTTGTTCCACCTAAACCATTTTATATTTTACTTATTATCCATACTTTTATACTTTATATCATTTAACTTTTAATCTTTTAATTTAATACACATTGTAACTTGCTTTTAATTTTGCTAATTGTAAGTAACTTTGCAATTTTGTTCCACCTAAACCATTTTATATTTTACTTATTATCCATACTTTTATACTTTATATCATTTAACTTTTAATCTTTTAATTTAATACACATTGTAATTTGTTTTTGATTCTCGCTAATTGTTGCGCCATTTTAATTTGTTGTTCGTTTCTATTTATTATACTTATTTATTTTTACTTGTTTTAAAATTTTTAGCACTGATGATGGAAATTGATTTTTTCCGAAACGTCTGTTAATAAACATGTACCATCTTTTCGTCCTCCTATTCCTCGCTATATATATATATATATATATATATATATACAGGGTGGGCGGAAAGTAGCTCCCTATTTTGGATTGGTAAAAAAACACGTATATTATCCATTTATTTCAGAAGAAATAATATGAAAAGGTAGGCATACATGGTAGGTTTTCTCTAAAATTCAATGTGGGCTCCAACTCTTTCCACCAGCTTCTGGAGCCGCCCAGGAATGGCGTCCACTGACTTTAGCAGGAACTCCGGCGGGATGGAGGACATGACTTCCCGAATTCGGTCCTCCAGTTCTTCCAATGTCCTCGGTTTGGTGCGGTAGACTTCTTCCTTTACCCACCCCCAAAGAAAGAAGTCGCACGGTGTCAAGTCGGGGCTCCTGGCTGGCCATTGTTGTCCGTGAGTGGCTGGATGCCCACTTCCCTGGGCGTTGGATGGGTCGTCGTGGTCCACATCAATGGCCAGCCAGGAGCCCCGACTTGACACCGTGCGACTTCTTTCTTTGGGGGTGGGTAAAGGAAGAAGTCTACCGCACCAAACCGAGGACATTGGAAGAACTGGAGGACCGAATTCGGGAAGTCATGTCCTCCATCCCGCCGGAGTTCCTGCTAAAGTCAGTGGACGCCATTCCTGGGCGGCTCCAGAAGCTGGTGGAAAGAGTTGGAGCCCACATTGAATTTTAGAGAAAACCTACCATGTATGCCTACCTTTTCATATTATTTCTTCTGAAATAAATGGATAATATACGTGTTTTTTTACCAATCCAAAATAGGGAGCTACTTTCCGCCCACCCTGATATATATATATATATATATATATATATATATATATATATGGTGTACATAAAGTCAGGATCTATTTTTGTGAAGCACTTGGAAATTATATGGAATTCAATCATAAAATGATAAAGTGGTAACATTTATTAAATAATTAAGAGTAGGATTCGACGTGACGCCCATCAGTATCCCTGCACAGCTCAAATCGTTCCGCAGCATTTCTAAACACATTCTGGAGCATTTGCGGGGTTATGTTATCTGCAGCAGTTCGTATACGTGTACGTAAGTTTTCAAGACTCGTAATCTTCGTCTGATAGACGTGCGATTTGATAAAGCCCCATGCAAAGAAATCTAAAGGGGTTAAATCTGGTGATCTCGCTGGCCAAGGTCTGTTGCTTCCGCGTCCGATCCAGCGATTTGGAAAACGTCCATTTAGATAATCCTGAACAATTTTGGCATAGTGACAAGGAGCACCATCATGTTGATAGACGACGGTACTAACAATCCTATCCCCAATCAGCTGAGGTTCAAGGAATTGCTGCAACATGTCCAGATAAATAAGCCCCGTAACTGTAGCTTCAGCAAAGAAAAAAGGACCATAAACCTTAGATTTTGTTAACCCCATCCAGACATTAACTTTAGGTGAGTGAGTCTCTCTCCCAATTTTGGACGAAATCATTCGGTCTTTCATCTGCCCAAATTCGACAGTTATGGCGATGATTTACTTTTCCACACGTATGGAAAGTGGCTTCATCACTGAAGAGAATGTTGTCCATTAAATTATCACTCCAGATTTGTTCTACGAGATCAGCACACACAGCACTTCGTCGAGGGAAATCTTCCTCATGTAAATCATGTAAAACCTGCAAATGATAGCTTTTCTTCTGCAAATTAACTTTTAGAATTTTGTGCACAGATGACGTCGGGAGGCCGAGTCTGTGTGATGCAGCACGAACGGACATACGTGGCTCCTCAGTGATAATTCCGCGTACTGCATTCACGGTAAGATCTAACATACACGGTCGTCCTGATCTTGCTTCATCATTTACAGATCCCGTTCGTTTAAATTTGTTCACCAATTTTCGTACTGTCTTGTCTATTGGCCCCGGCTTATGAAATCTCCCTCTAAACTTCTCTCTGATGTCATTGTATTTCTTTCCCTCGATTCGCCAAATTACTATTGCCACACGTTCTTCTGTATTCATTCTAAGGGCTTCTGAAAAGAATAGAAAAAATAATTATATCACAAAAATAGATTCTGACTTTATGTACACCCTATCTATATATATATATATTATATAATATATATATATATATATATATATATATATATATATATATATATATATATATATTATATATATATATAATGGTTTTAGGCGAAAGAAAACTTGCTTAACTAATCTTTTAGAATTTTTTCAAAGCGTGGTTGACGTTTACGATAGTCATCGGGCGGTTGATGTAGTGTATTTAGATTTTCAAAAAGCGTTTGACACCGTACCGCACAAAAGACTCATTGAGAAAACTTACGGCTCATGGAATCAGGGGTGTAGTAATAAATTGGATAGAAGAGTGGTTGCGAGGTAGGAAACAGAGGGTGGTCGTTGATGGAGCGGAGTCGTGTTGGGCTAATGTAGCGAGTGGCGTTCCTCAGGGTTCTGTATTGGGCCCCTTGCTTTTTCTTATATGTAGCCTATTAACGATTTAGATATCGGCCTAGTCAATACAGTTTCAAAGTTTGCGGATGACACGAAGCTGGGTGGTAGGGCGATTAATGACGAAGATAGAGGTAAAATCCAGAATGATCTGAATAAAATCATTGATTGGTCAGTCACATGGCAAATGAGATTTAACGTCGATAAGTGCAAAATTTTACATATAGGTTCGCGTAACGGTAATTTTGCGTATAGTTTGTCAGGGAAAGAGTTGATAAGCGTAGAGCAGGAAAAAGATTTAGGAGTTATGGTCACTGTGATTTAAAAGTAGCGAAACAAAGTACAGCAGCGGTCAATAAAGCGAACAAAGTGTTAGGTTTTATAGCTCGGAATTTTGAGTACAAATCGCGCGATATTATAGTTCCTCTATAAATCATTAGTTAGACCCCATTTGGAGTACGCGATCCAATTTTGGAATCCGCATATGCGCAAAGATATACACAAAATCGAAAGAATTCAAAGACGAGCAACTAAGTTGACTCCGTCGCTTAGGTCAAAGTCGTACGAGGATAGGCTTAAAGAGTTAAAATTGACTACACTCAAGACGAGGATGATAAGGGGTGATCTAATCCAGGTTTTCAAAATTATGAATGGGTTCGATAACGTAGAGAGAAATAGCTTTTTCGAAATATCTCAATATAATAGGACTAGAAATAACGGGTGTAAGTTGACAAATAAAAGGTTCGAGACAGCAGTTGCCAAAAACTTTTTTACGCATAGAATAGTAAATAGCTGGAATAGTTTGCCGGTAAAAGTAATTAGTAGCACGTCTATAAACATGTTTAAAAATCGACTAGACGCCTATGTTGATAGATTGGGTATAGTTTAAGGTAGTAAAATTAAGGGTTGGATAAGATAGATTTTGATTCTCTTTTCATTAAAGATTACAATAACCAGACTAGAGGTCATAGTATGAAATTATTTAAGCCAAGATGTAAAAGAAATTTAAGAAAACAGTTTTACAAGTGTTGTGGGATATAGGGAGGCAGCATCTTGGGTTAGGGGATACTCTCTGTCCTTACACACCCCATTTAAAGATATTCCTCTGCCGAGCGGTGCCCCCCATAGTACTGTGAGGTATTGAAAAACTCATGATCTTCACTTGCCCTACAAACACCTTCAAATGGGAGACCCAAAATGGTGCACACACATTTCTACATTACTGTAGTCTTTACAGCCACACCTACACTTTTCCTCCTAAGTATATATATATTGTAATGCATATGGTTGTAAATTGTGACTTGGACCGCAATTGATATGGACCGTGACTTGGACCGCAATTGATATGGACCGTGACTTATTTTTGGTTGGCAAGGTACTGGTATTGATGGATACCGTAATGAAATTGACTGGATTCTTTGGATCTGATATATTTGCATGTCGTTTATAAATAGATATAGAGAGTAACATATTTGTGGATAGTAGTCTATTATGAATTGATCCTCTGGATCCAGAGATTCTATCTTTAGTTTTAAATTGATAACACCAGTACACATTTGAAAACTTGTCGATCGATTTTTACAAACCCCTTGTAGCACGAAATCTTTAGGTGATAGAGTAAAACCTAATTAAAGCATAATTAAATAGCTCCTAGCTCTTGGACAAGCATATTGCTTGTTTATGAAAGAATAAAAAAATAAAGAAACAAAATATATTTACCTTCTTTACTTGCAAACATTTCAAGACTTATTCCAAAGACTTAAGTATGTGTCGGATGCCAATAAATTGTTCTCCTGCAATCTAGACCCCAAAAGTCCTTAGGCAGATTCAAATCCCTGACTAAGTCATTTAGTTCGGCTTGGGCTAATGGTTTAGGATCTCGGTCAGCTGTTGGCTGTTCATAAACATCATCATTGTCTGGATTTGGAGCTGAATCAGAATCTGAATTGTATTGATCCAGACTCTCGGGTGGGCGGGGAATAGGAACTTCTGGACCATGGGGTACCGGCCTTATTGCAGATGGAAGACTTGGGTATTGAAGGCTCTCTTTATTCTTTGCATTATAACCTTTAACATTGCAAGAACAGAAGTAGCAGTCGTCGGTATGGTTTCTAGGCTCGCGCCATACCATAGGGATCCCAAATGGCAAACTTTTCTTTTTACCTTTGCTCCAATTCCTTAGTGCCACAACACACGTAAGACAAACCTTGTGTGGAGCCCAACTTTTGTCTTGATCTCCTAATTTAATTCCAAAATAAGCATGATAAGCTCTCTTAATGAAGGTCGTTAAATTTGTCCTTTGTTTTACAACAACATACCGACCACAAATATAACAAAATATGTCTGGACTATGGGTACATCCTCTAGAAGCCATTATTAAAATTTTAAAGACGTAATGTTAGAATTATCTATCTGAAAAATATGAAAAAACGAAATTAATTAAAGATAAAAAAGGTAAAAAACTACAAAACGCCCCAAAATTGTTTTGCTAATAACTTTAAAACTGTGGGTGATAGAAAAAAACTGGTAGCATTTTTTAATTCAGCGCAGCGAACTGCTTCAGAATCACAACTCAAAATAAAGAAATCGATTTTCATGCAGACCGGTGTAATTAATGAGTTTTAAATTGATAATTATTTAGTTTTGTAAAAATTGGTTGTTGCCAATGTACAGGCAGTTTTTACATAGTGGAGCCACCTCGATGGGCCGAAGTGGCCCCTAGTGTGCGTGTGCCCACAATAAAAATTTCATATGTTCTATGTTCTTTGTGGTTCGGAACCCACGTAAAACTGTAGGTCCCCTCCGCCACCACGGAGGACATGCACATTGCACAATACACAATTACGAACACAGTTAGGTAGACCAGCCATGAGTGGATCCTAGGGTCTTTGTTGGTCTGAAACATTATAATATATATATATATATATATCGTAAAGAACGACGCTTGTATAGGAGACATTCCGCGAAAGATGAGGAGGGAGAACGAACAAATGAAAAAATGAGGTAACCACCCGGGAATCGAACCCGGGATCTTCCGATTGCCGGTCAGATATGATAACCACTACACCATGGTCCTCACTCGATCAGAAGTCGTAATTCTCCTACATACGCGCAGAAACCAATGCCCCGAGGGGGGCACCTCCCCGCTCAAATCACCACTGCCCAAACTGAAGAGCTTGGTTGGGAAAAAATTCCACATCTTCCGTATTCACCAGACCTTGCACCATCAGATTACCACCTATTCAGAAGTCTTCAAAACTACCCTGACGGGAAAGAACTTGAAAGTTCCGAGGCTATCAACATTGCCCTCTCCGAGTTTTTTGCTTCTAAACCGAAGGAATTTTATCAATATGGAATTGAAGTGCTTGTAGAGAGGTGGCAGAGAGTCATAGAAAGTGAAGGAAAATATAAAATTGATTAAAATTTATTTTGATGCAGTTTTATTTTCATTTGGAAATAAAGGTCAAAAAACGACATTACTTACGGGATGACCTTATTTTCTAGGTTCGTTTTAAAAAATAGACCCCCGTTTTGTTTCTTCGTTTTTAATGCTGCTCAAAAGAAATTTAATTTTTTAAAATAACCTAAACTGATTAACTAATGTAAAAAAAACTCCTTTTGACATACCTTACGATCATATTAGCTCTTACTGTTCAATATACAGGGTGTTTAATTAATAATGGTACAAAAGTCTTCTTTTTTTAATAAATCTGTGTACATTACAGATATTTGTTTACATTTCCAAACTGTCCAAGTTTAGAACACCTTCACAAGAGGACCATTGTTCGTTGCAATATGTATTCGACAATCAAACTTGATTAGAGCATCAGCAAGGTGCTCTTGTGGAATGGACACAGTGACCTCCGTTTCTTTGACGGAGTTCTGCCACACTACTGGGTTTCTCACAACACACAAATGTTCTAACATATCCTCCATACATAAAAACCCAAAGATATTGAGTCAGGTGATCGAGGTGGCTATGCAATCGGTCCACCACTGCCTATCCAGCACCGAGGAAAAGTTACGCCTCGAAAGTTGCGAATAGCAACGGCACAGTGGGAAGTTGCTTCATCTTGTTGGAAGATTACACTACTCATGTTAATTCTAATAGCTCTTAATTGAAGGAAAAAAAATGTCCACAGTATATTAAGGTGGAAGTGGAAGCGTTCTAAATATAAAGCGTATGAAAATGTAAACCATATATACTGTGTATATACAGGGTGTTTCACAACCGGTCTGCCATACTTGGGGGGGGGGGGGGGGGGGGGGGGGGGATATCGAGTAAAAAAGTTAATACAACATCGGTGCTATTTCCAACAGTTGCGGAGCTACGGACGTTTTAAGGTGCACAGAAAAAAATAAACGAAAGTATTAATCTGATGTATTGATTGCTACACCTTATAAGTGTTCAAAATGTCCGCCTCGGTTTTCAATGCACAATCTTGCTCGTTCGAAAGAAGAGTCCACCGCCCATTGAATCATTTCAGGGTGTTCTCGTATGTAAGCAGCGGCATCCATAATCCGACGCAAGAGTTCCTCTTTCGTTTGTACTTTGGTCTTGTAGACCAGCTCTTTCAGAAGGCCCCATAAAAAGAAATCTAACTGTGTTAGGTCCAGAGATCTTGGGGGGGGCCACGACATTGGACCAGCACGACCAATCCAACGATTCCCGTACCGTTGATTCAAGTAATCCTTAACATGATGACCAAAATGTGGTGGCGCCCCATCGTGCTGAAACAACATCCTGCGCCTTGTCTCCAAGGGCACGTCCTCCATCAAAAGCGCCAATTCGTTCTTCAGGAAGTTCAGATAAACATCAGCAGTTAATCGTTGTTCCAAAACGAACGGTCCAATCAGCTGATCTCCAATTACACCGCACCAAACATTCATCGTGAATCGATGTTGAAAGTCTCCTTCAACGATACTGTGGGGATTATCGGTGGACCACAAGTGGGAATTTAGTCTATTGTTAATTCTATCCCGAATGAATTGTGCTTCATCACTAAACAGTATGCGATTAAGAATTTGGCGATGCATAACCATCCACTGGCAAAATTGAACACGTTTATCGTAATCATCCGGTTGAAGAGCTTGCACACGTTGCAATTGATAGGGATTAGGGATATACCAGATCACAATATAGCCGGATAACCGGATACCGGATATCTGGCTTTTTATTTTTACCGGATAACGGATAATTGCCGGATCATATATTCTTAGGGGCATAAAATTTTAAAACTTAAAATTAACTAGTGGTTTAATAAACTTTTATGGTTCCTACTAATTTTACAAAATCATTATTCTCCTAAAAAATGCAGATTAGAAATTTTGTTTATTCAATAAAAAAAAATCCATAAACCGAAAATAAAACGAATTATATATATATATATATATATTATATATATATATATATATATATATATATATATATGAATAAAACCACGAAGGAAAGGAAACACAGAATGGTGTTCAAGCGCTTTCGTCTAATGACATCCTCAGGAACACTAAGTACAGAGAGAGTTACAGCCTATATATAGGTTACAGAAAATAAATATATATATATATATATATATATATACATACAATAAACGGAGAGGTAAAAATAAAAATTAAAGGATTGTGAGAGGAGCATACAAATTTGTAAGGAAAAACTACCAATTTTTAGCACAAGATCAAATGAATTGTTTCCAACCAATGTTATAGATAATTAAAAAAAAAAAATAATACAAATTTATACTGGAAATCTGCCCGGGTTTTAACACTCTGCCCTTCTTCTTTAAGTCCGATGTATATAAAAATAAATTGAAAAATAAAAGTAGTTAGAGTAGCATACAAGGCCATTTTTTCTTCAATGTTTCTCCGCGCCCTTAGGATCGCCAGTCCGGAATACATCGATGCCGAATTGGAAAAAATCAACGGTAGTGGAAGTGATCTGTGTTATCCATCTGCGTTTATGGAATCTTGTCTCAAGGCAAAACGAACCTTCTATCGTGTGAATAATAACACTCGTACTTTGTCAAAAAATATTGTGGTACTTCCATTTTTCCCGGGCTTTTTAGGCATTGCTAATGCACTTAAACTTTTGGATATTAATGTAGTATTTTCATATAACAATATTGTGAAAAATATCATAGTTAAAATAGCCCTACCAATAATTCAGGCATTATCTATAAAATTGGTTGTAAACAATGTGATTCCTTTAACATAGGTCAGACGGGAAAGGATTTGCACACACGTATAAAACAGCATCAATATTCCGTTAGAACAGGACAGTCGTCCAGTGCCCTTTTTGTCCATTTGTCAGAGTTATCCCACTGTATTGATTGGAATAATGCTTGTTTTATTTCACTCTAGCAACATTGTTAATAGAAATATTCTTGAGTCTGCCATTATCCAACTTGCAAATAACTTCAACATAAGCAAAGGTCTTTTTCAACTCGATCCTGTTGTTTTGAACTTCTTCAGAACAGATTTAGATAAGGGTAGAACGCTAAATCTTTGGTAAACTTGTATGCTACTCTAATAACTTATTTTTCAATTTATTTTTATATACATCGAACTTAAAAAGAAGAAGGGCAGAGTGCTAAAACCCGGGCAGATTTCCAGTATAAATTTGTATTTATTTTTTTTTAATTATCTATAACATTGGTTGGAAACAATTCATTTGATGTGCTAAAAATCGGTAGTTTTTCCTTACAAATTTGTATGCTCCACCCACAATCCTTTAATTTTTATTTTTACCTCTCCGTTTATTGTATATTATATACTGGATATATATATATATATTTTTTTTTTTCTGTAACCTATATATAGGCTGTAACTCTTTATGTACTTCAGTGTTCCTGAGGATGTCATTAGACGAAAGCGCTTGAGCACCATTCTGTGTTTCCTTTCCTTCGTGGTTTTAGTCATCATAAATATTTTTCGTTACTTTCGTGAAATAATTTTCATATATATATATATATATACACACACACACACACACGGTGTTTCAGGAGAAAAGGTCAATACTTCGGGAGGTGATAGTATCGGTCATTGTGAGAAAAAAAGTTCATATAAACATGTGTCTAATTCTGAATGGTTACGGAGATAGAGCGGTTTGAATTTGATGCCCGCGCAGCTCTTCCTCCCCTTTCCCTCCCCAATAACCTTGAACCATGTAAGCTGTAATATAAGCAGTGTTAAGAATGCCACACACCTTCACACATGCCGAATATGCAGATATGGTGTATGTCTACGGTTTTTGGGATGGAAGTGCAACAGCTGCTGTTGCAGAATACGGTTGACGGTTTCCGAACCGCAGAATTCCGGATCGAAGTGTGTTTACCACCGGTTTTCAACACATTGCGTGAGATTGGTAAACTTCCCAGCGCTCATGTTTCATCTGAACGTGAAGGTCAACAAGATGTGGATGAAGTGGAAAACATTCTTCAGTTGGTGGAGCGTAGTCCTACTACTAGCTCACGAAGAATTTCTACACGTCTCGGTGTACCACACACAAGAGTATGGCGAACATTACGTGAGGAAGGCTTGCATCCATATCATGTACAGCGTGTACAACACCTTCAACCAGGAGACACTGACATGCGACTGGAATTTTGTCATTGGGTAACTGCTAATCACCGATTGCTTCGATTAATACTGTTCACCGATGAAGCTACTTTCACCCGTGACGGTATCAACAACACTCGTAACTCTCATCGGTGGTCAGACGAAAATCCAAATGCCACTGTGGAAACAAATTTTCAACATCCCTTCTCTGCCAACGTGTGGTGCGGTATCATCGATGATCAGCTGATTGGCCCTGTTACTTTAGAGAATCGTCTTACAGGACAAAGTTACCTAGAATTTCTGCAAAATGAATTGCCAGGACTATTGGAGGATGTTCCTTTGGCTACACGCGCTGGTATGTACTTTCAGCGTGACGGAGCTCCTCCACATTCTACCCGTCTGGTGATGCAATACCTAAATCAAACTTTCCCTGGTCGATGGATCGGCCGCGGTGGTTCCATTCAATGGCCACCAAGGTCTCCAGACCTCTCTCCGTTAGATTATTGTTTGTGGGGGTGGATGAAAAGTCGTTTACAAAAGAAAGGTGGATACGCGAGACGAATTGCTCGCGCGCATTTTGGATGCTACTGCCCACATAAAAGAACGTCAAGATCAACTCAGACGAACAACACGCGATCTTCGCACACGAGTTGCAAAGTGCAATGAGGTTGACGGTGGGATTTTCAAGAACGTATTGTAAACTGTAACAAATTTGTCATTTCTATATCTGATACCATTCAAAATGCCAATGTTTAAACATTAAATGTTAGAAACAGTAATTGGTTTCTCTTTCTTGATTACCATTAACAATGCTTTTGTATTTGTAGATTCAAACAGCTCTATCTCCGTAACCATTCAGAATTAGACACATGTTCATATGAACTTTTTTCTCACAATGACCGATACTATCACCACCCGAAGTATTGACCTTTCCTCCTGAAACACCGTGTGTGTGTGTGTGTGTGTGTGTGTGTGTGTGTGTGTGTGTACATATATATAAAATGGCAAAAACATTTTCTGTGTTAATATATAACTATTAATTGTAAATGATAAATGTGTGATAAATATAACTGAAAATATATAGTTATATTTTTCATTATGTTTTCAATAATTTCATATTTTTCATTATGAAAAGAAGTTTCTTAGCATTTTCCGGCAACAAACGGAACAGAAAAAAAAAGAAATATTTAACATTTTCCATATTTTGGGAGGAACTCTCGCATTCAATGCTGGAAAGAAAAAAGGCAAAGTTGATTGGACCTAGTTGTGCTAAATTTTAGAGAAATCCAACTTTTTTTTTTTTGTTTAAAAGAAAATCATTACAAATGTTAAATTTAGCCCTTTATTGCACACGGCTCTTCCCACAGATGAATAAAATCGTCTGGCATTAGCCATAATAAAATAATAAAGCACACGCAAAAACTTGAAATACTGTATTTTGTCAACAAAATGTGATTAAAATGTTAATTATCTGGTATCCGGCCAGATCATCCTCGATATCCGGTGCATCCCTAAGAGGGATAACAAACCCTCATCATGTATGGTTCACCATACACGCGATGCGGCTTCACCAATTCGTCTAGAAATCCTTCGAACGCTGGTAGTTGGGCTACGTTGTACTAGGTCCAGTATGCGCTCCTCCACAGCAACGGGCCGTCGTGCTACATGTTCTTGGTTACGTGGAACAATTGTCCCCGTTTCCCTTAATCTCGGGTGTGTATCACTAAACACTTGCCTGTTCGATATTCGGCGGTTCGGAAAACGTCTTCGATATTCCTCAACTGCCGCTCTGCTGTTACCATCACAGAATCCATAAATGAAATGGATATCAGCGTATTCAACGGGTGTGAACTGTTAATTAATTTTGACTGTTCACCTTAGCGCAACACAATGTCTCTTACCACAGGTCAGAACGAACTGAGTATTAGTAGTGGTAACTTCTTCAACCAAAATTACCACCAGTACTGCCACCTATCGAATTACAAGTAAGGATTTGTTGTTTGCACTTCTTAAAACGTGCAGACCGGTTGTGAAACACCCTGTATATACACAGTATATATGGTTTACATTTTCATACGCTTTATATTTAGAACACTTCCACTTCAGTGTTAATTCGATGTTCAAACTTCGTGAGAGCATTAGCAAGATGCTTCTATGGAATGAATCCAACAACTTCTGGTTCTCTGATATATACAGTATTAACAAGAAAAATATGACCGACTTTTTTGAAGTATTGCTTCTCAGACATCCTATACTTTAATTCTCTCTTAGAACTAAAATCAGTAGCGGATTTAAGGGGGGGGGGCCTTTTTATCAGAAAGAATGGCGCCCCATGTGCCATGAATGATAATATATTTTAAGAGGTTTGTTAATACCCAACGCAAACTAGTTTCTTCCAGATTTCATCTTGAAGTTTTCATCTTTATATTCAATAAAAAGAATTTTATGCTTATTATTTTTTTGTTTTATAAATTCATATAGTTCCTGTGTGTTTGGTATACCTTCATAAGTTCATAGGCGTTTTCCTTTTGTCTACTTTCGCAGATAATTCACTGGTTGACAAAATCGAACTTTTTATTTGTCACATGAACAAAAATGGGTGGATCTTATAGGTTTTTTACCGCTGAGTTCAAAAATGGCCTCAAAATTTTTCTATCACCCACCAATATTGAGTGAATCGAAAATGAAATTTGGACTAATTTATTGGCGTAATAGCAATATCAAAGCAGAAAATGCATATTGAATTCACCTAAAATGTGGCTACTGATGATTTGCGCTTGTATTTCGCCTCTGGGACATCCCTTGACAATGTCCAGCAGTAGTCATCCAACATGCTGGGGCTCCACTTGCCCTGGTATCGCTTCTCCATCGGCATGTGCTAATGGAACTGAAGGGTATTTATTTCCATTATGGAGTAATACAGTTTTTAAACTCAGCTTCGAGGAATCAATAAATAGGCGCCATTCGTTTGGATCATGTTGTTGGCCAAGGGTTTTCATGAGAGGGTAGAAAGTTTTTTTGATGCTTGCGGTAAAAAGATATCTTAGTGCCTCTTTCTTGAAGATTCCAACCTTTCAACCTGGAAGCCGAAAGTTCGGATTAATCTTTTGACAATTTCAGATCACAGACAAGCTCGCTCAGGTCTGCTTGAGATATTAAGTGAGGCTCTGTCGATGAACAAGATGGTTCAAACATTGGATCAACATCATCCGTCAGTAAACCATGTTGAGCTTCGTCATTACCATTGTACATCAATTTCATTTTCATCATCTAAACTCCACGTTTCCGGTGGCCTTGGTACTGGCAAATGTTTATTATGTAAAACAGGCCTTATGGCTGATGGTAAATTTGGGTATTGTACCATAGTTTAGATTTCGCAGTAATGCTAGTATTTTGTTAAGCAGAAATAACAATCGGTTAAATGGTCTTTCGGCCTCTCCATATCATCGGAAGAGCAAACGGCATTTGACGAGACCCATTTAGCCAGCCTGTCATAAGTCTTAAACACGTAACAGCATATATGAGGTGCCCACGTCTTGTTCTGATCCCTACCTTGCAACCAAAATAAAGTTCGTATGCTTTTTGACGAGAGGGGTGAAATTTCGCCTTTGAAATTTAGTGTTAACTCTCTGCACACATAACAAAAAGTTTGGATGGTTGACACACTTGCGTGGCATTCTGTCATGAAACAATACGAAACGCACTGACACAAAAAATGATTAAGGAAAATCACGAATAAAATGCACGATGTTCACTGAGTGAAATCAAATGAGTAACTGACAAATGAAAGTCAACAGTGACGTGTAGCAACTTATAGACAGAGGAAGAGGAAGGGGCAGACCTCGCCCCCTTCCTATTCTCACTCAAATCCTAAGTAACGTAAATTCGTGTGTCACTCTAAAACTGCGGGTGATAGAAAAATTCTGTTTTTATTTTCGTAATCAACGTAAAAAATTACATAGTTCAAGTAAAAATATCTCTGTGACAAAAACTTTGTTGACCAGTGTAATGGTGGGAGGGGATCCTTTGCAATTTTACATGGGAGTACTCTGTCCTATAGGTTCATCTCGCATTCCCACATTTCATTTTGCTCCCTTCGGAATAGCCGGTAGTGGCTAGTGAAGTTTCGAAAATTAAAGTAACATACTAAAGGCAATAATTTTAAACTTGCAATTAAAACCGAAAGCAAAGGATCATCGATGTTACAAATTTATATCAAAATTAGCCTGAATAACATGCCCAATTCGATGTAAAACAATCCGTTTTCTGGCTTAGCACTGATATTATAAAGGTATAAGAAACTTTGGATCCGACGGCGCCCTAAAGTGGTCCCCCCCACTTTGAAAGTTCCTAGATCCGCCACTGACAAACATTAGTACTTTGTTAATAGTAAAATGCTAAGTACAGTAATTACTGTTGCATATTGTGTGTATGTACAGGACAAAGTACAATTAATTTCTATTCAGACATTTTTTAATTGCATATCAATAAACACTTTAATATAGTGTATCATAGTTATGCTCGAGATTCTGAGTATGGCATACTTTCCTGACCCTAACTGCTACTAACCATTAAAATAAATTGAAAATATCGTATTAGATATCCTTAAGGGCAGTGTTTCTGAGCCCGAGAGTCTCGGCGCTTAGCAAAAAATTTAAAATCCCACTTTGTTTTCAAGTGAAAGAAATTATTTTGTTTGTCATAATCTTCCTCACTGCTCGTCTCTCTTTCACTGGGAAACCTGTGCTTACTTTGTATTTGTTAATCATTTTATATTCGGTTGAATAGACAACAGTAAACACAAAGTAACAATTATGCAGTCAATTTCATTGCTTTGCTTCAATTGCAGCCA
Organism: Bathynomus jamesi; assembly: GCA_023014485.1. Taxonomy (NCBI): domain Eukaryota; kingdom Metazoa; phylum Arthropoda; class Malacostraca; order Isopoda; family Cirolanidae; genus Bathynomus; species Bathynomus jamesi. Next base: position 1,085,434 of record JAJOZX010000382.1, read on the forward strand.
TTGATGAGAAGCCCAATTTACGCAAGTACGAGGTTGCAAATGGAATTAAAACGTTCAATCAATTCAGGACTGCAAGTTCGGCAGACTTTACCACCCTTTCATCGAACGGTTTAAGTATCCACCTCTTCCAAGCCGTCCATCGTCACGTGAAAATAGTTCGGGAGCTGTTTTTGCAGTTGAAGTATGCGTTGCATCAACATTTATGGATCGCGAATTTTTTAAAGACAAAATGGGGTCGCCAGCACAAAAAGATTGAGAAACACCACTCTATGGCCTAACATTAATTGATATAAAATTTTACGCGCACGTTAGATTTTCTTTTTCTTTTGTATACATTCAGCAATTATTTTATTGTCTATAATTATCAATATTTTTGGTTTAAAATATAGAATCTGCAAAAGTTTATTAAGGCTATGGTGTAGCCTGTAGGTCTAGATATAATGAAAAGAAATCTATTTTATATATTTGAATATGTTTCCTATGTTTGTACAACAAAAATAATTTACTAAAACTGTATATTTATTTTCAGCTCAGTACCACAAGGAACAGTATTAGCTCCATTACTAATCCGGGGTCGGATTCCATATATCCCATACAACTAAAAGATAGCATTGTTGTGCCGCTAACAAAGATTTTTAATGCGTCTATTTCTGAGGGGTGCGTACCAGATAATTTCAAGTTAGCAAACGTAACACCTATCTTTAAGAAAGGCGATAAAGGTGCGGCGGGAAATTATAGGCCAATCAGTTTAACGTCTGTTGTAGGTAAGCTACTGGAATCAATAATTAGGGATCGTATAGTCGAACACTTAGAATTGCATAAACTAGTTAGAAATACGCAGCACGGTTTTACGCGAAACAAATCTTGCTTAACTAATCTTTTAGAATTTTTTCAAAGCGTGGTTGACATTTACGATAGTCATCGGGCGGTTGATGTAGTGTATTTAGATTTTCAAAAAGCGTTTGACACCGTGCCGCACAAAAGACTCATTGAAAAAACTAAGGCTCATGGAATCAGGGGTGTAGTAATAAATTGGACAGAAGAGCGGTTGCGAGGTAGGAAACAGAGGGTGGTCGTTGATGGAGCGGAGTCGTGTTGGGCTAATGCAGCAAGTGGCGTTCCTCAGGGTTCTGTATTGGGCCCCTTGCTTTTTCTTATATATATTAACGATTTAGATGTCGGCCTGGTCAGTACAGTTTCAAAGTTTGCGATTGACACGAAGCTGGGTGGTAGGGCGATTAATGACGAAGATAGGTGTCAAATCCAGGAAGATCTGAATAAAATCGTTGATTGGTCAATCACATGGCAAATGAGATTTAACGTTGATAAGTGCAAAATTTTGCATATAGGTTCGCGTAACGGTAATTTTGCGTATAGTATGTCAGGGAAAGAGTTGATAAGCGTAGAGCAGGAAAAAGATTTAGGAGTTATAGTCACTGGTGATTTAAAAGTAGCGAAACAAAGTACAACAGCGGTCAATAAGGCGAACAAAGTGTTAGGTTTTATAGCTCGAAATTTTGAGTACAAATCGCGCGATATTATAGTTCCTCTTTATAAATCATTAGTTAGACCCCTTTTGGAGTACGCGGTCCAATTTTGGAATCCGCATATGCGCAAAGATATAAACAAAATCGAAAGAGTTCAAAGACGAGCAACTAAGATGATTCCGTCGCTTAGGTCAAAGTCGTACGAGGATTGGCTTAAGGAGTTAAAATTGACAACACTCGAGACTAGGAGGCTAAGGGGTGATCTAATCCAGGTTTTCAAAATTATGAATGGGTTCGATAACGTAGACAGAGATAGCTTTTTCGAAATATCTCAATATAATAGGACTAGAAATAACGGGTGTAAGTTGACAAGTAGAAGGTTCGAGACAGCAGTTGCCAAACACTTTTTTACGCATAGAATAGTAAATAGGTGGAATAGTTTGCCGGTAGAAGTAATTAGTAGCACGTCTATAAACATGTTTAAAAATCGATTAGACGCATATGTTGATAGATTGGGTAGAGTTTAAGGTAGCAAAATTAAGGCTTTGTGGTGATAGATCCCACAGCTCAACACAAGTGTTGTGGGATATAGAGAGGCAGCATCTTGGGTTAGGGGATATTCTCTGTCCTTACACACCCCATTTAGAGATATTCCTCTGCCGAGCGGTGCCCCCCATAGTACTGTGAAGTATTGAAAAACTCATGATCTTCACATGCCCCACAAACACCTTGAAATGGGAGACCCAAAATGGGTGCACACACATTTCTACATTACTGTACAGTCTTTACAGCCACACCTACACTTTTCCTTCTAAGTATATATATTGTAATGTATATGGTGGTAAATTTTGACTTGGTCCGCAATCGATATGGACCGTGACTTATTTTTGTTTGGCAAGGTACTATTGATGGATACCGTAATGAAATTTACGAGTGATGGGACGATTAATCGGAATCGAGAATCGGAAGAATCGAGCATTTTTCAGGAATCGGAATCGGAATCGAGAGAATTGTACCATGATTTCCGATTCTTAAAACGATTCTTTAACTTTTAATTGAACCAGTTTTGCAATGTAAACTTTAAAATTTAAATGAAAGAGGATAAAAATTTTTATTTTTATTGTATTGTAGCTATACATTAAAACATGTATATCCATGATGTGTAATCAAGAAGATTAAAATGAATTGTTACAACTTACAGTTGATTTTTATTTTTAAACCAATCTATTATAATTTATAATTTATATTACCATACTCATAATGTAAATAGTTAATCTTACCAGAGTAAAATATGACAATTTCCAGAAAAACAAGTATAGAATTATATTTAAAAATATTGAGAATCGGAATCGGAATCGAGACTTTTTAGTGGTATCGGTATCGGAATCGGAATCGTTAAAAATTTTGGTATCGTCCCATCACTAAAATTTACTGGATTCTTTGGATCTGATATATTTGCATGTCGGTTATAAATATAGTGTGTAACATATTTGTGGATAGTAGTCTATTATGACTTGATCCTCTGGATCCAGAGATTCTACTTTAGTTTTAAATCGATAATTAATTAGTTTTAAATTGATAATTATTTAGTTCTGTAAAAATTGGTCGTTGCCAATGTACAGGTAGTTTTTACATAAATTTCTTGTTCTTGTGGTTCGGAACCCACGTAAAATTGTAGGTCCCCTCCGCCACCACGGAGGACATACACAATACACAATTACGAACACAGTTAGGTAGACCAGCCATGAGTGGATCCTAGGGTCTTTGTTGGTCTGAAACATTATAACATTATTATAATCATGCTAACTGACATAGATGAAGACGTTACCAGAGACAGCACAGTAACATCCTTTGCTGATGACACAAAGCTCAGTAGAAAAATATATAACCCAGAAGATATAGGATATCTACAAACCGACATGAACAGAATCTACAAGTGGACAGAAGACAACAATATGAAGTTTAACAATGAAAAATTTCAGCTGTTAAGGTATGGAAAAATAGAAGACCTAAAATCCATGGAATATTATACCCCAAATGGACAGGAAATTCAGAGAAATTTAGAGCGAAAGATTTAGATGATGTAATGACTGATGATGCGAAATTTGAAACGCAAAATAAGATAGCAAACACATCCTGGCATGTGTTCTGCGGCAACTACCAAACACATACTGGTATGTGTTGGCTTTTTACCTTTATTTTCTTTTATTTATTCAAAATTATTTGATATATTATTAATTTTGCTTATCTTTGCAAAGTCTAAATACATTTTACGTTTTAAATATACAGGGTGTCCCATAAGTCCGGCATCATAGGAAAAATAATAAAAAAAGGCAAAACAAAAGCTTTTATTTACAGAACGTGCTCAGTATGTCCACCATTGTTTTCAATACACAAATTCAGACGTGATACCCAGTCAGCAAGCACACGGTGAATGATGTCAGGAGTAATGGTGTTACATGCCCCAATAATGCGCTGCCACAAATGTTCAACACTCCTAATTTTCTCTGCGTATACCAGCGCTTTCAAGTGGCTCCAGAGATAAAAATCTAGTGGCGTGAGATCCGGGTTTCTAGCTGGCCATTCCACAGGCCCTCGACGTCCTATCCAATGACCAGGGAATTGTTGGTACAAGTATTCCCTTACTTGGGTGCTGTAATGTGCAGGAGCGCCGTCTTGCTGGAACCATGTTGGGAAATTTCCTTCTTCGTTCAAGACACTGGGAAATGCTTCTTCCTTGAGCATATGTAGGTAGGTGCCTCCATTGACATGTTCATCGAAAAAGAGGGGGCCTATGATGCGATCCTTCCAAATGCCACACCATACCATCACCCGAAATGCACCTTGTTCCTTTGAAGAGGTATACCAGTGAGGGTTGTTTTGAGACCAGTAGCGAGTGTTCTGTCGATTTACCTCACCATTTCCATAAAACACAGTCTTGTCACTCAACAGAATGGTGGACGGGAAATTGGCATCCCGAGCATATTGTTCCGTAGCCCATTCACAAAATTCCAACCGCCGGTCGGGATCATCTTCACTTAATTTCTGTAGGATCTAAAATTTATATGGATGCCATTTGTGAGCCTGAAGAATGCGATGGATGCTACTTTTCGACACCTGTCTCGGCGGACAATCGCCGAAGAGACTTATTGGGACTTCTGTTAAAATGAGCCAGGATAGCAGTCGCTGTATCATCGTCAGTGGACCTCCTTGAAGGTCCACTGCGTGGTTTATCTTCTATGGATCCTGTTTCCTTAAACTTTGCAACAAGTCTGCTAACACAACCTGTGTTATTGGCTCGCGGTCTGGATGCAGTCTGTTAAATTCAACAGCGGCCTCTCTTTGACTCCGATTTCCTATGAGTAGAATTATCTGGATTCGTTCTTCCTTGCTCACAGCTATTTTTTCCGGCGTGACGTAATGGCATAGAAAACGGAACCTGGCTTTGAAAGGGTTAAGAACCTCTAAACGAAGGGATAGGAACGTAATTATTCTCCTACTGAAAACCCTATTCATACCCAAATTGGAATACTGCACGGTCCTAACATCCCCATATAAAAAAAGAGGACAGACAGCTGGAAAGGATTCAGATAAGCTTCACAGCCAAGATCAAGGGGTGCAAAGAACTAAATTACTGGGAAAGGTTACGTGAAGTAGACCTATATTCACTGGAAAGGGAGAGGGAGAGAGAGAGAGAGAGAGAGAGAGAGAGAGAGAGAGAGAGAGAGAGAGAGAGAGTTACAAGGAGTTACAAGGAAAAGAAGTACCTCAAAAGGCCTTGCGGCCCATACCGAGGAGGTACCAATGGCAACGGGTGCCAGGGAAAATTTTGTCTTTCAAACTATGCTAGCAGTAGTAGAAAACTGGATAGAAAAGTAGAAGGCTCTCTCCCCACCCTCCGCTCCCTCCCTGCCAGAGGCAGGTACGGAAAAAGGTTGAAGAAAATACCTTGACCCTGGAAAAGTAGCCAAGGAAATTTTACAGGAAAGTGGAGAATATATAAATAGCTCTATATTTAGCTTGCTCACAGAGACACCGAGCAAGCGAACTCCTGCAGAGTTTTCTGAGGTTTTAATCTTAAACTATGAGTGTGTTCTGTACTTTGTCTAGCCTATTTTTAAACAGATTTACACTTTGACTGGAAACATCCTCTGAGGGAAGTTGGTTCCAGATATCAACTATTTTACAGGAAAAGAAATTTCCGCAGACTGAGGTCCTAAATGTCTTTACACACTCAAATAGTGTGCAAGATTTCGTCTAACCTTTTCTTGAACTGATCCACAGAGGAACTGTTCACAACTTCCGAAGGTAACCTGTTCCATGTGTCACAGATCTTATACGTAACGTAATTCCCACACACACTAGTCCTAAACCGTTTCAAATCCAACTTCCAACCATTGTTGCGAGTTGGGTTATCATTTAAACTAAACATACTTCTAAAATCGACATCGTTGAACCCTCGTAAGAGCTTGAAAACCTCGATCAGTTGACCGCGCAGCCTCCGAGTTTCAAGCGAAAACAAGTTCAGGGCGCGTAACCGTCGATTGTAGCCCATATGCCTAACGGAAGGGATTAACTTTGTGGCCCTCGCCTGCACTCGCTCCAGCCTCTCAATATCTTTCCTTAGGGTGGGCGACCAGAACTGCACAGCATACTCCAGGTACGGCCGAACAAGGGAATTGTACAGTGAGAGCACAATCTCCTTGTTCCGAAACTGAAATTGCCTCCTGATATAACCCAATAGTTTCTGGGCTTTCTTTTCCATCTCTACACACTGTTTCGTAAACTTAAGGTCGCTGCTAATTAGCACACCCAAGTCCTTTTCTAAATCAGTCACCTCGATATTACTGCCCAACATCGAGTAGTCCGACTTGGGATTGGCGTAGCCAATGTGCATCACTTTGCATTTACCCAAGTTAAACGGCATTTGCCATTTTTCGGACCACTCTCCTATCCTACCTAGGTCCGCACGCAGTTCCTCGATCGCTTCGGGCGTCCCAACATTGGCCCCAAGCTTGGTGTCATCAGCGAATTTGGCGATCCGACTGACGATGCCACCGTCGATATCATTTATGTAAATGGTAAACAACAGCGGCCCCAAAACGGAACCCTGAGGAACCCCACTAGTGACCGAGGCCCAACCCGAACTAGCCCCTTTAATTACCACCCTCTGCCGCCTATTCCTTAGCCAGTTTTCAATCCACCTACCTATTTCCCCACCGATACCCAGCGCGCGCACTTTCGCCATTAGCCGGCGGTGAGGTACCTTATCAAAGGCTTTCTGAAAGTCGAGATAAAGTATATCAATCGCCCTACTCTTATCGTACTCACTCAACATGACGTGGAAAAACTCGAGCAAGTTGGTGAGACACGACCTATGCCGTCTAAACCCATGTTGGGAGTCCCCAAGCAGCTTGTAGGAATCCAAATGGTCAACGATTCTATCAGCTATTATCCTTTCTAATAATTTACCTACAACTGAAGTGAGACTAATAGGACGATAGTTCCCTGGACTTTCGTGATCCCCTTTCTTAAAGATAGGGGTCACGTTGGCCTCTCTCCAGTCACCAGGCACCTGGCCCATCTCCAACGATTTGTTGAAGACTGTAGCCAGGTGGGGAGCCACCTGGTCGCGCACTTCTCGCAAAACACTGGGGAGAAACTGGTCTGGCCCAGGAGCCTTAAACGCGCTCAGTTTGTCTATTCTATGAGCAACGACTGTCGCGGTACATCTAACACTATCCAGGTCAGCACCTTCGTGCCTCACAGCTGGCTCGGGGATGACGCGGGTATCCTCCCTGGTGAACACTCCCGCAAAGTACTCATTAAGCACCTTAGCGATGTCCGCGTCGGAGGTCCGCAGAACGCCGCTTCCGTCCTTTAAAGGACCTATCATGCTTCTAATAGGCTTTCTACTATTAACATAACTGAAGAACTCCTTAGGGTTCCTCTTGCAGAGGCTTGCCACCCGTAGTTCTTCGTTACGTTTCGCTAGCCTAACCTTCGCCTTCACTTCCCTACACAGGCGGACATACGCTTCAGTGTTCTCGTGGGAACGATTGGCCTTCGCCCTCCTATACACTACTTTCCTATTTCGGATAGCCGAAGCGATGCCACGATTGAACCACTTAGGCTGCGTTGAAGCAGGGGTGACCAGTTTTGAGGGTATGGCAGCAGACTGCAGCACCATAAACTCATCCGGAATGCACCCCACACTCCCTCAACATCGCCGCCAACCTCTAACCCCATCTCTGCTACGCTATCCCTGAGGCTAACAAAGTTCGCCCGCGGAGATCGAGCTTACTGCCTCTCGAGTTACTACGCTTCACCGAGGGACGCACACACGGAACCTAATAATACCGTGATCACTCCCGCCCAACGATTCGTCAACGGTGAGGCCAGTGACGAGGTTGTCTTCGGTCGTGAATACTAAGTCTAGAACGCTTTCGCCTCGTGTAGGCTCGTTGACCCACTGAGTGAGGAAGTTCTCATCAGCAAAGTCAACTAGCCTCCTCCCTTCAGCATCGGCAGTCCTGTTTTCCCACTTTATGCCGCGACAGTTGAAGTCTCCTAAAACTACACACACCCTATCCCCTAGCAGGCTACTGAGTTCGGTGTACAGGGCTGTATCCTCCTCGAGGAGGAGATGCGGAGGTCTGTACACCAAGATTAACCTATAGTTCGTCCCTCCCACGTTCAGATCGACGCCAAGCAGCTCCCGTTCCGACCGGAACTGGCAGTCAACCGGACTCAACGTGTCTCTGACGTATATTAGTACCCCACCCCCTCCCCACGGGTGCGGTCTTTGCGAAACATTCTATACCCGGGAATTTCGAACTCCCAACGTAGTCCCTACGATCAGTATGAATCCAGGACTCGGTGATAGCAACGATATCCTGGTATTCTGATGCTAAGAGCGCGCCCGTAGCTCGCGAAACTTGTTCCTAATTGACCTAGCATTAAAAAGCATTGCACGGAGGGAGCCTTCCTATTCTGACCGCCCCCTAGCACGACCCGTTTCCCGAACAGCCAAGGCTGTCGGGAGTTGAAGAGCCCCTCACTAACGAGGGGGCAACTTCCACAGGAGACTGAGCCCCCTCCAACGTAGGAGGAGGGTCACCCATCTGTACTTCGCCGCACCCTTCAGTCGAAGGTACGTCCGCCACCGGCTCATCCTCATCTCTCCCCGGTGGGGGCCCATCATCTCTCCCAGGACTCGACCTCACCATTCTGTATAGGTGCCGGTCGAGCAGCGCGCCTAGCACACCTTTACCCTTGTCATTGAGGTGGACACCATCCCTCTGGTAAAGGTCCCACCTACCCGAAAATGCATCGAAGGGGTCAATAAACTTCACGCCCAGCGGAACGCACAAGTCTTGTACCCTCTCGTTGATGCCAATGACCTTACTGAGCGAGTGGTCACTGACATTCATTCGCGGTAAAATACCCATTAACATTCCCCTGTCTGTCTTCAGTTTTAGATCATCCGCAAGAGACATGATCTCGGTGATGATCCCTTCTGTAAGACCTACCCCACCGCCTTTGAGGAACAGGTCATTGCCACCAGCGTGGACAACGATCGCAGTCCTCCGACTATCCACGCGCACCTTCTCTACCTCCTTCCTTAAGTGCGCCGTTCCCCGCCCAGGTAAGCACCTTACCTTCCTCCCCTCCCGGTTTGCAGAAGCAAAGTACTTCTCCTGGCCCCTGATCTGCGAGTCCCCAATCAAAACGGTGTCTTCCTCCTTCGAGCACAGGAGACTAAAGCGGTTAGAGGTCTTGACAGGGGCAACTGGGGTCTCAGGCTTCGGCTTCGCAGCCTTCTTGCCCGAGACCTTTCGAAACCCGTCGCCACCCATACACGCAGTTACACCACCCGACCCACCCCGACAGGTAGCTACATCCTTCGGTTTCTTTGGGCCATCAGCAGGCCCCTTCCCACCCTTCTCTATCGATCCCTTCCCACCCTTCTCTATCAGTCCCTTCTTTGAGCCCTCCCTTTGTTCTTGATACTTAATCTTACAGTTTGAATCTGCTGGTGTGTTTTTAATTTGATCTTGTCCACTGGGTTGGATTTCCA
>JAJOZX010000382.1:1097500-1292500 GCA_023014485.1 Bathynomus jamesi
GAACATCCTTAACCCTGAAAGAAAATAGTTTTGTTGTGAGAGGACCAAAACTTTTAATCAGTTGCCCAAAGACCTAAGAAACACGAAGGGAGTTGCAGTGGACATCTTCAAAAGAAGATTAGACGCCTGGCTCAGAACAATCCCCGATAAGCCGGGCATACCTGGCTATGTGAGGTGGAGAACACAAGAAACCAACTCACTACTTCACTAGGCCAACTCGAGAGGAGGGGGCGACACGCTTGACCTTCGCGAAATGAGGAATCATCGCGCGGAACCTTTGTAACGTTGTAAGGTTAGGTGTGTGTGGTGTGTGTGTGTGTGAAATGAAAAGGTTTATTGGCAGACTATAGTCCATATGACAAATAATATTAATTCCCGGTGAAAGCAGGTGGCGCGTTCATCTTCCAGAAAAAAATAGATTGGTAAATAAATGGGTACCTTGGGTGGCCTACAGGTTAAGACGCTGGGCTGCTGATCGTGAGGGCCTTGTAATTTCTGAACACCTGTGGTGGGTCATAGTTCGGATTCCACTTTAAGCTGTAGGTCCAAGGTGGAACAACAAGTTTGACTTCGTAAGAATGAACAATTCAGGCCGGAAACAAGATCAAGATGTGTACCGTATATATATATATTAGGGTGGCCCTTAGTTGTATGTGATTTTCTGAAATGAAATATTTTTCATCTCCCAACCTCCAAAGTTGTTCTAATCCATGTAAAAATGCTGTGTAAAATTTCAGCTCAATCAGACAATATTAAGATGGCCCCCAAAGGCCCTAAAGTTTCAGATTTTAACAATATTGATATTTTTTCATATAAAACCGTTTTTATCTTCTTTACAGTGTTTTATTTGAAAAAAATATAGAATATGATCAAAAGAGAATTCAATTTACAATAAATTTAGTTATAACCATTATTTACTTAAAACCAAAATTGGACGAGATATTCAAGGAAATTGAAAAGTATCATAAGTGCGTAAAAAAAACGCTTCTGGAAGGTTCTAGAAAGTTCTACGCCTGTGGCCTATATGACGCGTTTGGTGGAGAAGGGGCGAACGCCACAAAATTCGAAAAATGAGTTTTTTGTCGTGTAATTATCCTTTAAAACCTTTGCTTTACCTATGCAAAAAATTAGATGTTAGTCTGCACTCTTTCACGGTAAAATTTAGGTTTTAATGTATCTCAGAGAAATTCACTCTGCATCATTGCTTCACATTGAACACATCTATCTACTTTCGGGTCATTCGACAATGCCCTGTGATGCTCAATTTGGCCAAATTGAACAAAAATATAAAAAGTAATTACAGCAATATTATTTACACCAAAAAAGATCATGTTACGGCCATAACTACAGCCGTTTCGCAGCGCTTCCTAGTTGTAGAAATGAAACAGGCTGATTTCTCGATTTTGACGTCCTAAAAACGTGCATTGTCATTAGGAAATCAACAACTACTAAATTTACAGATGCAAGAAAGTTAATATTTGACTTTCAACACAAAGAGGGCTACGTAATATCTACTGCATACCGCACAACCCCAGATAATAGCCATCCCGTCAGACTGCAGAAAGGGAAAAAATCCTACAGTGTCAGTTTATTCAATCTAGCCAGCAGACACTGCAACCAAAGTATTCCCAATTGCTGCCAATAACTAAGGAAAAATAAAAGATCTCAAAGAATTATCAGACCTAATGCCTGCAACTGCAGTGAACTATTATACAAGATTGTTAAAGGAACTGGAAGAAACCGAAACAGTTGAAGCAGGTAATACAACATTCGACGAAGAGGACCAAATAATGGATTACACCAGTTAACATCAGAAGCTATCAATAAATAATATTGTAAAATTTCTTGGCGTTTTATTATATCGACATATTACACAACAATATTTTACTCAAATATGTGTTCAAATTCATACAACATTTCAATAAACCGGAAAAATACAAAGGTTTAAAGTTTACAAACTTTAACTGCATTTTGTGGCATAATTCGAAAATGTTGCGTTCGCCCCTTCTCCACCGAACGCGTCATATGCATTCATGGTTTAGAACTTTATATAATAAGATATATATTTTCTTAATTTAATTTCAAATATATATATTGATAAAAAAAAAAATTCTGGTAAATAAATTTACAATTCTTATGTATTAATAATGGTATAGGGCCCAAGTAAGCTAGACCAGCCTACAGTGATAGCAGTACTTACTGTATGTACCCCAATATACCAGTGTATGATAATATAGTTTACAGTAATAAGTATTAAAATTATCATCTTTGTATTAATTTAATTTAAAATATTTTTATACAACATTAAATTTACATCTAACTTTATTAGTAATGGCTTTAGGGCCAAGGCCCTAAGTTGGATTGGGAAAGGCATTTAAGTTAATTGAGATATTATCATTTACTTGAACTTTTATTAATAATCAATTTTAAAACTATTAATTAAAAAGTATCAGTATTGGCACTTTTTTGTAGTATCGGTATCGGTCAAAATATTGGTATCGGTGCAACTCTAATATATATATATATACACACACAACAGTATCACTTTTTTAAAGGTTTTATACCTTCAGTGACACGTTAAGTAAGACCAAATATCTCTCTTCATACTATAAAAAACACATTACACTAACTTTTTCAGTGAAGAGTTTCACCGGCCCTGTGATAAGATTATTTGTATTGGACAAAAGAAAAGCATCACCTTGAACTGTTCCAACTACCAGGTGTGAATCCGAAGCACTGAATGAAAGTTTGGTGACTCCAGCTCTGGTAACCTGCAAAATTAAAAAACTGTTACAAAAATAGAGCAGGTGTATTATGAACAAACTAAAATTTACATTTTATGGGACGACTTGTCTTCCTTTTTAGGTACCCCAGACTTTTGGATTATTTAAATGATTAAATAAAATAATTTGAAAGTCATATTCCAAACACTGCGGCAAAACCTTACTATCCAGTAAGGATAATATGCTAAATTAGGTTAGGTTAGGTTAAGCTACTTATACAGGGTGGTCAAAAAGTTCCTATTTTGCTGAAATAATGGTATTTTAGGACTAAAAATTTAGTAATATAATTAGATGTATATTTATCAAACTTAAGTCTAAGATTCAACGTGAGCACCATCAGTGTCTTTACAAATCTCAAATCTGTTCACTGCATTGCAGAACACATTCTCAAGCATCTCTGGGGTTATTTTAGCGACTCCCGCGACAATGTGGGTTCACAGATCATACAGGTCTGTAACTCTTTTGTAAACCTCAAACTTTATAAAGCCCGACGTGTAGTAGTCCAATAGTGTTAAATCCAGAGATTGTGCTGCTCAGAGCCTGTTTCCATCAGGTCCAATCCACCGATTTGGTAAGAGCTCATCAAGGTACGCCCAAATGATGTTTGCACAGTGACATGGAGCTCCATCTTTTTGGAAGACAACAGTGTCGAGAATGCCATCTGAATGCAGCTGGGGTTCAAGAAACTGCTGAAGCAGGTCAAGATAAATTGGCCCTGTTACCGTAGCTTCTGCAAAGAAAAAAGGTCCGTAAGTCTTCGATCTTGTCATACCCAACCAGACATTAACTTTAGGAGAATCTCTCTCCCATTCATAGAACTCGGTTGGTTTTTCACTAACTCAGATACGGCAATCATGTCGCTTAACTTTTCGGCATGTGTGGAATGTCGCCTCATTGCTGAACAGAATGTGGTTTAATAAGTTTTCATTAGGAATTTTTTCAATCAATTCTGTGCACATGGCGGCTCATCTTGGATAGTCCTCATGTAACTCGTGTAGCACTTGAATATGGAACTTTTTTTTTAATGTTAATTTTAAAATCGTTAGAACATTTGGTTTTTGGTGTGCTCAGTCTACGTGATGCTGTGCAAGTTGACATTTTAGGATTTGTTTCAAAGGCCTCTCTTACCAATTCGACATTTTCTTGAGAGGTACCTGGACATCCAGATCTTGCTTCATCATGAACATATCGTGTTCTTTTAAAAAATTATTGACCAGCCCGTGAAATGTTTTGTCTGTAGATTCTGGTTTGTGAAACCTTTGAATTTTTATCGAATTTCTTTGCACTTCTTCCCTCGGATAGGTAGTGTTACTAAATAGAAATAGCGTTATTTCAGCAAAATAGCTGGGGACTTTTAGACCACCCTGTATATAGGGTGGCGCAAAAGTCAGGAGGCAAAGGAGCCAGAGAGAATGGATCTTTTCCGTTCTATGGCCACCACTATTTTTAAATAAAAATGACTAAAATTATAATTTATAATTTTTTAGTTAAAAAATTGTAAATTATATTTTTTTTTAATTTTTTTTTAACTAAAAAGTAATTTTTATTTAAAAATAGCGGTGGCCATAGAACAGAAAAGATAAATTTTTCTCTGGCTCCTTTGACTGCTGACTTTTGCGCCACCCTATATACAGGTTGGGTGGATTTGGTTGTTTTGTTATGTTAAATTAGGGCCCTTGTTTGTTCTTCATAAATGCTTTTTCAAATGCAATAACTACACAAAACAGCGTAAATATTGGCTTCTCTTGAACTTTTTGGGGTATTTCTGTCTGGTGTGATTGAATGGAGCACTGACTGTGAAACCATACACAGTGGGTTCAAGTCCCACTAAGTCCTATTTCTCACTTCATTGCCTTTTCTCCTTTTTATATTTTAGCAAGTTTATTTACCTTATTTATGCAAGGAGAGAACCAGTGGCATGACCAGATTTGAAAAAATTTACTGGAGCACAGCTCTGAATTTACTTTTTTTCCCCTTACACCACTAGATAGGTTAATGATAGTAAACTCTTGAATTGATGACATACCAATTACAAATTGTTTTAGCTAAACATAATAACATAATAATACAATAATGTACAGTTTATAACTCGCCTTAAGTTTATTTATTCATTGCAGCAGCAATAAGTGGACGATGTTAGACCTTGCATGTAGGCATTTGTTGTGAATTTACTGCCATGTATGCTTGGCCACTGATCAATGGCTTTCTGTGTGATCATTACAGCAGATCTAGTGCCTGGAGCTGGACCCTCCTTCACAATTCTGCACAGCTTAGTCAAATGAGATGGCTTAATGGATCCTTTGTGTTCAAACAATGATACCAAAAATGGAGAATGTCCCTTCAGCTGGTGCTTCGCTCACTCCAGGCAGTTGATCCATCTTATCAAAATGCTTTAATCTCTCTGTGATTCCTTTCCACAGCTGTTCTATATATTCTGTCAGCCAATTTATCACTGAGTCTTTTGTAAAACTACTTTCAGATCTGGTTCTGGATGGTCTAGCAACTTCAGCAACCTGGTAGTAATCAGAATGTTTCTTGATGTATTTGTAAACTTCATTTAGGATGTAATCCTCAGCTATTAGTTCCTTTTGCTGCCCTGTGGTATCGTGCTTAAATTCAGAAACTACATCATTTGCATTTCCTCCATTAGCTAATTTGGAAATTGTTTCCATCACTCTTAGCATAACAGTTTTCCCTCCTCCTTTATAAAATATATTTTCTACAAATTCTGCACTAACTGTGGTTTTTTGAGCTACTTGCAACATAATCTTTGTTACATAGGAAATCAATACATAGAACTTGGCACTAATTTCTTTCTCTTGTGGATGATCAAAAAACACACAATTTTCCACAAATCTGTCAATTGATCAAATTCATAATTAACCATGCGAGTATCAGATTTGAGTTTTGGTCTCTTAAAACCAATGATATTGTCAAGAACCATATTGGTATAGTCAAGGCCTGATCTCAGATTTGAAGTGATTCTGAATAGTCTAAAAGCTCACTTAGTTTACAAATTTTCTTCAATGCATCAACGTGGGCTCTGTTCACAAGATGCATTAAGTCCCATCGAAATTTGAAATTTTCTCCAAACAACTTTTTCATTTCATTTTTAAATGGCTCATTGTCCTTACAAAAAGCCCCATCTCCAACCATCCAGATACCTTGGATTTAATTGCTTCTTCAGATAGTTTCAAGTGATTAGGAGACTTCAACACATAAAAAATTTCATTGGCCAAATAAACTCCTGATTTGCTGCGTACTAAATTTATCCCAGCAAGTTTTACAGTCTTATCTTCTTCACTCATAACTAATACAACTAGCATGCTTAATCCCAAAATTGTTCCAATGTCAGCTGTTATTGTTACTGAAGTTTGTTCTAAGAACCACTTTACAGTTTGTTCTTTAAGTTGATTATCTAATAGCTCACAAATTGTTTCGCACGCATGTGTGCTATGATTCAAATTTCCAACCTCAAACCTGACCTATGTAATACAGCTAGAAGTACTGGATATAGAGCCCATGCAGTGTTTGTTTTCATTATGTAGTATAAGATGTTGCCACATAAGTCTTCTATGCGTTTAGTAGTGTTCCGAGAAGATGTTTTCATCACTTCATAAACAGCAGCTCTTTGATGATGCTGAAGTTTAATTAAATGTCTCTTCAGGTGGGTTTTCACATTTCTAAACCATCTCTCTTGATTTTCTCCTTGTTTGCATACATAGGTTAAATCTTTAACATTGAAGTAACCTTTTATGTTAGAATGTTTGTCTGAAGCACATGCTTTGGGGTCTGTGCAAGCTATGCAATATAATGTAAACATTTTATCATCAGAAGCATCATCAATATCTTCTTGATTATCATAATCTTCATCCTCAACAGCTATATCTACATCAGGCATATTAGTGTCACTATTTGCAATGTTTTCCATTATATCACTTGGTACTGAAAATGAATCATCAGCATGCCCTAGATCCTTCTTTTCCACCAATTTGAATGTAGATTTGATCAAATCATTGTTCAGGATTTCTTGTATTGATTTACACTTGTTTAAATGGGCTATGGAAATGTCAAATTTGTTGCTTTTTGCTTTATTAGATTTGGATGCAACACTTGAACTTGAAGGCATATTTTGACTCTTCTCTTATTAACCACAACAGCTTGGTGAGTTTATTTTGTTAGGCGCAAAATTGCATTCAATGTCTTCTGGATTTGGGAATTTTCAAATTCCTCTAAAGCAGTTTTGTTAGTCTGATGCGCAGATTCCTCACTTACCTTTTGTTTCTTAGGTGGAGGAGAAGCACTTTCTTCAGTCTGTGAAACATCTAGTGAAAAAGTTTCATTTTCTAGATTAGCAGTTGAAGAAGTTGGTTCATTTTTCTGAGGTCTAGCACTAGCACATTTTGTGAACAAACTAAATGACTGCTTTGCCGTATCTCTTTGCTGCACTTCATCCTGGTATTTCTTTACTGCAATATCTAAGCTGTGGGCCCAAACTCTGGGACCTCTTGTATTGTAACAAATATTTTTTTGGGAATTAAAATGTTCCTCCCAGTTTTGCTTCTTTGAATATTTGTTCTTGCATTGACCACAAAAAGTAACCCCTTTTAACACCCTCACTTTTCTCTCCAACTTCATCAATATTAGGATCCATTATTGATTATTGACTACCTGAAAAAATACAAAATAAGTAAAAGTTAGTAAATATAGTATGGTAAAAGTGAGTAAAAGTAAGTAAATATAGTACAATGAAAGTAAGTAAAAGTAAGTGCTTTAAACTTAGTAAAAGTAAGGAAGAGTAAGTAAAAGTAGGTAAGTTAAAGTAAGTAAAAGTAAGTTTAAACTTAACTAAACTTTTCAATTCTAGAGTCATGGTGGATTACTTAAAACCGCACAAGTAATTATCTGGCCAATTTATCAAACCTGGCCGAGATCAATGGAACATAGTCCAATCCTGATAATTTTATAATAAAAAAATATACGTTTTAATAAAATTTTAATTATCAAAACATTGAAGCTTAACAAAAAATAAAAATAATTGTTAAATATGGAATTACCAACTAAACTTAAAATAACTAAATTTGTAATTTAAAAAAATTGGTTTGTACAAGAACGTATACGCAAAAAAAATTGCATAACGTCTAGCGGATGAACAAAACCCAAACCCAAATTTACTGGAGCAATGCTCCCAAGATCCCAGGAATCTGGAGTCATGACCAGTGGTTCTAGTTAAGTTGCCACTAATTACATTAACACACAAAAACTATCGCTGGAACAATCTAGAGGTCTTCAGCAAATCCAAATACTTTAATACGTCTCTAATATAGGGGTAAGAAAAACCTTAGCTTTATGAGTACCAACAGGGTGTATGTTTCTGCTATATTCTATTAATATTTCAATTTAGGAGACTTTCAAGTGGCAACTTCATAAAGGTCCATTACAGTGCAATGAAGAGAGTGAATGTGAAGAACAACTCTGATATTCTTGGAAACAAAGTTGTTTTTCAATACTGATCTCAAAACAAAGCTACAGACCAAAACTATAAATCGGAAGTATGCATAAAAATATTCCATCTAATTATCAGGTCATCCCATAAGTAATGTCTTTTTATGATAGATTAAGTTTAAACTAGTCCTACTTGGTTTAAGCATAAATTTTCCAAAGGTTATATCTAAGAGGAGATCTATTGTGTTTCACTACATACTTTACAGACCTTGACCAGCGAAGACGTGTGTTTTGCTTTATGTGAACCCCTCATAAAAATGGCAGTATCAGAAGAGCATATCAGGCATATAATGCTTTACGAGTTCAAAAAAGGGAATAGTGCTACTGAAGTAACGCGAAACATTCAGGATGTTTATGGCAACGATATTCTGCATGTGAGGAAATGTCAAAGATGGTTTCAAAAGTTTAGGAATGGTGACTGCTGTTTGACAGATGCAGCACGCTCTGGACACCCTGCTGAGTTTGATGATGACCTACTGTTAGCCGCACTTGAAGAAGACTGTTCAACAACTGTCGAAGAATTGGCCCAGAGACTCAATTCATCCCCATCCACCATCCATCGACATTTGCAACAACTCAGGAAAGTGCCTAAGTTAGGAAAATGGGTGCCACATGAATTGTCAGTCGACAATCTGAGGGTGCGGGTAAACATTAGCACAGCTCTTCATTCCCGTGAACTCCAAGATCCATTTTTGCACCGTTTAGTGACTGGTGATGAAAAGTGGATACTGTACCAGAATGTTAAGCGCCGTCGACAGTGGGTTTGTGCCGGGGAACCAGCGACACCACAGCCAAAACCAAATCTTCACCCTCGGAAGGTGTTGCTTAGTGTTTGGTGGGATAAAGGTGGTGTAATACACTTTGAAACCTTACCACACAACCAAACAATCACCGCTCAAGTCTACTGTCAACAACTGGATCGATTGAACACTGCACTAAAAGAAGAGAGACCTCCTTCAGTTAATCGGAAAGGAATCATGTTCCACCATGACAATGCACGTCCTCATACCGCTTGGATCACTTCTGCAAAAATTGAGGAGCTTGGGTGGGAAAAACTTCCACATCCTCCATATTCTCCAGACCTTGCGCCTTCAGATTATCATCTCTTCAGGAGTCTGCAAAACTATCTTGATGAGAAACAGTATACTTCTTTAGATGACTTGCACACCAGTCTTTGTACATTTTTGCCTCAAAACCACCTGAATTTTATAAACATGGCATTGAAAAGCTTGTAGGACATTGGCAGAGAGTAATTGATTCCGATGGAAAATATATACTAAATTAAAAAGTTTGTAGTTTTTTTTTTGTCCTTCAAATTCCAATCTAAAAAATGACATTACTTATGGGATGACCTGATAAAAGACCAATTTAATTCAATGATCTTTATATAAATTTAATTCTGAGTCATAACATGTACAATGAAAAGGGAGTTACCTATATAGGCTATACTTACCACAAAGGACTTCTTCCTGGAATTACCCTTAACATCCCATATCAATACAGAGTCCCTGGCCCCTCCAACTGCCATATAACGATTCGTGGTGTTACAAAACTGAAGGCAATTAATGTTATCCTGTAAAAGAAAGTGGTTACAGAAATGAAAATAGAAACAACTATAAAGTTAGGTGTTAAAATACATTGAAAATAGTGATGGGACGATTAATCGGAATCGGAAGAATCGAGCATTTTTCAGGAATCGGAATCGGAATCGAGAGAATTGTACCATGATTTCCGATTCTTAAAACGATTCTTTAACTTTTAATTGAACCAGTTTTGCAATGTAAACTTTAAAATTTAAATGAAAGAGGATAACAAATTTTATTTTTATTGTATTGTAGCTATACATTAAAACATGTATATCCATGATGTGTAATCAAGAAGATTAAAATGAATTGTTACAACTTACAGTTGATTTTTATTTTTAAACCAATCTATTATAATTTATAATTTATATTACCATACTCATAATGTAAATAGTTAATCTTACCAGAGTAAAATATGACAATTTCCAGAAAAACAAGTATAGAATTATATTTAAAAATATTGAGAATCGGAATCAAGAATCGTATCGGAATCGGAATCGTTAAAAATTTTGGTATCGTCCCATCACTAATTGAAAATAAATCATTCAATGTTCCGAAGAAATACTGTATATGTGCCAGAAACATATGTTGTATCTGAAACTATTGTAATAAATAATGATAAATATTCAGTCTAACAAAATGTATGTTTGTATCAGTTGCATGCAGTCAGGGTAAGCAGGGCATGCACCACCTACCCAGTTAAAGGTCAAATTACAAAAAGTCAGTAATCGAAAACTAATATATAAAGTTATGATGCTTGTATAATATATATATATATTTGCAGCTACCACTTACCCTGTGGACACACCCACCTCACGCCACTGGACTATGTATGTATGTATGTATGTATGTATCTATGTACGTGTGTATGTGAAAACTGGGCTCTATAATTTACCTTAAGCCCAGAAACAAATGATGATAATACCTTGGCAAGAAAAGTTAAAGAAATGTATTAAAATTTACAGACTGTGAAGAGAAAATTAAAAATTTAATTTAATGGTTATCATCATGATGATATGAAAAAAATATGACCAATTCAGGAAATTATGAAAATGTTCTTTATCAAATAAGCAGCCAAAGTAGCATGAAGGCATTTTATATAGTAGCTAATAATAATGCTATGTTGAAAATAAATACAGTGCCCTGCCAGAATAAAGTGAACACCCACTCAGATGTTGAAGTAGTACACTGGATACAGATATATAACATGTTTGTGTGGCATAAGGGGCACCCAGTAGCTCAGTGGTTATGTTGGTGAACTTCTAGCAGTGTAGTGCTAATTCACTTCTGGACACTGACATCTGGTGGAGTTGAGTTGGCCACTTACTGTTCCTGCTCTGGTTCAGGTGACCCTTGAGGCACACTCATCTCATCTAGGGATGTGCCGATAGTATCAGCCTTTTTTTTTGAGTATCGGTAAGGTGAAAAATATGGCTGATACTCTGATACTTTTCTACTTTATTTATTATGTGATTCAAGACAAAGTTATGTTTAATGACAGTAATTGATTAACACAGATGATATTATTATATTATCATAATTATTATATTGCTCCTACATTAACAGTATTCCTACCCTAACACCAGCTTTCCCAATCCATACCATGATCCTGCAAATATCGCTTTTATTTCACCTTCAACTGAAAAAGACATGAGAGTTCTCTGTAGCACGCAAGTTTGGACCTTATACCGTAATAAATAAGGTTCATTTTAGCCTGCCAAACTTGGTCTCAAGTGCCTCTGTAACTCACATGAAGCAAAGTTCCAACGGTCATTTCATAGACCATTATTGAAATTTCAGCCAATTTACGTTTCAAACAAGTATAATACAGTATTATTATATATAAAACAGCTTCTTATGAGATAAATATGGTAAATAATGATAAATATAGTCAGCTGAAAACAACGACACGCCACAAATTCCCAACAATTATAAATTAGCGAATTAAAACAAGAAGTGTTTCACCGATGGTGTTAGTGTCACCTATCAGGCTATCTCAAATCTAAAAATTGCAATGTTCGCATGTGTAGTATTTATAATTTCCTATAATAATATGGGCATATTAAAATATTGGTTTTATAACTTTTATTACTTTGTGTGCTTACGTATTCTTTCATGGAGCTATGATACAATAACTACATTGCTAAATTGACCAATGCCCACTAGTGGGGCTCGGGGGAGGAGTGTTAGGCGATGGGAAAGTGGAGCTGTCTCACGCTGCATGTTAGTTTGACTGCACCAGCCACAGAGTGCAGTTGTGTTATTTGTCGCTGTCACACGTCATCTTATGCACAGTGACAAATGTGCTGAGTGCTGACACTGCTGAAGCTGATAAATCTTGCATTCTGCTTTGTTATCATGGCTTCTACTAGTCAAAGAAGTACATCCTCTCTCGTCTGGAAGTATTTCGACATAGATGAAAATGACGAGTCTAAAGTAGTCTGCAAAGAATGTAAGAAATTATTGTCACGTGGAAGAAAAGAGGGGAAATCTTTTAATACAACAAATCTTAAAAAACATCTGCAAAGCAAGCACAAGAAGAAGAATGAAGAATGAAGAATTAAATAAAGCAGCAGCTCAAGTTAAAGAAGAAGAGAGGCTACGGAACAAGAGGAAACTGGAGGGATATTTCAACAAACCTGCAAAAAAGAATACTGGCCCATCAACATCATCAAGTTCTACAAATGAAATTCAAATATAACTGGAGGAAACTTATGTTTGGAAGCAAATTTGGGACATCAACAATCCCCAGTTGCAAACCATTCACAAAGCCATTGGAGAAATGATTGCTGCTGACTGCCAACCATACTCTATTGTTGAAGACGTTGGATTTGAAAGACTAATGAAGAAGCTAAAACCTAATTATGAGTTGCCGGGATGAAAGTATTTCTCTACAAAAATTGTTCCTAATATTCACACAAAAGTACTGGATAAGGTCAAGACTGTATTGGAAGAAGCAGAGAACATCAGTTTTACTACTGACATTTGGACAAGCAGCTCAGATATGGCTTTTATTAGCCTAGCAGCACATTGTATTGACATCAATTTTGAGTGAAAAACTGTTGTACTTAGAGTTGCACCTTTTCCAGGATCCCATACTGCTTCAAACATTGCTGAAGTGATCGAAAGTGTTTGTCAGGAATTTAAAATAGCATCCTACAAGATTCACGTTTTTGTATGGGATAATGGAGCTAATACTGTCCGAGGTATTCAAGACACAGGCTATGCTAGTCTCTCGTGCTTCCTCCACTCTCTACAACTCGTGGTTCATGACTACTTTTGAACAATGAATAGTTAAGGATATGATCGCAAGTTGCAAGCAAATAGTTGGACATTTCAGCCATTCAGCACTTGCATACAACAAACTAGCTGCGCTACAGAAACAGCATGACTTGCCCGAACACAAACTGATACAGGATGTTCCAACTAGGTGGAACAGCACAGGTCTATTTCATGATTGAATGTATGTTTGAGCAAAAAACTGCAATTGCCAACTACTGCCTTGATACTCCCAACCTCCTTGTATTTGATACCAACAAGTGGACTTTGATTGGGAAGTTTACTGCGCTGCTGAAAATATTTCACAAAATTACTCTTCAGTTGAGTAAAAGGTCTGCTACTATCTCAGAAATAATACCGTACCTCAAATAAAGTTTCTACAAGTCTTCATAGCAAAAGCATCAACTGACATCAGATTCTTTGGACTTGGAAGTACTCTTTCAGCTATTAACGCATCAATGATGATTCACCTTGAACGCTATCTGGATGATTACAATCCAATACTAGCCACATACCTAGATCCCAGATATAAGACCTCCTTGTTCCAAAATAAATCTAGTGAAGATTCCAAAATGCAAGAAAGCAACCTGGAGAGAGCAATGATAAATAGCATCAAGAAAAGGAGCGAAGCTGTTCAAGAGGAAGAAAGTGGACATACAAGTACTATGAGTGAAGAAGATATGGAAGAAACTGCAAGTGCTTCTGACAACATTATAAGTGATGAGTTCAGTGAATTTGACAAGTGCATGGACCAATTGGTTCAAGAGGACCGTGATGATAGTGAAGGAAGTGGAACAAAAAAATCAACTCCAGGAAGTTCATCTAAGAATAAGAAGCACTGCACATCATTATTTCTGATTAAAGATGAAATGACCAAGTATCAAATGTTGGAATTACAATCACGGGATGGGAACCCTTTAAAGTGGTGGAAACAGAATGCAGTTATGCTTCCAACATTAACCCATCTTGCAAATAAGTACCTGTCTTCTCCCCCTTCATCAATTGAAAGTGAGAGGTTGTTTAACACTGGGGGCAATATTTACACTCCACACAGGAATCATCTAAGTGCAGAAAGAGGCAAAATGTTAACATTCCTTCACTACAACTTACGAATTTTCGATTTTGAATATTAAGAATATATTTAATGTTTAATTATCCATATGTTTCTAATTTCTATTAATCTTAATAATTATTTACTGTAAAATTTGAAATTTTATTTTTTTATATCTTACAATGGAATTTTCATTTTGCAATTTGTTCAAAATTTTAGTTTTTTTGTGATTAAAAGGAAGAAAACGTTATCTTTTGGGTTTTATTTATTCACACAATGCAGATTAACAAGTCAACTTAGTCAAGAAATATTGTTATTCCCAAGGGCATGCTTGGTAGTTGAGGTCATGGAAACTGTCCTCAGCTCAGCATTGTACGGGAAGTTGCGCTCCCAGGGTCCTGACTCCTGAGTTAAACAAACAGGTGGATACTGGATAAAAGTTCATAAAACTATATTCTATTTCAATTTTGACAGTATGACTGCGTTTGAATTTTTTTGAACTGTTAATTTCATCCAATAACAGTTGTCTCCAACTTCCTCTATTTCTAATATTAAAATAAAAGTAACTTTATATTTTTTATAATAATTTAACAGATTAAGCATTAATCAAAAAGTATTGGTACCGGCAAAGTATCCACCAATTGATAGTATCGGTATCGGCCAACATCTTGGTATCAGCACATCTCTAATCTCCACACTGTGGGGAAATGAGCACAGATGTTACCTTTTTGTGTGGCATAAAACTGGTTGCCTGATCACACCTTTTCTTTTTTTTTTTTTGTGTACAATGCCACATACTCCAGGAGGATTAAAAGGGTGTTACAGTAAAAAAAAAACTTAACTGTAAAAGAAAACAGAGAAGGGACTAACATTTACTAAAACCCACTATAACAAACTCCTTTAGTCCTTCTTGACACAGTTTATGTCTGATTATTGAGGAGTCAACTTTGACTCCCATTTTTTTTTTCCCTGCATATCTGCAGCAAGGCAACTACTGGATTTATGTTTGTCACTTAGTGATCCAAATAATCTAACCATCTGATATTCAATATCAAATAGTGATTGCTCTGATGGTCTTCCATATCACTTGTACAATGAAAGTGGCATCATTGATGATATATCTTCATTAGGTCTTCAACATCTGTTTAAAAAACAAACTAATTCTCATTGATTATAGCCTTCTCTCACCAGAAAGAAAATTGAATCCAGTATTTCCACATTTAAAATATTTGCTTTTACAACATAAATTTAAAGGTTCACTTTCTTGCATTTACAAAATACTATTGAATTTATGGAAAAAAATACAAGACTATGAACTTCAATATGCATTTAATACCAGAGAATGAGTTAAAAAAAACTTGAATGAGATATGCTAAGATATAATTGCATCCTATTTGTAGAGGCATTCTTTCAATGGCATCCATAATGTCTTATTTAACCCTTCCGCTACAGGGAAGGGTTAAATGTACATTAATGTATGCTTCCCGTATTTGAAGGATTAAACAAGGAATGGTTTATAAATGGTAAACTTAATTAATGAATCCATATTGCTATTTTTATTATGAAGTGCCAGGTACCTAATTAGCATAAAACAAATTCTCAACCTCTGGGAGGGTCTATTCAAGAAAACCCTTATGAAAGATCTTCCTAACACCCTTTATAGATGATGATGATAAATAATAATTAATAATAATAATTTATAGGTGCTTTTGTCTCACCAATTAATCATTCACAAAATCCCCCCAAATCATAAAGCTCTAGATGGAATAAATCTCCATTCACATTTGTGTTCTGGCAACAATAATTCTTGCAAACATCTGAACAAATTACCCACTGGGGATATTAATTATGTAGAATATAAGCAAAAATCAATTTTAAAAAATAAATTTAAATTAGTCAAATCCAAACAATGGTTCATAAATGTATATCAATAGCTACCTAGCTCATGTCAATCCCATTCAACAACCAGTAACCAAGTACAGCAGAAGCAATGACAAAATTATATTTCAAGATCAGCTGCATGCCTTCTGAAGCAAATCTCCAGTTGTACCAGCCTTATGATACAATAAATTAATGTTATTCTTACTTGCATAATAACTTCAACTAGCTAAATCTTAAATATGAAATTCACATTTACACATCAAATCTTGAAAAAAAAATAATTTAAGTTTCAAAGCTATCTGTGATCTGTGATTCACGTGCATTGCCCATCCTGAAAGTTCAAATTTAATTTCAAACTATCAACATTTAAGAAAACTAAGCACTACATAATTGTAAACTAGAAGACCATCAAAATGGTCTTGCTGCTCAAATACACATTACAATTACTGTATAGTACTATAACAACACTTTCAAATTACACAATGAACAAGATCCCTAAACTTACATTGAAGAATGATAAATTCTTGCTATCTAACAAATCTCCTTAAAATGAAAATTAAAAATTTTCTTCAATTTCCCAAAACAATTTATACAATAGTAAAGGTAACACCTACATCCAATATTCCCCAAGGAAGTAGGGGGTAGGGGTCTGAGCCTGGGATACCTTAGCCAGAGTCAATTAAAGGTGGGGTGGCTGGCCTGCTGCTTCATCATGACAAAGATACATAAAAGACAACTGCCCAGCTCTAGGTAGCACACTAGGGTTTGAACCAATGACTCAATGGAGTCTCAGCACTGCTGGATGGCACCCCAACCAATGGAGACACACGAGACACTAATTTGCAGTGACTAAAATTAATATTTAAAAAGCTTTCAAAATATCTTAATAATAATAATAACACTGGTCAACAACAATTTTGTCACAAGGGTTTTGATGGGTGTTCTAAGTGTACTTTTTCATGCTGAATCTAAATATGAAATCAGATTTTTTCTATCAGGCTTAGTTTACTTGTGACGCTATGTTCATTTTTTCCTCATTTAGCATGATCACCGGATAAAAAAATAATAACATATTATATATAATTAAGTATATAACAATATTATAATATAAAAACATTATAAAATAATAAATATAATAATATTATATTAATTAATATAACTATAATAAAATATATTAATATTAATATATATGTTGTATAAATTTTTCTGTAAAATTAGTACAATTTATTCCTTTGGGAGAAAGTTCTGATAATGCTGGCAGGATAAATTTGGTCGGGGAGCAGCAGACTGTGCAGGTTGAAACATGTTGTACCTGTTCAGACATGAGCTTAGTTTCTGTGTGTAGAGCAGCTCCAAGTCAGTCTGCTTGTAAATGTCACAGTGTTAACAGCTAGTGTCTGTTGCTTCTTGTTAATTTTACACCAGTGTTGTATTCATATAGATGTTTTGTAATGCCGCGGAACTGTCTGAATCATCCTAATTCCTTTTGTTATGTATGTGGTGATCTAACTTTAAATCCCAGAAACGTAACTTTACACCATTAATAAAAAATGCTATGAACTTTATTTTGGATGTAAAGTAGGCGATCAGGACAAGAGTTGGGCCCCTCACATTTGTTGTGACATGTGTAAGACTACTTACAGGATGGCTAAACGGTTCACGTCACATGCCATTTGCTATTCCAATGATTTGGAGGGAACCCAAAGATCACACAACAGACTGCTATTTCTGCCTGGTAAATACAAAGGGGATCACTTCAAAAACAAAGAGCCTTATGAAATACCCTAATCTACCGTCTGCAATGAGACCAGTTCCCCACAGTGCTCAACTTCCAGTACCAAATCCTCCTGAACATGTAATTTTAAGTGATGAGGAATCAAACGTAGCTGTAGCATATCACGAGGAAAAAGATGAAGACATTTCTGATTCAACATTCCAGGCTACCTGTTCCTCCAATGAACCACATTTACTGTCACAAGGAGATCTAAATGACGTAGTTCGTGATTTGAAATTATCTAAGAAGCAGGCTGAACTTTTAGGTTCAAGATTAAGGGTTGGAATCTACTGCAACGTGACACTAAAGTTTGTTTTTTCCGCAGCTGCCATGATGAATTCAAAGAATGGTTCTCCCATGAAGATGGACTTGTGTTTTGTAAAGATGTTAATTCAGTCATGGGGGCTCTTGGTCATGAACATAACGTGGATGAGTGGCGATTGTTCATTGACTCCTCAAAAGTCAGCTTGAAAGCAGTCCTTCTTCACAACGGAAATAAATTTCCTTCTGTACCTATTGCACATGCTGCAAACATGAAAGAGTCATAGACAACATGAAGTTGCATTTAGAAAAGTTTCAGTATCAGAAATATAAGTGGAATATCTGTGGAGATCTGAAGGTCATTGCACTTTTGCTAGGGTTGCAGCTAGGTTACACCAAGTACTGTTGTTTTTTTGTGAGTGGGACAGTAGGGACAAGCAAAACCACTACGTTAAGAAGGATTGGCCAAAACGCACCTCACTTGTTCCAGGCAAGAAAAATGTTGTGAATAGTTCACTTGTTGACCCTGAGAAGTGTACCTTCCTCTTTTGCATATCAAGCTTGGACTTATGAAAAACTTTGTTAAAGCGATGGATAAAGCGCAAACAGGATTCACATACTTGAGAAATAAGTTTCCCCGGATCAGTGATGCCAAGATTAAAGAAGGCATTTTTGTAGGCCCTCAGATCAGAGAATTGTTAAGAGATGAGAGATTTGAAGGAGAGTTGAATGAAGTTGAGAAAGCTGCGTGGCAGAGTTTCAAAAGTATCTGCACAAATTTTTTGGGAAATCACAAGGCCGAAAACTATCCTGAAATAGTAGGAGATCTTCTTAAGTCTTACCAAGCAATGGGGTGCAATATGTCATTAAAGGTTCATTTCTTGGACTCTCACTTGGACTTTTTTCCGGAAAACCTGGGTGCGGTAAGCGACGAACATGGTGAGCGTTTTCATCAGGATATTTCTGCCATGGAAAACCGTTACCAAGGCAAATGGAGCCCCAGTATGCTGGCTGACTATTGCTGGACTCTTAAGAGAGACATGCCTGAGGCAAAGCATAGCAGAAAATCAAAACAAGCTACTTTTTAAACTACAGGTATGTCTTTTCGATCATATTTTAATAAGTATGTAACTATATGGGTTTTTAAAAATTAAATTGCATGTCATACAAAAACCAGACCTGATAGAGAAATTTTACAAACTTATTTGGATTCAGCACAGAAAATACTATAAGAATAAGGTATTTTCATTCTTGGAACACGAAAAATTTTTTTTTTGTTGCCCAGTGTAATTAGAATACTGTATCACCTTTCCAATTTAAGGTACTTTCCCCAAGCCAAAAATATTTTAAGACTTCACTGTGACCTTCAGTCAGTGAGCAAAAATGAAAAAAGTGACTCATGAAGCCCTATAAATAACCAGAGCTGTGCGCACTAACTGATAAATATAGCGCCACTAATGCTAATGCAAATAAATTCTAGCACTGCAAACACTGACAATTTTTTAAATTAGCAGCATTAACACTAATTTTTATGAACTGTATTGCTAAGTATTATTTTTTAATAATAATAATAATAATAATGAATTTGTATATATTTGTGTGTGTTCATTATTTGTTATTATCTTTTATAGTGTCAAATGGGAACAAAATTATATCTTTAAAATGATTATTGGGTATTCAAGAAAATTGCATAATTTGATATTTATAATTAAACTTATTTATTGGAAAGACATTGTCCTCCTTTACATACTCACTTCAGGAAACTGTTTATTATTATACATTCTGCATTCTGCACAAAAAGCAACATAATATAGAGAATACCATTCTAAGATTATTCATTTTAATTTATATTAGCACTTAGTGCTTAACATTGCCTAAAAATGTAGCAGTGCTATCTGTTCCGCTAACTATTTTGAAAAATAGTGCCACTAATGGATGCGCTAATAATTAACTAGCGTCACTAATTAGCGCCGCTAGGCACAGCTCTGTAAATAACTAGCCTAATTAAGCTACCACTATAGGCCTATAACACCTGGCAAAAGTTGTTACCTACTGATTTAGCTACTTTTGCGAGGACTTAAAGGTTGAAGTTTACCATTATTCGTAAAACTCCAGAACAAACTGCTGCTGTGGAGCTGACAGTGTATAAAGAAATTTCTGAATTTTTCTTATTCAATGAGGCCAGAAATTGCCCATCTTTGTTCCAGCTAATGCTTGACACATCACCTACAAAAATTAAATTACAAAAACAAACATTACATGGTAAAGGAGACCTATGCCTTTTGCTTAGTAAAGAGCCTTAAGCTACATGTAAACTCTAGACCTAGGATCAAGCCTGATAATGCAGCCTAATATGTTTTCTACACTGTCTACATCGTAGGCCAAGAACTTGCTACACTATAAATAAAAGTGAAACTTTATATTTAAGAATGCACTCATATGAGCACACAAAACAACAACAGTTAATATTATTATTGTTCATTTTTTAATAAAAAGGTATGATGATGAAAGGAACAGCAAAACAGCAAAGTTTAATACACACAAAATATAAAGTTTAAATATTACTGTGACTCTCCTAAATCCTTTTAACATCTCTATGAAAGAGAGAGAGAGAGTGCAAACATTTTAAAGTTAAAGTACATTGGAAGAGCATGGAAGATCATTTACAGCCTATATAAAAACCACAGTGAACCCTAACGTACATTACATTTTCTAATCAATTTACATGAAAACATTACTGAATGCTACAAACTGATATCTACTGAACATTAACTTTTAAACTAGTCATTTATAGCACCTTTAGAGACAGTTTGTTTAGCATAGGTAACCAACCTAATGTCCAGTACACTTTTAAATTATTTATTTTTATTGGTTTATTTTTGTCTTGAAACAATAAGGTAAAAACACACACACACATTCAATAATAACTCTGCATTAGCCTAAAAATGTATAATTCTTAATAGCTGATGAGAAATTTATGATACTTTAATAAGCCGAGAAAAGAGGCAAAAATTAGATTTATGTTCAGAAAGTGACAACTGTAATCATTTTATCCTAAGCTAAAAATGGTAGCTGAAATACTACAATATTTAGACCTATATGATACTCACTGGAATTAGGTAATTCTTGAATTAATTTAAAGTTTTGTGTATTCCAAAACTTAATGGAGGATCCAGATGAAACTAACATTTTTATAAAATTTTCAGCTGTAAAGAAATTAAAACAATTATAACTATATATTTTCTAATAATAATGTTAAATTTATACTAAGCTTTTGAGTACATCAGTTTATATACCCTTCCTAATCTCAATATGGTACAGGCTTAGTTATTTTTATGGCCATCCTGTGCCATATTTTAAATTTCATAATTGAGTTTTCATAAATTTGAAGAATGTTCATTATATATTATTACTTGGAAGATGACTGAAACATGACAATAAATATAAGATTCAAATTACAAAGTGGAATCTTCAGAAGTGATTATAATATAAATAAAATTGTAGCCTACTTGTGATTGTAATAAAGTTTTTAACAAGACTAACCATTTTCACTGGCAGCATGTATGCATAATTCTCATTTTAGCTTAGGACTACTGTTTTTAAATTTTTGGGGTCCTTGCATTTGACCTAGCATAACTGCATAAGCCAAATTCAGAAATTTCATCCTAGGGATTCTAGTTCTTTGTCTTAGATTTAGCTTCAACTTATTTCAAAGTAGTGTACTTTTTAAACTTTCATTTACATCCTTATTCAGGATCTTTTAACCAAATCCTAATTCATGGATTTGGATTTCTTTCCAGAAAAATTTTGAAATCTTGCAGTTATTTCCACAAAACTAGCCTAGTTCAAGATTGCAAAAAGCCAAACATATGTCAACAGTCAGTAAAGTTTTTAAATTGTCATGAAAAGTTAACTGTGTGCATAACGAAAAAAAACTTGAAATGGATGAACTGTATGGGTTTGAACATAGGTTATAAATTCTATATTAAAAATACTTTTATTAAATGTAGAAATTGGAATGTTATATTAATGTTCTGACTGATTTACTCTTCAGCACCCAAACAATGAAAACCAGCTATATATATTAAAAAGAGGTATTCATTTAGTGCAAAACCTAAATTGGTGCATAATATTAACCTTCTGATTCAGTTAAATTTTGACCATACAAGTGCAAAAAACTTTCTAAAAAATCTGAGATAAAAGGTGCTTTAAATTTTTAAAAAGTAAAAATTAGAATAGGTTCATAAGCATATAAATTATAGTAATTTGAACAGGAGGTATACTTACATTTATTACATTCAATGATCTTTCAGAAACTGCAGAAATAAGAATACTGTAGTAGGCCTATATAAAATATTTAGGTAATAGGATTATACTTTACTTGGTAAAAATTTACAATACTGTACCACTTGACTCACAATGAGATGACAAAACCTGATAGATGGTTCTTTTCAACCTTTGGTTACCCTACCCCACAGTAAACAATGAAAGCTGTCATCAACTATCAGTGATACAAGACTGCATTCTTGCTTTAAGAATGCTCAGTATGATGAATTACTGAAATGCTTTTGGTTCAGTCACATTCCTGTATTAATGAGATTACTATGAACTTAGTTTAAATCCATATGATTTTCTAAATAATGGGGTATTAGGCTAACAGCCTTACTTGGGTTGAATATCCTCAAATAACTTTTAATTATCTTTCCACTAGAGACTAATTATATCACAACACCCATGAACCTCACCACTTTGCTGGTTAGCTACCATAAATAACTGATCCTGGGAATGTTTAGATTTACCAAAAAACCTTACCTTAAGTCCTACCATGTGGCCTAACAGCAGGCCCTTTTAATTATTTTGGACATTTTGAAGCATTTGCTAGATATAATCTAGTAAAACATTATGGTTTTCCCTCTCCAAAAAAAGAGTGTGTCACAAGGGTATAAAAGTGATGTTCAATGCGAATTGTGGAAATGGTTATGCGTAACAGTGTACAATACATAAAGATTAGGGTGTAGGAAGTGATTCACAGACAAAAACAAACATTTAAGTGTCACTGTATCTGTGTTTTATATAAACAATTTCTGAAAACTACCTACAAAGTGCAGCCATTGATGCTGACACCCCTTCCAGAACCTGAGATTATAATATATTGGCAGGCAACTGCAATTATCACACATTCATTCTGCTTATAAAGAATGCAGGAAGGTATCTGTTTCTGGTCAAAAAAGTCAATTCCTTAAGATGACAATAAGCTCCAGCGAGGTATTTTGTATTCTCTTCTTTATGTTTCTGATCTTTCTTTCACTTCCTTTAAATACCATTAAGGTTTAGTCCTCATGGTTTGGAGAGGGGGATGATCACCCCTTTCCCCCCCCCCATAAATCCGCCCCCATCATGTACTAATATAGCATTGCAAAATAAAAAATTTGGTTTTTAGTACCGTACTGCAAAATATGTATTGTTTTGTAATTGAAATTTTGTACCATAATATTGCTTTGCTAAAATTATATATACACACTACAGGGCTATTCAAAATGATTCACCTGATTTCAAATGAGAATATTTTTTAATGTTACAAATACAGTGTGATTTGTGATACATCAACCAAAAGAAAAACTGTCCAAATTTTCTCTCACCTCATAAATGCTCTATGTGACTTCCCCTAGTTACACGAGCAACGTCGACATGATAGTCGAATTCCTCCCATACTCGCTCCAGCATGTCCGTTGTCACCGACTCTACGGCAGTAACAATGCGAGTTCGGAGCTCATCCAAAGATGTGGGCAATGGTGGCATGTACACAGTATCCTTAATGTACCCCCAAAGGAAGAAGTCGCACGGTGTAAGATCCGGCGACCTAGGGGGCCATTTACCAATTTACAGCTCGAAAACTGCCACACACAAAATGCCTTCTGCTGTGCGGATGCCATTTTCACACTGACTGTTTGTTGCTAGGCTAGGCCATGGCGTGACTTTGGAGCCCTCTCGCAGTGATCTTGTAAAACTCGGAGATTTCCTCTTTCATGTGGTGTATGCCCAGTTGATGCAAGGTTGATAGGTACGGAAGTATTCTCAGTTGAAATCAGATGAATCATTTTGAATAGCCCTGTATGGTATGTAGCTATTAGCTATTGAAACAATTTGTTCACACTTTTTTGACCCCAGTGGGTATAAAAAGTGCCCAAATTTTCCTAATTTACTAAAACAAATACCTGAATTTTTTATTTCTGAAAGTGCATATTATAGGTCTTTGGATGCCTTTCCTTTAGCATACTAAATCCCCAGAAAATTATTTTTCAATTTTATAAAATCACTTTTTTCTTACCTCAAATGACTAACTTAGGGCAGTGATGGTGAACCACTGACCCACAAGGTAATTTTTAATGACCCTTAATGACTTATTTAAATAAATGTGACTAATTTTTAATGTTTTTGGCCTTACAGTCTTAAAATTATTTTATTCTCCCACCAAAATAAATAGCTGATACACATTGAAACATTTTTAAACATACACTATACGTTTAAAATGTGCGTGTATGTATGACAACCAGGCATGCGGTTGAATACATTTAAAAGTACAATGGACCCTCACATTAACGTAAACTGGGGGGGGGGGGGGGGGGGCGCTAAAGTGAAGTATGGAAAAACCCCACTTTAACGTACTGGGGAACGTTAAAGTGAAGTACAGATGACCCCCACTTTACCAGACTATGAGACATTAAAGTGGGGTTTTCCATAACCAAAATACTTCAGTACAGTTACACATGTATGTATAGTAGGGTGGATCGATTTTACATTTTTTTCGATTTCCATATTCTAATAGAGACAAAAACTTGCGCATGCATGAGAAAATAGCCTCTGCAAAATCTTAGCTTAATAGGTAATCATCTTCTGCCCCCGGCAGAGCGATGAAAATCATATTTTAGTAGTCAAAAACATATTTTTAAACCCTAGCCTAGAGTCATAAAATTTTGCGTATGTGTTATTTCATGCCTAAGCAACGATATAAATGCTATGGGAAATATATAAATGCATTATTTAACACAAAGAGCCGATCTGAAAATATGTATAATATACATATTTTCAGATCGGCTCTTTGTCTTAAATAATGCATTTATATATTTCCCATAGCATTTATATCGTTACTTAGGCATGAAATAACAAACACGCAAACTTTTATGACTCTAGGCTAGGGTTTAAAAATACGTTTTTGACTACTAAAATATGATTTTCATCGCTCTGCCGGGGGCAGAAGATGATTACCTATTAAGCTAAGATTTTGCAGAGGCTATTTTCTCATACATGCGCAAGTTTTTGTCTCTATTAGAATATGGAAATCGAAAAAAATTTAAAATCGATCCACCCTAATGTATAGCCCTCGAATCTCCACATTCAACACACAACATGAAAATGCATGTACATAGACTTACCTACTTATGAACACATGCACATGTAAATATTTATTTTTATGTACTCATCATAGCTATATAGTCAATCCTCCAAAATATCATCAGGAACTTCTGGTGTGATGGCCAGAAAATCCAGGTCTGGTGTGAGGGTCCTGAACTCCACTTCAGTAGGATGGCTGGCGAAGGAGTACTACTGCTAGTACTTGCACTCTCAGGAAACTGGAGTGGTGACACAGTGGAGCCAACACTGCTGCTAGTACTTGGTGTTGGTGATGGTTTGGTGGGCAGTGAAAGGTCAGACATTCCGCTTGAAATGGAGCTTTGGCGTGAAACGGGCGTGGACGTGCATCAGGGCTTGAAGAAATCATGAATTTTCGTTTGCTTGATCCTTTTGTTTTGACTGGCAATGATTTCATTTCAGCACTTCCTTATGTAGTTATAGTAAGGGAGAATATTAGGCAGTGCCGTAGTCTCATCAATGAATTTCAGCAGAACACCAGCAGCGTCTCTTGCCTGGCTCAACATAGTGTTGGGTATAACCTCGGAGACATCTTCAGCATCCTCGTCATCATCAAGAGGTTCATTGGTGGATCTGTCTTCAAACCTGACTGAAATGTTGGCCGCAATTTCACTCTCACTAAGATCTTCGTACCCTGGGTCACCATCATCAAGCCATTTCACAACTTTGTCCTCTGTTTCACCTGCTTGTTGGAGAACACCCAAATAGTCGTGTGGCTCGAAGCCCTCAAAGTCTATTTCCAGGTCCTGGATGTTATGGAGCAGTTTCTTCCAGGCATTGTGCAGAGTGGACTCCTTGACTCGTTCCAGCTGTCAGCCCAATTGTAGATAGACTTGATGATGTAGGCTTTGAAGTTCCTGAGTGTCTTCTCAGCCCTGTCCTCTGTGTCATCTTCAGAGATGACAAACAAGCACTGCTCCAATTGCTTGGCCCTGTAGATTCTCTTGCAGCTCACTATCACCCCCTGGTCCATAGGTTGTATTACTGACATGGAATTAAGGGGGAGGAACATAGCTCTGAGCTTGCCATCCTCACTTGCGAGTTCTTCTGCACGTGGGTGTGCTGGCACATTGTCTAGCAAGAGGACAGCCTTCACATCTTCAGGGCTTATTTTCAAAACATGTTCCTGGTATGCCTTCACCTGTGCAACAAAGAACTTGTGGAACCATTCATGGAAAATAGTCTGCATGAACCAGGCCTTCTTGCTGCTTCTGTAGATGACGAAGTTCATGCATGCAGTCCTTGAGTATGTGAGGCTTGGCTAATCTTCCAATGACCAAAGGCTTCAGTCTATGCGTGCTGTCAGCATTTGCACAGGCCAACACAGACACACGCTGTTTGTCAGTCTTAAAGCCTGGAAGATGTTTGTCAGTTTTGTTGGCCAGTGTATTTGTGGGCATACTCTTCCAAAATAAGCCCATCTCATCGCCATTATACAGCTGGTAGGAAACAACCCCAGCCTCATCAATTAGAGTCTGTAGTTCACACCTGAATGACTCCACTTGAGAAAAGGTCCACACTGGCTGCTTCTCCCATAAGCTTTCTGATCAATAAGCCATGCCTGCACTGGAAACGATACAGCCAGCCACCAATTGCTTTAAAGTCTGTGTCATTGAACTCCTGCGTGAAATGCTTAGCTGTCGACTGGATGTCGATTCCTCTGATTGGAACGTTCTTGGCCCATTGCTGCTTGAACCACATGTACACAGCCACATCTATGTTTTTCTTGTAGGACATGTTCAAGTGAGACTGTTTCGAACTCCTGCCTCTGGATTCACTGTCTAGCACAGTGGTTCCCAACCTCAGGTCACGACCCAAATCAGGGTCGCGGAGTCATCAAGTAGTGTCACTACATTCACTATTTTTTATTCAATTTATAATTATATACATATTTAAATTTTATCATAAGGCTGAGGGTCAGGAGACCCTGTTGGTGGTTAATTTAGGGTTGCAGCAAAAAAAATGTTGGGAACCACTGGTCTAGCACATGGGGGCATTCCAGGAGATCACCCAATACATGTCATCACTCCAACTCAGATTTTGATGAAAATTGACATATGGGGTTCTTCCAGGTGTTGATTTCACTGGTCAAAATAAAAAAGTTCCATGACCCATAGTTCTTGAGATATGGGCCCCCAAAATCTTGGTGGCCCCACTTTACCACCTAACTTTAATGGTCAATAACTCCCAAACATCTTACTGTAGACCTATAAAACTATACATTTTTAGAATCAGCATGAAGAGATCTATTAAATACCACATTCAAATGTGTAGAACAATAATGAAAATTCCCCCCCCCCCTTTTATTTTTGACCCCCAACCCCCTAGGCAGTGAAATCCAAAAATAAAATTTTCATTTATTAAACTTCCATTAATTGTTAAAAGATACAAGAGTAAATCCAGGTTAAATAGACAGATAAACAACACGGTCATGTCTTCAATATTCACAAAACTTGGTCTGAGGGTGTTTTTCAGTGAAAAAAAAAAAAAATTCCCAAATTTTTTTGAAAATCAGTCAAATAGGTAAAAATAATTGTGACCTAAGAATTTTTTTAAATCCCTATATCTTGGCTTCTAATTGTCATAGCTTAATAAACTTTATATGGATGGAAGTGGAATGAGCTCTAGTGTCCAAAAATGGTACTTTCATTGGGATAATTTAATAAAAAACAAAAAAATTCAGGATTTGACCTTGAAGGGATCAATTTTTTAAAAAATTTTATTGAAAAAAAAATGTTGCCTGAGCAAAGATCTACCATAATCAGCAATAAAAAGTTAGCTTACAGGCCATTATATAGCCGAAAACTTAATTTTATTAATACTGGCTTTCTTCATTTTTTCAGAATTTCATCATCAAAAATTTATTTAATGAAACTAAACATATTAAGTAGTAGGATAACAATATAATAAGGATATACTTAGCATTTGTAATTATTAATTGTAATTTAAATACATATCTACTCTCTACATTCTAGATACATGCTAAGTGCTAACTTCATACATATATGCTAATTTGTTTTAAGTTTTCTTGAGAAATTTTCTAAATCTTGAGCTGGAAAGACATACAGTGGAGTTCTGAAGTTCGTGATTAATTGGGACTGCCAAAATCATCTCAAACTTCGAAATCAAGAACATCGGAATCCATTTTCCATTAATTTTTGCTAATGCATTCCAGAGCTTAGAAAAATTGATACCAATCTAAGAAAAAACAAAAATATTACAATTATGTGCAGTACTACTAAACTAACAGAGAATAAAAAATAAAAGAATAAAAACTAACCATGTATTAATTTTGAAGTTACAGTAATACAGTAGTTAATGGTTGAAGTGGGTTACTGAGAAGTTGAGGCTTTGGACAATGAAGCTGTAGAGGTGGATGGTGATCAGCTGGCTGGTTTAAAGAACTTGTCTATTGTGGTTTGCTTTCCGCACGTTCGAGTTCTTTCATTTTCGTCTCATAGGGAAGAGCGCTTGATAGGATTCCATTGTAAACTTTAAAAGCTCTGTCTTGCAGTGGATCTTTATCAGTGATCTTCTTAATGAGGTCTATGTAATAAAACAACTGTTTAAGATCATTCCTGGTAAGATCTTTTGGCTCATCTTCAGTTGTTTGGTTAGGGTCTGAATCTTCAGAAACAGCTTCCTCATCAAAGTTTAAAATGTCATCTTCAGTCATAACTTCACCGTGTGATTCTAAAAGGTCATCTATCATGTCAGAGGAAAGTTTGAAGCCAAGGTTACCTACAACTTCTACAATTTCTGCATTTAATTTCTCTGGAGAGATCATTAAGAAAGCCTTCAAAACCTGGAACTAGACAATTTGGCCATAGGTTAATCCATGCTGCCCACAGTGACTTTTCACTAACTTTTTCCCAAGCTGCAGCAATGTTTGTCACGGCATAATAATACAGAAAATCAAAATCACGAATATGCGGATTTTCGGTCAAAAATCACGAACTTTGAAGTTTTTGGTATACAAAAAGGGTGATCACAACTATGCAGAATCATGAAGTTTGAGTCTCTCGAACTTTGGAACCCCACTGTACTGTATCCTTCTTCCGCCTCTTAAACTTGACTAAACTGTTCCAAATATGTTCTCGGGGGGAACAGGGCAAATAGTCTTCTGCAGGAAAAATGTACAAGGGCGCTATTCCTGAAGGATAAAGAAATTTAATCAAGTAATAGTCATATTCTGCATCATATGACTCGACTAGTCCTGGAGAGTTAAGCAATAAAGAAATAGAAGTAGGCTCTTTTGTTGGTTGTGTGTATGAAAAAGAATTGTGGTTGATGAGGAAATTCTGAAAAAATGAAAGCCAGCATTAATAAAATTAAGTTTTAAGCAATATAATGCCCTGTAAGCTAACTTTTTATTGCTGATTATGGTAGATCTTTGCTCAGGCAACATTTTTTCTTCAATAAAATTTTTAAAAAAATTGATCCCTTCAAGGTCAAATCCCAATTTTTTTATTTTTTTTTCAAAATTAAGTTGTTTTTTTATTAAATTATCCCAATGAAAGTACCATTTTTGGACACTAGAGCTCATTCCACTTCCATCCATATAAAGTTTATTAAGCTACGAAAATTAGAAGCCGAGATATAGGGATTTAAAAAATTCTTAGGTCACAATTTGGCCAAAATTTGACCTGACCCTAAATTTTGACCTATTTGACCGATTTTCAAAAAAAATTTGGAATTTTTTTTTTCACTAAAAAACACACTCAGACCAAGTTTTGTGAATATTGAAGATGTATTAGTATTATATCAGCACTTCTACCTGTTCATTTATCCTGGATTTACCCACAAACAATAAAAAACGTGGGTATCAAGTTGCAAGATATTTTAAAAATTATTGAAAAAATATGTACATTGTGAAATTTTGACATTTTTACACCTGCAGACTAAAATAGAGAACTACAGATGATATATTCACATGGATGAAAATAAACAGCAGAAATACAAATTGAACACACACATTACATCAAGTTGATTCATAATTAAATGTTTTTTTTCAACTCATTTTCTGGGAAAACATATTGAATACGCATTGTTCCTGGCTTTAAAGTTGGTGTGCTTAATAAACCTAAAATTTTATCTCTTGATATGTGGCATGTATTTCTAATTTGTGGAAAGTAATAGTAAACACTATATCCTGATGGGTGCAAAAAGCTAACCTCAAAGTCATCAAATTCCTCATTATAGGAATGTACAAATCCCAACCATGTCTGATCATTTAAGTACAAACTATGTACACTCCTATTTTTGGATTAACTTCAACATTATCTTCACCCAGAAAAGCTTTGCTTATAATCCTCACCTCACCAACTTCATTAATAGGTACAAATCTGTGGAATTTTTGTGTTCCTGTTAGCTGCATACTTTTTTCATATGTCACTTAAAATTTTTTCCATAGCTTCAATTTCTTCAGAATTTATTAAAAAAAAATTTATGCTGTCACTTATATTGTTTGAACAAAATTCAAACATGTCTTCTGGCATTAATATTTGATTTGCGAATGTTCTCTACATACTCGCTCTGGCTACAGATCTTTTCACTGTACCCCCCAATCCCATCATAAGCGCTCTTACCATGGCTTTTGGCAGAGAAATGCCACTCACATTCCAGCCCAAAATCTTCATGTTTACAAATGTTAACAAAGTTGAAACAATTTTTATATTGTCCTGCACATCCATCAGTAAAATAATGTAATTTTTTGATATGAAGGTAGGATTTTCTAATAATAGGTATGAGTGTATTCAAAAAAGTGTAAACCATTGTAGTGTTATGTTTTGTATTTGGAGATAAAAAACAATAACTTGAATGTCTTGTTTCATTACTTTCTGGTTCCTTATAATATAACACAAAGGGATGCACTGTGCATTGGGTATTTTCCCAATGAAAACCTTGGGCTGCATCCTGTAACACAAGTGAGTAGTTTTCTGAAAAGTCACCAAGAACTACAGCTGTATGGCTATTTAAATTATTCTTCCAAGTTTTTTAGAAATGCACTCTGATTCTTTGCTATAAAGTGATGACTTGTCAATCTGACAATTTTTGTGCTGCTTAATGAATTTATAAAATCATCTACAGATTCTGTTTTTCAACCATATTGCACCAATCTGTAGTAACCCATTGTTTATATTTTATTTCCTCACATTCAGGATCATTAACACTGAAAAGTGAGCAAAAAATTCTTAATACCTCGTTCTTTTGGACAGAGATTACATATTTGCATCATGCAATTCCTGTTGTTGACATCACACACTGCTTTCTCCATAAGAGTTGTGTATTCCAACCCTTTGACACCCAAAGCTAAGAATTGTATTTTGGCATTCTGGTGGTATGTACATATACACACAGAATGGGTACCAGCAGCTCCAGCTAAAACACACTGTCTGGGGCGAAGGCTGGCAAAACTAGAGAAGCCAATTTGGGGACTATCTGGATTATTTTTAGAGACAAAGCTTCTTTCAGATTCATTAACACCAGTCTTTTCTGCACAGATTTTTCATACCCACTTTCATTTCTGATACTCAAGCAGTCTTTTGTACCTGGGCACAAATGACTAATTTCATCTAATTTGAAAAATTTCTGAACAGAATCTTTAGTACCTTTAGTTATTACTTTTCCTTTTGACATGGGTTCAATTTCAGGAATAATTCCAAGTCTTTGTTTTATATTTCTGCTTTTCTTAACTAAATATTCAGTTGTCTGAAATAGATTTATAGTTTTTGATATGGTAAATGGAGATAATGTCAATATTTTGAGTTTCCTCTCATAACTGTCAGTAGAATGGAAAGCTTCAACCAGTTCATTCATGAGATGAATCATTGACCTGAAACAAATTCATGAATGTATAATAGCTATAAACAAAATATTACATGTGCATATTAAATTTTTTGGATTATAATATTGATTTCAAGTGTAACAAAATGAGCATTCTTTGAGATAGTCAAATTAAACCAAAAATTATTTTGTGACCAAATGAACTCCAAATGATTTAATGGGCCCATTGATCTCCAATCTTTAGGGAGTTGTGCTTCTAGTTTCTACTATCAAAGGTGAATACCTACATTTTGTTTTTATGCTTCAGTTTTAGTTTTGGTATATTCCTACTTAATAATAGCATATCATTTTAAAATTCATACCTTTGAGTTTCATTATCCAACTTTGTAGCTT
Source organism: Bathynomus jamesi (assembly GCA_023014485.1). NCBI lineage: Eukaryota > Metazoa > Arthropoda > Malacostraca > Isopoda > Cirolanidae > Bathynomus > Bathynomus jamesi. Next base: position 1,130,228 of record JAJOZX010000382.1, read on the forward strand.
TGATGGACTTGGGATCTCAATTTCTAAACTTGTTTCTAGCTTTCGTTTTAAAGAACAACATGCTCTTTCTATTGTTTGAATAGCTTTTGCTTCTTTTCTTGAGGAACCCAAACCATCTGAAATTTTTGAATTAATAAATATTTGACTCCATTTGATATATATATGGGCAATAATAATTAATATGTCAACATATTAATTTCATTAAGTTCTTCAGTAACTGCTGAAAAACTGTCTTGAAAGTAAATGCATTATAAATAAATAATATAAATTAAAAAATTATAAATATAAAAAGTACCTATCATTAAATACTTACGCTTCTTCACTGGAGTCACAGCAAGACTTTCTAGAACTTGAGAAACCTCTTCTTTGGCATTACTTGATATACTTGGTTCATATTCATTGCTTTCTGAAATAACATTCTCAGAAGACTGATTGTGATCAGACTCTTCACTTTGTGATGTTGATAGCAACTCTGGTCTCTGGGTCAATAATTTTCTACAGTTGCTACATAGTACAATATATTCCTTTGTAGTTTCCATTTACATCAATCATAAAGTGATTGGCTGATGGTTCTTATATCCTTGTGTATCTTTTACTTATGTTTTTGTAAAGGATCATCACAGTATCTAACCATTTTTCATTACTAAAAATACACAATTGTAAATCTCAAAAATAAGATAAGCACACCGGACAAAAAATTAGTCACCCCTCTCAGAATGTACCTAATAACGTGTGACAGCGCCTCTGGCCTTGATAACCGCACGAATCCAGCGAGGCAGAGACCAATTCATCATTTAGTATGCGGAGGTACACCTGCTGGTTCAAATTCATCGTCACTGGAACGAGAGGGCCCATTTCGTGGTACGAAAAACATCCCCAGAACATCACGGAACCACCTCCAGCCTGAACAACACCTTCGACGCATTCAGGATTAAAGGCTTCATTGGACCTGCGATGTACTCGTCACCTCCCATCATTGGAGAACAAACAAAAACAGAACTCATCGGACCAAATTACATGTTTCCAATCTGCCGCAGTCCAGTTTTTGTGCCTCTGAGCCCATTTATAACGTGCCAATTTGTGACCTGCTGTTAACAGCGGCCTCTTCCGTGGTACCCTGCTCCAGATGTCCATCGCATGCAGTTCTCGTCGCAATGTCCGTTCGGAAATTGGTCACTGGAGAACCTCATTGGTTTCTTGGAGCAATTGTTCTCTGGTTTGAAAACGATTTGCAGTTACTAGACGAGAAACATGGCGGCAGCCCCTATTGTCGAGAATTGTTTTCCAGCCACAGTTACGCCGTCGATTTTCAGTTGATTGCGAACTACACCACTCTTTGTAAACTCGCTGGACAGTACGCGTTGACACACCAACAAATTGGGCTACTTCAGACATTTTGTGTCCGTGGGCTCTGCCAAACATGATGGCTCCTTTTTGCCACTGAGTAACGTCTGCCTCACGACCCATTTTGCAGACTATATCCAACACACACTTTGTTCTTCACCACCTCACGAAACAGATCTGATCCTGTGTGCTACATCACCGCTACTTGTCACTTACCAATGCTACATCAGCACCCTCTGTGTGACCTTGAACTTCCTACTATCAGTGCTAGTAGGGGTGACTAATTTTTTGTCCGGTGTGCTTATGATTTGACTCAAAATAAGCACATCTGTAATAAAAATAAGCATAATTAACAAACATTTGAGAGAGACTGCGTGAATATGAGTTATACATAGAATATAAATATATCATTTGTAGTTCTCTATTTTAGTCTGTGTAAAAATGTCAAAATTTCAATGTACAATGGACAAATGTCAATGTACATATTTTTTCAATAATTTTTAAAATATCTTGCAACTTGATACCCACATTTGTTATTGTTTGTATCTTTTAACAATTAATGGAAGTTTAATAAATGAAAATTTTTGGGGGGATTTCATTGTCTAGGGGGGGTGGGGGTCAAAAATAAAAATAAAAATAAAAAAAAATTTTTTCATTATTGTTCTACACATTTGAATGTAGTATCATTTAATAGACTCTTCATGCTGATTCTAAAAATGCATAGTTTTATAGGTCTACAACAAGATGTTTGGGAGTTATTGCCCATTAAAGTTAGGTGGTAAAGTGGGGCCACCAAGATTTTGGGGGCCCATATCTCAAAAACTATGGGTCATAGAACTTTTTTATTTGAACCAGTGAAATCAGCACCCAGAAGAACCCCATATGTCAATTTTCATTAAAATCCAGGTTGGAGTGGTGACAAATTTTTTAATTTTTGGGTGATTTGTCCTGGAATGCCCCCTAACAAAAATATCAAGACTTAACCTAATCAATCAAGGGCATACAGTTCACCTAACCAGGCAGTCAATTAACCTAATTAACATAAACAAGTAATTTGAAAGTGTTGGAGTACTATTTATTTTTGGTTGGTTGAATAATTTGGGATGCCAAAATAGGATATTACCAAAAACTCTTTTATACTTAAAAAGACTAGAAAATCAAGAGATCATTCTAGTACAACATGTTCACTGCCCAACTAGAAAAAATAATATCCTAGATTTAGTGCTGACAAATAATGCAACTACAATTGACCACATTGTTATAACACCAACTATACACTCCAACCACAATGTCATGCACATATTCACAAACTTGTCTCTCCACAAATGTAAGCAAGACCCATGCCAAATGGACTTGCCATACTCTGACCTAAACCTGCACAAGTCAGACTGGACATCAATAAATAACTGTGTGGGAGAAATAAACTGGGAAGATGAATTAGAAAATGTAGAACCAGAAGAATACTGGAGTAGAATACAATACCTGCTCTCATCAGCATTACCATATAGCTACAAGCACACACCAAAGAAAAATAATAGTGCAAAGAAGCACCTGACAAAAAAACACAGATACAGGACACTTATGAGAAAGAGAACAAAGCTATCTAAACTGACAAAGCAATTAAGTGATACAAGACATAGTAACATCCAGAATCAGATACTGATGTTAGAACATAAAATAAAGGAATCAACCATAAGAGAGAATATTGATAATGAACACAAAGCTATTGGCACTATAAAGGAAAATAGCAAATTCTTCTTTAGCTATGCTAAACGCAAAGCAGTTATCAAAACGAGCATTGGCCCATTGCTTGCTAAAGATGGACTAACTCTCACATCTAATCCACAGGAAATGGTAAGCATTCTACAATCTCAATATGCTTTAACCCTTTAAAGAGGAGTCCTCAGCATATGCACTCACTCTTGTTACCAGAATGTATAGGTTTTATTGTTATTCAAAACTAAATAATTTAGTAACTAGTCATTCAAATGATACACATTTTGGGTTCTTTTCCCAACAACTAAATGACATCTATATAGAAACAAGGCATTGTAGTACAATTTATATTATTTTTTCTGGTGGACCTTAAGGTACCATCCATCATTAAAGGGTTAAGCTGGAGTACCGCTGTAGTAGCAAAGAAAATAAAAACTACAGCATTTTTTGATAAAGAAGAAAATGACCAAGACAGACCATTATTGGAAGATATACAAATAACCACTAGAGATATACAACAGGCAATAACAGAGGTACTGGGGAGTTTAGCCCCTGGTCCAGATGGAATTGGAGCCAAGATTCTTAAGGAATGCAAACATACTTTACCTCTGCCTTCGAAAATCCTGTAGAGATCCTCACTAGACACCAGTAGAATACCACCAATCATGAAACAAGCAAATATTACCCCAATCTACAAAGGCACATTGTCAGTTTTATAGAAAATGAACATCTCTCAGAAGACTTTCAACATAGCTTCAGACAAAAGAAATCCTGCCTTACTGAACTTATAGACCATTGCAATACAATCCTACAATATTTAGGAGAAAATCACAATGTTGATCTAGACTTTGCAAAAGCTTTTGACAAGGTTGACCAATGACCATGGTATATTATTCCATAAACTAAAAGAACTTGGTATTTGTGGAAAAATAAGAAAATGGATCCATGCCTTTCTCTCTGACAGAAAACAAATAATTGTAAATAGAGCAAGATCTATAGAAAAAGAAGTGATTAGTGGAGTGCTACAAGGTACAGTACTAGGACCAATTCTATTCATTATAATGCTAAACAATATAAACTGTAACCTAGGAAGCTCTCTCCTGTCATTCGCAGATGATACCAGAATACTAAGACCAATTACAGAAAAAGAAGACTGTGTGGAGCTACAAAAAGATCTACAAACTATATATGCATGGGCAGATGCAAACAATATGGCCTTCAATGATGACAAATTTGAACTAATTAAGTATGGACCAAATAAATACCTGAAAGAACAATTCAACTACACTGGATCCACAGGAAAAGATATTGTACAAACTGATCATGTAAGGGATCTAGGGATTATATTATCTGAAGATGCAACATTCAACAGGCACATTGACAAAGTATCCTCATCATGCAAACAACTAGTAGGATATATACTGAGGACATTCAGAACTAGGGACAGTATGACCATGCTTACCCTATGGAAATCACTTGTTCTTCCACGCATTGACGACTGCTCTCAATTATGGTTTCCCCACAAACAGAATGAATTGCAAAAAATTGAGGGCCTACAAAGAACCTTTACCTCATATATTAAACAACCTGATGGGCAACAGGTGAGTAAAAACAAATTAAACTACTGGGATAGGCTCAGAGGCCCATGACCTTTATTTCAGAGAGAAGGTTTGAGAGATACATCCTAATCTACACCTGGAAAATTCTAGAAGGGCTTTTAGTTACCCCCAATACTGAACCAATTATGCCCACCTTAACAAGAACTGGCAGAATGTGTCAAAAATATCACCTCCCACCAAACATTCTGAGAAAGATTCAAACCCTTCAACATAATAGTATCTCTAGGCAGGGTTCTCGCCTGTTTAACTCCTTGCAGTACCTTAGAAATATAAGTGCAGTCCCAGTAGATACTTTTAAAAAATACTTGGACATGTTTTTAGCCAACATACCCAAACAACCCACAGTGCCAGGGTATTCCTCTGCCAGACCAGCCCCCACAAATTCAATAAGGGACCAAATCGTATAGCAGGAGCAAGAGAAAGGAAGGGTGGTGACCCCGTCATGGCCCCACCTCAGGAGGCACTGAGTAGACTTCGTGAGAGCAGCACACCCTTGAGGCAGAAGTGTTTCAAGGTAAATTCAAGGTAAATTCTGAGGGAAGGTTATTTTCCTTGGGTAACATAAGTTACAAAAATCATAATAGGCCCTAGCTAGCTATTATTGTAAAGATTCTTTTTGGTCATTATGCAAAAAATGATGGCCTGAAGTTGAATTCAAAAATACATTTTTCTAGTGTATTTTGGTGTGCTCTGTTCAAATATAACCTTCATTTCCTGTGCAAATGAAAAGAAATATGATATTTGGTACATTAAAATAATATAAATATATACAGTATATATTTAGTGTGTTTGTAGTCAGGGGTGGTATGACGTCATGTTACTCTGCGACTTAATTAGTTTGTTGGTTTCTGTTCTGGCTATTTTTTTTTCTAATTAGATTCAGTTTGGTGGTGTTTATGATAGAATTATGACATGTCATTCGTGTGGTTTCGACTTTGAGAACTTGATTCATCATGTGGCCTAGTGATAATATGAAAAGAGCAGAAGATATTTAAGTGAAATAACCAATATTAACCTGTTAGGTTAATTGAATGCCCGGTTAGGTTAATTGAATGCCCAGTTAGGTCAACAACTGAATGCCTGGTTAGGTCAACTGAATGCCCAGTTAGGTCAACTGTATGCCCTTGATGATTGGTTAGGTTAAGTTATGATATTTTCGTGTTTAAACAAAAATGATGAGAGCAAACTTTTCTGGTTAATTCAGAGCTATTTTGCACGTTTCCTATGGTAATGAGTCATTTACAAAATCTCTCAACATGAACATGTTAGGTTATGCTTTATTGTATAAAATTTAGTCAAAGATACATTTTTCAAGTGTATTTTGGTATGCTTTATTTGAATATGAGGTAATTATTACTTTTCAGCCCAGACTGCTATTTCCCATGAAACCTAGGTTTTTCTCATGGTTTTTGATGTGATTCAGGCGAATCTGACCTTCATTTCCGTCGGAAATGACCAGCTGTTAAGATATACCCCATCCCTTACCCAATCAATATTTGGGAACCTGTGGGGAATCATTTGGTAATTATTCATTTTTTGACCCAGTCTCTTTTTATAATGAGAGCAAACGTTTCTGGTCAATTTGGAGGTGCTCTGCACGAATCTGCCATCCATTTCCTGTGCAAATGCGTAGTTTTCAAGATATCGTCATCTCAAAAACTACGCATTTACACAGGAAACGGATGGTAGATTCGTCCAAAACACCTCAAAATCGACCAGAAAAGTTTGCATTCATGCTAAACACAGCCTAACCTAACCTAACTTAGCCTAACCAGTTACCTTATTTTCGAGGATATAGTTCTGCAATTGCAGTAAGGAAGTGATGCAGAACTGTAGAATCGTCAGGATGTTCTGCCAGGAACAAGTATCGTGCGAAATATTTCCGGTAATGAGGACGTCTATTCCCAGCACGTAAAACCCACAATTTCACATCCTTCCATTTTTTTTTACGGCACCTAAACACCTTCGAGTCTTGTCTTAAAATACAGGCAGTATTACATTTAGGGCAAATCACGGATGTCGGAATTATGCCGTGATTGGAAAAAACCTCAACTTTTATTTTCATCGAGGCCAACAAGGTGGATTAGGTCCTCAAAATCAACTTCACAAGATTCACACGTCATACCAGTAGAACGAAAACCACCACACTGACCAGAAACAGAAATAAGTAGCCAAAGCAAGAAAAAGTAGCCAAAAAAAGCCAAGAAAAATCTCCAAAAAAATCAAAAAAAGGTAGCCCAAATAAACAAACCAACCAAAATTTATTTACATACATGTAAGAAAATAGAAGATATTTTTTTAAAAAAAGTACATTTTATACAAATTTGCACAAGATAATATATATATTTTCTTATTCAGCTTTGATTGGTTATTCAATATATATTGCTGTTATAGCTGGGTGTGACTGGGTCAAAAAACGAATATTAACCAATCATTTTTTTAAAGGGTGAAAAACTCATCATTTCCAACAAAAATGAAGGTAAGAATGTCATGAAACACATCAAAAACCATGAGAAAAACCTAACCCCTAACCTAACCTAACATGAATATGTTATTACATTATCATTTTAGCATCGGAAATTCAAAAATAAAAAATATAAAACCATATACCAATCAATTTGTGATGCGGGATCTCGTACCCCTGAGACCTAAATTATACAAATTGGACATACTACATTTAAAGGGAGAACACCATGTGATTCTGAATTTGAACTGAAAATAGGAGATGAGCAAGGAAGCAGATTGGTTGGTGATTTGTTGGATTAGGTCATGTGACGAAATAGAGGCCTGTGATTGGCTACCTCAAAAATGTTTACATAGTTCGTCACTAGATGGTGCCACCTCCTGTTATGGCAGCGATAGAATGTGCCTTCCAAAACAAATTTTTTTCAATAAAATAACTATCTTGTAAACTCAATATTTTGCGATGGAAATATTATTGATAAATGTTTTGTACCTGTTGAGACATTAATGTAGAACCCCTCAAAATTATCAGGAAACATTCTGGGCTGGAAAGTAACTAATACCAAATATGACATTCATTTCTTGCGCAAATGAACAGAAATACACTTGTCATTGCATGGCCCAAACACGTATTTCAGTTCATTTGCACAAGAAATGAAGGTCATATTTGAACAGAGCACACCAAAATACACTAGAAAAATGTATTTTTGAATTCAACTTCAGGCCATGTCATTTTCTGTTCTGCATAATGACCTTTTTAACTAACCCCTTGTTTTTGACATGAAAACATATTTTTATAGTGTATTTTTGTGCGTTTTCTTCAAATCTGACCTTGATTTTCCGGTAAAAATATCATTTTTGGAGGATATGTCAGATCATCATTTCCTCAAAAATGGGATTTGGTTAATATTCGTTTTTTGACCCAGTCACACCCAGCTATAACAGCAATATATATTGAATAACCAATCAAAGCTAAATAAGAAAATATATATATTATCTTGTGCAAATTTGTATAAAATGTACTTTTTTAAAAAAAATATTATCTATTTTCTAATATGTATGTATATAAATTTCGGTTGGTTTGTTTATTTGGGCTACCTTTTTTGGAGATTTTTCTTGGCTTTTTTTGGCTACTTGGCTTTTTTTGGCTACTTTTTCTTGCTTTGGCTACTTATTTCTGTTTCTGGTGTGTGGTGATTTTCGTTCTACTGGTATGACGTATGAATCTTATGAAGTTGATTTCGAGGACCTAATCCGCCTTGTTGGCCTCGATGAAAATAAAAGTTGAGGTTTTTTCCAATCACGGCATAATTCCGACATCCATGATTTGCCCTAAATGTAATACTACCTGTATTTTAAGACAAGACTCGAAGGTGTTTAGGTGCCGTAAAAAAAAATGGACGGATGTGAAATTGTGGGTTTTACGTGCTGGGAATAGACGTCCTCATTACCAGAAATATTTTGCACGATACTTGTTCATGGCAGAACATCCTGATGATTCTACAGTTCTGCATCACTTCCTTACTGCAATTGCTGAACTATATCCTCCAAAATAAGGTGACTGGTTAGGCTGTGTTTAGCACGAATGCAAACTTTTCTGGTCGATTTTGAGGTGTTTTGGACGAATCTGCCATCCGTTTCCTGTGTAAATGCGGTTTTCGAGATGACGATATCTCGAAAACTACGCATTTGCACAGGAAACGGATGGCAGATTCGTGCAGAGCACCTCCAAATTGACCAGAAACGTTTGCTCTCATTATAAAAAGAGACTGGGTCAAAAAACGAATAATTACCTGGGATTTTCCTAGGGAAATGAAGGTCAGATTTGAACAAAACACCAAAATACACCAGAAAACCATTATAAAATATAGCTTATGACTTGGATAACCTTGATAGGCCAGTGTTTTCAGGTTTTCCAAATGAAATGTAATGTACCAATAACATCATTCTCGCATCCAATGCGTCAAGCGAGAGTTTTAACTGAAATTATGGTAAATTTCAAGAATCCTCATGCAGTTCAAGGACAAGATAGTCCATAGACCCTAATTCCTAATCAACTTAATCTAATTTAACATAGCGCGAGAATTTTGCAAATTTGGAAGTTTGGGCTAGCGAGGCCAATCAAAGTTAGTCACATTCAGTCTGTCCTGAAACATATTTGCTGAAATAACATCAAGAGGGAAGAGCTAGAGTACTAACAACTGAAGTCAAACACATGGGTCAAAAGCTGAGATGATGGGAATGGACCTATTAAGTGTGGGAAGTGGGATGTGGAATTACTTTGGTTAAGTTTGTTTGGTTTTATTTATTATTTAAATTCTCCGCCTTTTCTCCTTCAAATAACTAACGGGATCTAAAATTTTAAACTTCACTCTAAAGCCTACCAATATCTAGTCGGTCCACGCTAGGGGTGGGCAAAATATATTGATATTTTTACTTCGATATATTTTTTCACTCGATATATATCGAGTTATCGACTATCAATATTATGTGATTAATACTTTTTAAGGTAACGGTTCAGAATAGGGGCGCCACCTCAATTTTTATGTTTTTTCCACCAAAACATGCTAAAACCATTGGTTTCCTGTTGTTTAGGATGAATGTGACCATCGCCATTACAGTAAATTATTGCTTGAAGTGATTTCAATCATTTCACCCCCCTCCAACCCCTCCTACAATCTGGGGGAACCACCGTGGGAACCGGGGGTTTTGGGTGGGGGAACACAGCACAAACAATAATTTACTGTAATAGCGATGGTCAGATTTATCCTAAACAACAGGAAACCAATGGTTTTAGCATGTCTTGGTGGAAAAAACCCTTATACGCTGAACCCTATACCGATCAATTTGTGATGCATGATCTTTACGGGGGCTCCGCCCCCGTATCCCCGAGACCTAAATTATACAAATGATAATGTAATAACATGTTAAGTTATGCACTTTTTTAGTCTTCATCTAGGGCACATGACGAATCAAGTTCTCAACACGGCCGCGAGCTCTACTAGCGTTACCGTACACCCGTCACGGACCGAAGCCATTTTGAAACTGAAGTGAATGAATGATAGTAGGGTTGCCAACTCAAAATTTCCTAGATTCATAGCAATGAAGCACTGAAGTAGCTATATATAGTTTTTCGTAATTTTCTAACTTCGTTTTTTTGACTATGCGACACATGCAATCAACATATTTTAATGAGAGAAACAACTTTGTCTCTATGGTATTTTTCGAAATTTTGCTTAAGTGGCGCCCGTATTCTGAACCATTACCCTTTTTAACTATTAACTATTATGTGATGAATACTTTTTAACTATTTTTTAGCAAATCAAAATTTGTTACGCTTAAAATAAAATTTCAGAACGAGTCGCTAGTGTGAATATGACAGACGACAACAGTAACTCAGTTTGACGACTCATGCAGTCATTCACTGAGTCACTGATTCAGGTGCAACTTGCCAGTGACCTTGAGATTAAAATTATGAATTTTAAAATCAGTTTTCTACGTTTAGCCCTTGCAAAAGGACATGCGCCGTTATATGCACTTACGCACGTGGGTGTCAACTATAATATTGTGAATTTCAGTGAATGTTAAACATTTATGTAGGCCTAAATGTAGGCCTAATATGTCCAGCAAAAAAGTGAAGTGTGGAAATTTTTCAACAAAAGAGTTTAAATGAATCATCGTGTAATTTGTTTGGTAAAACATACAGGTCTAGCGGGAATATTACAAACATGAAAGCTCATTTGAGAAGCAAGCATTATTCCGCTTTTAAAGCACTCATTAATCTTGCACCCGCACCAATGCCACTAAGTCGTCAGCCACCTGCTGCACCTGCTCAATCACTCCAAAGAAATCAGGTATTTTGAAGATATTATATTTTACAAAACTTAAATGTAATATTAAAATAAATTAATATTTATAAAATGTTATTTTTAAGTATAATCATTTATACTGATGCTAATTGATTGTTAGCTAGAATATGTTTAATTTGGTAATTGTTAGAAAATCTAGAAGAGGAAGAACCATTGTTGTCCCAAGGCGATATGATGACTAAGCTGATTGATGCAGCATTGCTTGTATATATTAAGTTAAGGTGTATATATATCCATCGCATAATTGTAAGGTTAGTGAAAAATTAACTTGATTTAGAGCTAGCATTTTTGGGCTCTTGTGGCATCAGTATTTGGCCACTCTGGTGGCATCATTTTGGGGCGCTGCGCGTCCTTTCTACTCGTTTGTGGGATGTCGTACGTACAGGGTGTGGTCTGATAGAGAGCTCTCTTGCAATTCAGTTTGGTTGTTTAGATACAAGATTGTTGCATCGTGCAATAGTCCAGGTTGCGTTGTTGTTGCAAGGTTGAGAAAGAAGACCATAAATAGTACCCCTTTTGTTTTTATCTTAAATTCATACAACTAAGGCCTAAGGTAGGCCCACATCGAGTCAGCAACCCTGAGGTAGGACCTAATAGAATCTCAAGTCCGTAAGTTTTAATTTTAGCTTAACTTGGGCTGTAGGTAGAACTGGCCCTTTAGAATTTGGCCGTTCACGGCTCAGCTGGGATTTTGAACCCAACAAATAAATAAAATAACATGGTCCTTCAGAACCGGATTCTAGCCCAAGACTGAGTCAGTGACTATTTTTCGGCAAAGTTCTGATTGTGCAAATTGTAGCCCAAGTTAGGCCTAGACGGTTTGAGCATTATTGAATTAAGGTCCCAGGGTAGAAAGTTTGGTCGCCCAATTGCAAAACTTGGCCACTCGTCTGTCGTTGTTTTTGGCCTACAGTTTTACCAGTTTGGTTAATTTTGGTTCATTATTGAATTAAGGTCCCAGGGTAGAAAGTTTGGTCGCCCAGTTGCAAAACTTGGCCACTCGTCTGTCGTTGTTTTGGGCCTACATTTTTACCAGTTTGGTTAATTTTGGTTTATTATTGAATTAAGGTCCCAGGGTAGAAAGTTTGGTCGCCCAATTGCGAAACTTGGCCACTCGTCTGTCGTTGTTCTTGGCCTACATTTTACCTGTTTGGTTAAATTTGGTTTATTATTCGTAGGCGAAGGTTGCAGACTTCAGTGCGCCAGTTACTTGGGTGGAAAAATTGGTATTCCATACTGGTGGTTGGTTAGTACCCCATCCAGCAATTCAGTTTATTTGAAGAAAAGCAAAATTTACGTTTGATCAGTTTGGTTAAGTATTTCCGCCAATTCAGCTCATTTGGCATTGAGCCCAATTGTTGTTTGCATTGAAGATGAGTGCATCTGAATTGAACAAGTTTAAAAAAAGGAGAAGCACCTACAAAGGTCTAATTACAAAGGTCATTGCCACTATAGATTCTGCCATAGAGCAAGAGGATTTACGCTTAGTGACTGCGCAGCTTTCCATATTAGAAACTAAAAAGGTTGCTCTAAGCGAAGTAAATGTTAAAATTGAGGCTCTTATAGAAGAGGATGAAATAGAAAATAACATAATTTACTTTGAAGAGATTATTGATGATATAATTAAAGTAGGCCACCGAGCAAAAGAGTTTAGCAGCTCAGTACAGTTAGAGACCAGGTCTAATAATGAAACACAACACTCAACAAATAATGTTTGTGAAGTTAAGGTTAACAGATCTGTAGTTCAATTACCGAGGCTTGTACTCAAAACATTTTCTGGGAGTATTCAGGAATGGCAAGGATGGGCAGACAGTTTTCAATCAGCAGTTCATTCTAGTCAAGTGTTAAGTGCCGTGGAGAAGTTTAATTATTTGCAGTCCCTCTTGGAAGGGGAGGCAGCAAAGACAATAGCAGGATTAGCATTAACAGAGGCTAATTATAATGTGGCTTGGGATATATTAAAGAAACGGTTTGGTAAGCCAGAGATCTTAATTAAAAGCCACCTCCGTGAACTTTTAGCTATACCGCCTGTTAATAATCCTAATAGTGTCAAGGAGTTACGGCAGTTATATGATGAATTTGAAGTTAGAACTAGGTCCCTGGATAACTTGGGTGTAGGAATGGAAAGGTATGGTATAATGTTGGTTACTATACTGGAGTCTAAATTGCCTAGCTCAATTTTGCTTGAATTAAGTAGGGGACACTCTACAGAACATGTGTACATCCCCCTTCAGCAGATGTTAAGTTTTAGGTACAGAATTAGCAAGACGAGAGGGAATTGAGTTTGCACAGTGGGATGGTAAACAAGGGGACAAAGGCAGGCACAGCACCAAAGTTTCCACAAAAAGGAATAGCCCAGGTACAGTGTCAGCTCTACATGCCTCCTCTGAGAATAAATTAAAGGGAATCAAGGAATGCATATTTTGCGAAGGCAACCACAAGTCATATAAATGTGAGGTGGCTGAGGCTTTACCTTTTGAGGAGAGAAAGGACAGGGTAACTAAGTCCACAGCATGTTTTAAATGTTTTTTGAAAGGTCATAGAGCAAGGTTTTGTAAGTTTAAAATTTTGTGCAAAAAATGTCATGGTAGGCATCAACCATTATTGTGTGTAAACATTCCTAGTAGGCCTACCCCAGAAGTAGAGACATCAGTGGCACATGCCACTGCTATGCAAGGGAGTAAAAGTAAAGGGGGATTATTGCAAACAACTGCAGCCTTATTAATTGGGAATGATGGAGAAGCTACTGTAAGAGTGTTGTTTGATAGTGGTAGCCAGTGTAGCTTTATTAAGACCAGAATTTCCAGAAAATTGAAGTTTAAAGAACTTAAGAGGGAAAATTTAAGAATTTCTGGGTTTGGGGGTTCCGTTCAAAACCGAACCAAATTTAAGAAGGTAGAAGTTCTGGTTAAGGGGTTGTTACCGCAAAGTCCCACTATCAAGGTCCAAGCTGTAGAGATTGAGGAACTTTGTGCTCCAGTCACTACTTGTTTAGATATGGCATGTGTCCAAGAATTGCAAGTTAAAGGAATTAATTTGGGCAATAATAAGTTTGAAGGAATAGAAGATATTAGTCTTTTGATTGGAGCTGACTATTATTGGGACTTCATCACTGGTAATATTGTCCGCACATCTCAAGGCCCAGTAGCTATTGAAAGTAAGCTAGGCTGGATGCTACATGGTAGCTATTGCAATGAAATGGAAGTTAAGGCTCTTTTTGTTAAGATTGAGGAGAACAGCCATGGTTTGGAAAGGCATTTGAAAGCGTTTTGGTGTTAGAAAATCTAGAAGAGGAAGAACCATTGTTGTCCCAAGGCGATATGATGACTAAGCTGATTGATGCAGCATTGCTTGTATATATTAAGTTAAGGTGTATATATATCCATCTCATAATTGTAAGGTTAGTGAAAAATTCACTTAATAAGAGCTAGCATTTTGGGCTCTTGTGGCATCAGTGTTTGGGACGCTGGTGGCATCATTTTGGGGCGCTGCGCGTCTTTTCTACTCGTTTGTGGGATGTCGTACGTACAGGGTGTGGTCTGATAGAGATTAGAGAGCTCTTGCAATTCAGTTTGGTTGTGTAGATACAAGATTGTTGCATCGTACAATAGTCCAGGTTGCGTTGTTGTTGCAAGGTTGAGAAAGAAGACTATAAATAGTACCCCTTTTGTTTATATTAAATTCATGTAACAAAGGTCTAAGGTAGGCCCGCATCGAGTCAGCAACCCTGACGTTACCCTGAGGTAGGACCTAATAGGATCTCAAATCCGTAAGTTTTAATTTAGCTTAACTTGGGCTTCAGATAGAACTGGCCCTTTAGAATTTGGCCGTTCACGGCTCAGCTGGGATTTTGAACCCAACAAATAAATAAAATAACATGGTCCTTCAGAACCGGATTCTACCCCAAGACTGAGTCAGTGACTATTTTCGGCAAAGTTCTGATTGTGCAAATTGTAGCCCAAGTTAGGCCTAGACGGGTTGAGTATTATTGAATTAAGGTCCCAGGGTAAAAAGTTTGGTCGCCCAATTGCGAAACTTGGCCATTCGTCTGTCGTTGTTTTGGCCTACATTTTACCGGTTTGGTTAATTTGGGTTATTATTGAATTAAGGTCCCAGGGTAGAAAGTTTGGTTGCCCAATTGCGAAACTTGGCCAGTCGTCTGTCGTTGTTTTGGCCTACATTTTACCGGTTGGTTAATTTTGGGTTATTATTGAATTAAGGTCCCAGGGTAGAAAGTTTGGTTGCCCAATTGCGAAACTTGGCCACTTGTCTGTCGTTGTTTTTGGCCTACATTTACCAGTTTGGTTAATTTGGTTTATTATTCGTAGGCGAAGGTTGCAGACCAGTGCGCCAGTTACTTGGGTGGAAAAATTGGTATTCCATACTGGTGTTGGTTAGTACCCCACCTAGCAATTCATTTTATTTGAAAGTAAAATTTGCGTTTGATCAGTTTGGTTAAGTATTTCTGCCAATTCAGCTTATTTGGCATTGAGCCCAATTGTTGTTTGCATTGAAGATGAGTGCATCTGAATTGAACAAATTTATAAAAAGGAGAAGCGCCTACAAAGGTCTAATTACAAAGGTCATTGCCACTATAGATTCTGCCATAGAGCAAGAGGATTTACGCTTAGTGTCTGCGCAGCTTTCCATATTAGAAACTAAAAAGGTTGCTCTAAGTGAGGTAAATGTTAAAATTGAGGCTCTTATAGAAGAGGATGAAATAGAAAATAACATAATTTACTTTGAAGAGATTATTGATGATATAATTAACGTAGGCCCCGAGCAAAAGAGTTTAGTAGCTCAGTACAGTTAGAGACCAGGTCTGATAAGGAAACACAACACTCAACAAATGATGTTTGTGAAGTTAAGGTTAACAGATCTGTAGTTCAATTACCGAGGCTTGTACTCAAAACATTTTCTGGGAGTATTCAGGAATGGCAAGGATGGGCAAGCAGTTTTCAATCAGCAGTTCATTCTAGTCAAGTGTTAAGTGCCGTGGAAAAGTTTAATTATTTGCGGTCCCTCTTGGAAGGGGAGGCAGCAAAGACTATAGCAGGATTAGCATTAACAGAGGCTAATTATAATGTGGCTTGGGATATATTAAAGAAACGGTTTGGTAAGCCAGAGATCTTAATTAAAAGCCACCTCCGTGCACTTTTAGCTATACCTCCTGTTAATAATCCTAATAGTGTCAAGGAGTTACGGCAGTTATATGATGAATTTGAAATTAGAACTAGGTCCCTGGACAACTTGGGTGTAGGAATGGAAAAGTATGGTATAATGTTGGTTCCTACACTGGAGTCTAAGTTGCCTAGCTCAATTTTGCTTGAATTAAGTAGGGGACACTCTGCAGAACATGTGTACATCCCCCTTCAGCAGATGTTAAGTCTTTTAGGCACAGAATTAGCAAGACGAGAGGGAGTTCAGTTTGCACAGTGGGATGGTAAACAAGGGGACAAAGGCAGGCACAGCACCAAAGTTTCCACAAAAAGGAATAGCCCAGGTACAGTGTCAGCTCTACATGCCTCCTCTGAGAATAAATTAAAGGGAATCAAGGAATGCATATTTTGCGAAGGCAACCACAAGTATAAATGTGAGGTGGCTGAGGCCTTACCCTTTGAGGAGAGAAAGGACAGGGTAACTAAGTCCACAGCATGTTTTAAATGTTTTTGAAAGGTCATAGAGCAAGGTTTTGTAAGTTTAAAATTTTGTGCAAAAAATGTCATGGTAGGCATCAGCCATTATTGTGTGAAAACACTCTTAGTAGGCCTACCCCAGAAGTAGAGACATCAGTGGCACATGCCACTGCTATGCAAGGGAGTAAAAGTAAAGGGGGATTATTGCAAACAACTGCAGCCTTATTAATTGGGAATGAGGGAGAAGTTACTGTAAGAGTGTTGTTTGATAGTGGTAGCCAGTGTAGTTTTATTAAAACCAGAATTTCCAGAAAATTGAAGTTTAAAGAACTTAAGAGGGAAAATTTAAGAATTTCTAGGTTTGGGGGTTCCGTTCAAAACCGAACCAAATTTAAGAAGGTAGAAGTTCTGGTTAAAGGGTTGTTACCGCAAAGTCCCACTATCAAGGTCCAAGCTGTAGAGATTGAGGAACTTTGTGCTCTAGTCACTACTTGTTTAGATATGGCATGTGTCCAAGAATTGCAAGTTAAAGGAATTAATTTGGGCAATAATAAGTTTGAGGGAACAGAAGATATTAGTCTATGGATTGGAGCTGACTATTATTGGGACTTCATCACTGGTAATATTGTCCGTACATCTCAAGGCCCGGTAGCTATTGAAAGTAAGCTAGGCTGGATGCTACATGGTAGTTATTGCAATGAAATGGAAGTTAAGGCTCTTTTTGTTAAGATTGAGGAGAACAGCCATGGTCTGGAAAGGCATTTGAAAGCGTTTTGGGAACTTGAATCTATTGGCATAAAGGACAACCAGGCAAGTACAGTGAACAATGATGTTTTAGAGCAATTTGAAAAAGGGATTGGGTTTAGAGATGGTTGCTATGAAGTTGGCCTACCATGGAAGGATTCTTGCAAACCCGGTTCAAACCTTCAGCTAGCTAATCGGAGGTTGGAGACTTCATTGTACAGGCTAAGAAAAAATGAGAGTTGTTAATTGAATACAATGAGCCATCCAATCTATGTAAAGGAGGCTATGCTGAAAGGGTGCAAGGTGAGCTGGTGATCCAGGAGGCACATTATCTGCCACACCATGCAGTGGTACGGCGAAACAAAACTACCACCAAACTGAGGGTAGTTTTTGATGGCTCAGCCAAGGACAAAGGTGGTGTGTCCTTGAATGACTGTTTGGATGCTGGGCCAAATTTAAATGCAGATTTATTTTCCTTGTTACTGAGATTCAGGTTTGGTAGAGTAGCATTGACTGCAGATGTGAAGCAAGCCTTTTTGCGGATAAAGTTAAAACCAGAGGACAGAGATGCAGTAAGGTATCTGTGGGTGGATACGAAAGACTTGTTGGAAAATGAACCTAAGGTTCAAGCATATAGAATGAAGTCAGTGTGTTTGGCCTCAGCTCTAGTCCATTTCTGTTGGCAGCTACTATGCAGTACCATTTTAAGAAATATTCTGAAGTCTATCCTAACACTATTGAACACATAAGAAAAAAATTTTATGTTGATGATTTGCTGTGTTCCGTGGATAATACAGAAATGGCTAAACAGATATTCATGGAGGCGAGAGCTATAATGAGGGAGGCTGGCATGGAGCTTAGAAAATGGCAGACCAATCATTCGCAATTACAAGAGTTTATGAGTCATTCCTGTGTAGTACCTGATGCAGCAGAAAGTATTGAGGATTCTGGTATTAAGGAGTTGTGGGCAATAGATGCAAAGGTGCTAGGCATTTTTGGCAGCAAGAGATGATTTGTTTACCTTCAATGGGAAATCTTTAGTAGAGCTGGCTGAGAATGAGACAAGGTGGACAAAACGTACAGCTCTTAGTTTGGCTTCAAAGGTCTTTGATCCTCTTGGATTCCTGGCTCCATTTGTGATAAAGTAAAAAATTTGGTTTCAGAGCCTCTGGGAAATTGGACTTGGTTGGGACCGAGTTACCTGATCATATGGTGGTAAAGTGGAAATATTGGTTCAAAGAATTGGCACATCTTGGAGACATTGAAATCCCAAGATGGTACTTTGGAGAGTTGAACAATAGTCCAGACAATTTGGAGCTGCACATCTTTTGTGATGCAAGTGAGGAAGCCTATGCAACTTGTATTTATATAAGAGGCGCATTGCAAGAGGAAGTAAGTTGCAGGTTGGTTGCTGCAAAGAGTAGAGTAGCACCTTTGAAAAGGCTTTCTGTTCCAAGGTTGGAATTGATGGGTGCCGTTATTGCTAGTCGGCTTGCAATTACAGTGCGAAACTCTTTGGCCCTCTATGAAATTCCAAGCTATTATTGGACAGACTCCACTATAGTTTGGCACTGGTTAAGAAGTCAGGCAAGGAAATGGAAACCATTTGTTGCCAATAGGGTGGAGGAAATTCAAGCGCACACAGATCCCAAGCAATGGAAGCATTGTCCAGGCATCCAAAACCCCGCTGATTTACCAACACGAGGAATTTCAGTGAAAGATCTTTCACAGTCAAGTTTGTGGTGGAATGGGCCAGAGTGGCTAAAACTTGGAAGTGAAAACTGGCCTTCTAATCAGCCTATTGTAAGAGAATGCCAGGCTGAAGAAGCATGGGTGAGTGAGGTGAGAAAATGCGCTGTGAACAGTTGTCAAGTTATGCAGCAGGACCCATATTGAGGCTTGAGGACATTATCAGTCTGAAAAGATTGTTAAGAGTGACAGCATGGGTATATAGATTTACCAACAACATTAAGGGAGAAACAAGAAGGGAAGGAATTCTGAACAGTAATGAGATTCAGCAAGCCAGGAAATACTGAGTGGTATATATGCAGAAGGAAAAATTTGGTGAAGAGAGAGAATTGCTCACCAGCCATCCATTACAGGTTCTACCAACACATTCTGCGCTCAAGGGTTTGGATGTGTTTTTGGATCAGGATTTATTGAGAGTAGGAGGTAGACTACAGTTTTCTGGGCTTCCAGAGGAGAAAAGACATCCAATTTTGCTACCTTCTGGGGGCACTTTGTGGACCTTTTGATCCTGGATACTCATCATAAGCTGTTACATGCTGGAGTTAGAGAAGTGATAATAGAGATCAGACAACAGTTTTGGATTCCCAAAATTAGACAAGTAGTAAAAAAGGTTGTGCATAAATGTGTGGTTTGCAAGCGTTGGAGTGCAAAGCCTTATTATGAAAAGGTGGCTCCACTCCAAGAGAACGGTGTGTCTATACTGCCCCATTTGATGTAGTGGGAGTAGACTTTGCAGGGCCAGTCTATGTGTATGAGCGAGGGGAGTCTAACAAAGGTTATATAGTCTTTTCACCTGTGCTACCACCAGAGCAATCCATTTGGAGTTGGTAAGCAACTTAAGTAGTGATTAGACAAGTAGTAAAAAAGGTCGTGCATAAATGTGTGGTTTGCAAGCGTTGGAGTGCAAAGCCTTATTATGAAAAGGTGGCTCCACTTCCAAGAGAACGGTGTGTCTATACTGCCCCATTTGATGTAGTGGGAGTAGACTTTGCAGGGCCAGTCTATGTGTATGAGCGAGGGGAGTCTAACAAAGGTTATATATGTCTTTTCACCTGTGCTACTGTAGTGCCTTGCACCACAAGATTATTCTTTATTAGTGAAAACTGCCATAAATGGCATGAGTGAATTATTTAAATCTAAATAAATAAATACAAGTTAAATGTCTAGTGATCAAATTTAATTCTTAAGAATTCAGTGTGGTGTGACTAGACATGAATGGGCTTTTAAGGATTATTTTGGCTGGTTGGTAAAATTATTAAGTAAAAACAAACTTGTGTGCAACGACAACACAAAGGACGCCGCTTAAACATTGTATTATTCGAAAGCACAGCGCCAGCAAGCAAAGTTCCTTTGTGACAAGGTTGTCATTGTGGCTATTATTAGTATTAGTATTAGTATTATTATTGGTATTAGTATTACTATTATTATTGGTATTAGTATTACTATTATTATTGGTATTATTATTACTATTATTACTATTATTTGCATTATTGCATATTTATTATTATAATCAGTATTATTTGCAGACTGTTATATATTAGCCAAACAGGCCATTATTTAATCTCACCATTATATGTCCATCAAAGTTGTTACGGGTAAAAATCCCCCTTGCATATACTCATTAATTGTTGTCAATAAAATATAAAATTCGTATTGATTTAATAATCAGTCCTTCCCTTCTTTCATCAAAATTAATTTTGCGCCGCACTGCTGGATGCTAATCTAGCATTTGGGCGCTGGTGACCCTGGCATTTAGTTAACTATCTACGTAAACTTGTAAAGGTCTATAATAAACAAACCGGACTCTTACAATTGGTCACGGCAGTACTTGTAGTGCCTTGCACCACAAGATTATTCTTTATTAGTGAAAACTGCCACAAATTGGCATGAGTGAATTATTTAAATCTAAATAAATAAATACAAGTTAAATGTCTAGTGATCAAATTTAATTCTTAAGAATTCAGTGTGGTGTGACTAGACATGAATGGGCTTTTAAGGATTATTTTGGCTGGTTGGTAAAATTATTAAGTAAAAACAAACTTGTGTGCAACGACAACACAAAGGACGCCGCTTAAACATTGTATTATTCGAAAGCACCGCGCCAGCAAGCAAAGTTCCTTTGTGACAAGGTTGTCATTGTGGCTATTATTAGTATTATTATTATTATTGGTATTAGTATTAGTATTATTATTGGTATTAGTATTACTATTATTATTGGTATTAGTATTACTATTATTATTGGTATTAGTATTACTATTATTATTGGTATTATTATTACTATTATTACTATTATTTGTATTATTGCATATTTATTATTATAATCAGTATTATTTGCAGACTGTTATATATTAGCCAAACAGGCCATTATTTAATCTCACCATTATATGTCCATCAAAGTTGTTACGGGTAAAAATCCCCCTTGCATATACTCATTAATTGTTGTCAATAAAATAAAATTCGTATTGATTTAATAATCAGTCCTTCCCTTCTTTCATCAAAATTAATTTTGCGCCGCACTGCTGGATGCTAATCTAGCATTTGGGCGCTGGTGACCCTGGCATTTAGTTAACTATCTACGTAAACTTGTAAAGGTCTATAATAAACAAACCGGACTCTTACACTACCACCAGAGCAATCCATTTGGAGTTGGTAAGCAACTTAAGTAGTGATGTATTTCTTTTGGCCTTTAAAAGGTTTGTGAACAGAAGGGGTTTCCCAAATAAAATCATATCGGATAATGCAAAAACCTTCAAAAAGGCTGCAAAGGAACTCCAAGAAATTTGGTCCTTGCTAAAAGAGGAAGGATTCCAATCCTACTTTTCACACCAAGGGGTACAGTGGGAGTTTATTGTTGAGAGAGCACCATGGTGGGGAGGATTTTGGGAAAGGCTAGTGAGAAGTGTAAAGTGTCCATTAAAGAAACTTTTAGCTAATGCTCATTTGAGCAAAGAAGAATTCTGCACTGTTTTATGTGAAGTAGAAGCAATGGTGAACAGTAGGCCTATCACTTTTGTTTACAACAGTATGCAGGATGCAGAGCCATTGACACCAAATCATTTTCTTTGTGGTAAACGATTAACATCAAGCACCAGTGTGCCAGAAGACTTGCAGCCTATCCAGAGCACTCAAGGAGAGTTAACCAGACGGTTCAGGTACCTTGAAGAGCTACAAGATCAGTTATGGAAGAGGTGGCAGATGGAATACTTGCCAGAACTCAATTATTACCCATCAGGCAAGGTAAAGGGCTCCAATGCAAATTGTATCAAGGTCGGAGAAGTGGTAATGATTGGGGATGAAAGACCAAGGCAATGCTGGAAGCTTGGCATAATTGAAGAGTTGTTTGTTGGCAAAGACAATTTAGTTAGGTCTGCACTGGTAAAGACTTCAGGAGGAAAGTTAAAGAGACGTATACAAAAACTCTATGCTTTAGAAATCAGCAAAAACACAGATAGTCAAGATGAAACATTTGAGTTACAGCCTCATGGAGAAGGCTTGGCTAACCTTGCGGAAGGTAACGACAACAATGCCTCTTCGGTGGGGAGTGTTAGAAAATCTAGAAGAGGAAGAACCATTGTTGTCCCAAGGCGATATGATGACTAAGCTGATTGATGCAGCATTGCTTGTATATATTAAGTTAAGGTGTATATATATCCATCTCATAATTGTAAGGTTAGTGAAAAATTCACTTAATAAGAGCTAGCATTTTGGGCTCTTGTGGCATCAGTGTTTGGGACGCTGGTGGCATCATTTTGGGGCGCTGCGCGTCTTTTCTACTCGTTTGTGGGATGTCGTACGTACAGGGTGTGGTCTGATAGAGATTAGAGAGCTCTCTTGCAATTCAGTTTGGTTGTGTAGATACAAGATTGTTGCATCGTGCAATAGTCCAGGTTGCGTTGTTGTTGCAAGGTTGAGAAAGAAGACCATAAATAGTACCCCTGAGGTTACCCTGAGGTAGGACCTAATAGGATCTCAAATCCGTAAGTTTTAATTTAGCTTAACTTGGGCTTCAGATAGAACTGGCCCTTTAGAATTTGGCCGTTCACGGCTCAGCTGGGATTTTGAACCCAACAAATAAATAAAATAACATTTGGGAACTTGAATCCATTGGCATAAAGGACAACCAGGCAAGTACAGTGAACAATGATGTTTTAGAGCAATTTGAAAAAGGGATTGGGTTTAGAGATGGTTGCTACGAAGTTGGCCTCCCGTGGAAGGATTCTTGCAAACCCGGTTCAAACCTTCAGCTAACTAATCGGAGGTTGGAGACTTCATTGTACAGGCTAAGAAAAAATGAGGAGTTGTTAATTGAATACAATGAGGCCATCCTAAGCTATGTAAAGGAGGGCTATGCTGAAAGGGTGCAAGGTGAGCTGGTGAGCCAGGAGGCACATTATCTGCCACACCATGCAGTGGTACGGCGAAACAATACCACCAAACTGAGGGTAGTTTTTGATGGCTCAGCCAAGGACAAAGGTGGTGTGTCCTTGAATGACTGTTTGGATGCTGGGCCAAATTTAAATGCAGATTTATTTTCCTTGTTACTGAGATTCAGGTTTGGTAGAGTAGCATTGACTGCAGATGTGAAGCAAGCTTTTTTGCGGATAAAGTTAAAACCAGAGGACAGAGATGCAGTAAGGTATCTGTGGGTGGATACGAAAGACTTGTTGGAAAATAAACCTAAGGTTCAAGCATATAGAATGAAATCGGTGTTGTTTGGCCTCAGCTCTAGTCCATTTCTGTTGGCAGCTACTATGCAGTACCATTTTAAAAAATATTCTGAAGTTTATCCTAACACTATTGAACACATAAGGAAAAATTTTTATGTTGATGATTTGCTGTGTTCCGTGGATAATACAGAAATGGCTAAACAGATATTCATGGAGGCTAGAGCTATAATGAGGGAAGCTGGCATGGAGCTTAGAAAATGGCAGACCAATCATTCTCAATTACAACAGTTTATGAGTCAGTCCTGTGTAGTACCTGATGCAGCAGAAAGTATTGAGGATTCTGGTATTAAGGAGTTGTGGGCAATAGATGCAAAAGTGCTAGGCATTGTTTGGCAGCAAGGAGATGATTTGTTTAACTTCAATGGGAAATCTTTAGTAGAGCTGGCTGAGAATGAGACAAGGTGGTCAAAACGTACAGCTCTTAGTTTGGCTTCAAAGGTCTTTGATCCTCTTGGATTCCTGGCTCCAGTTGTGATAAAGTCTAAAATTTGGTTTCAGAGCCTCTGGGAAATTGGACTTGGTTGGGACCAAGAGTTATCTGATCATATGGTGGTAAGGTTGAAATATTGGTTCAAAGAATTGGCACATCTTGGAGACATTGAAATCCCAAGATGGTATTTTGGAGAGTTGAACAATAGTCCAGACAATTTGGAGCTGCACATCTTTTGCGATGCAAGTGAGGAAGCCTATGCAACTTCTATTTATATTAGAGGCACATTGCAAGAGGAAGTAAGTTGCAGGTTGGTTGCTGCCAAGAGCAGAGTAGCACCTTTGAAAAGGCTTTCTGTTCCAAGGTTGGAATTGATGGGTGCCGTTATTGCTAGTCGGCTTGCAGTTACAGTGCAAAAGTCTTTAGCCCTCTATGAAATTCCAAGCTATTATTGGACAGACTCCACTATAGTTTGGTACTGGTTAAGAAGTCAGGCAAGGAAATGGAAACCATTTGTTGCCAATAGGGTGGAGGAAATTCAAGCGCGCACAGATCCCAAGCAATGGAAGCATTGTCCAGGCACCCAAAATCCCGCTGATTTACCAACACAAGGAATTTCAGTGAAAGATCTTGCACAGTCAAGTTTGTGGTGGAATTGGCCAGAGTGGCTAAAACTTGGAAGTGAAAACTGGCCTTCTAATCAGCCTATTGTAGGAGAATGCCAGGCTGAAGAAGCATGGGTGAGTGAGGTGAGAAAATGCGCTGTGAACAGTTGTCAAGTTATGCAGCAGGACCCCATATTGAGGCTTGAGGACATTAGCAGTCTGAAAAGATTGTTAAGAGTGACAGCATGGGTATATAGATTTACCAACAATATTAAGGGAGAAACAAGAAGGGAAGGAATTCTGAACAGTAATGAGATTCAGCAAGCCAGGAAATACTGAGTGGTATATGTGCAGAAGGAAAAATTTGGTGAAGAGAAGGAATTGCTCACCAGCATCCATTACAGGTTCTACCAACACATTCTGTTCTCAAGGGTTTGGATGTGTTTTTGGATCAGGATTTATTGAGAGTAGGAGGTAGACTACAGTTTTCTGGGCTTCCAGAGGAGAAAAGACATCCAATTTTGCTACCTTCTGGGGGGCACTTTGTGGACCTTTTGATCCTGGATACTCATCATAAGCTGTTACATGCTGGAGTTTAGAGAAGTGATAATAGAGATTAGACAACAGTTTTGGATTCCCAAAATTAGACAAGTAGTAAAAAAGGTCTTGCATAAATGTGTGGTTTGCAAGCGTTGGAGTGCAAAGCCTTATTATGAAAAGGTGGCTCCACTTCCAAGAGAACGGTGTGTCTATACTTCCCCATTTGATGTAGTGGGAGTAGACTTTGCAGGGCCAGTCTATGTGTATGAGCGAGGGAGTCTAAACAAAGGTCATATAGTGTCTTTTCACCTGTGCTACCACCAGAGCAATCCATTTGGAGTTGGTAAGCAACTTAAGTAGTGATGTATTTCTTTTGGCCTTTAAAAGGTTTGTGAACAGAAGGGGTTTCCCAAATAAATCATATCGGATAATGCAAAAACCTTCAAAAGGCTGCAAAGGAACTCCAAGAAATTTGGTCCTTGCTAAAAGAGGAAGGATTCCAATCCTACTTTTCACACCAAGGGGTACAGTGGGAGTTTATTGTTGAGAGAGCACCATGGTGGGGAGGATTTTGGGAAAGGCTAGTGAGAAGTGTAAAGTGTCCATTAAAGAAACTTTTAGCTAATGCTCATTTGAGCAAAGAAGAATTCTGCACTGTTTTATGTGAAGTAGAAGCAATGGTGAACAGTAGGCCTATCACTTTTGTTATAAACAGTATGCAGGATGCAGAGCCATTGACAAAAATCATTTTCTTTGTGGTAAACGATTAACATCAAGCCCCAGTGTGCCAGAAGACTTGCAGCCTATCCAGAGCACTCAAGGAGAGTTAACTAGACGGTTCAGGTACCTTGAAGAGCTACAAGATCAGTTATGGAAGAGGTCGCAGATGGAATACTTGCCAGAACTCAATTATTACCCATCAGGCAAGGTAAAGGGCTCCAATGCAAATTGTATCAAGGTCGGAGAAGTGGTAATGATCGGGAATGAAAGACCAAGGCAATGCTGGAAGCTTGGCATAATTGAAGAGTTGTTTGTTGGCAAAGACAATTTAGTTAGGTCTGCACTGGTAAAGACTTCAGGAGGAAAGTTAAAGAGACGTATACAAAAACTCTATGCTTTAGAAATCAGCAAAAACACAGATAATCAAGATGAAACATTTGAGTTACAGCCTCATGGAGAAGGCTTGGCTAACCTTGCCGAAGGTAATGACAACAATGCCTCTTCGGTGGGGAGTGTTAGAAAATCTAGAAGAGGAAGAACCATTGTTGTTCCTAGGCGATATGATGACTAAGCTGATTGATGCAGCATTGCTTGTATATATTAAGTTAAGGTGTATATATATATCCATCGCATAATTGTAAGGTTAGTGAAAAATTAACTTGATTTAGAGCTAGCATTTTTGGGCTCTTGTGGCATCAGTATTTGGCCACTCTGGTGGCATCATTTTGGGGCGCTGCGCGTCCTTTCTACTCGTTTGTGGGATGTCGTACGTACAGGGTGTGGTCTGATAGAGAGCTCTCTTGCAATTCAGTTTGGTTGTTTAGATACAAGATTGTTGCATCGTGCAATAGTCCAGGTTGCGTTGTTGTTGCAAGGTTGAGAAAGAAGACCATAAATAGTACCCCTTTTGTTTTTATCTTAAATTCATACAACTAAGGCCTAAGGTAGGCCCACATCGAGTCAGCAACCCTGAGGTAGGACCTAATAGAATCTCAAGTCCGTAAGTTTTAATTTTAGCTTAACTTGGGCTGTAGGTAAAACTGGCCCTTTAGAATTTGGCCGTTCACGGCTCAGCTGGGATTTTGAACCCAACAAATAAATAAAATAACAGTAATTGTTTTTAAGCATTATTGATTATTATTATATTATTATTATTGTTGTTTTTATAGGCCAACGATATGGAAATCAGTGATGTTCATCCTGATGCGGACACCAACACAGAAATTACATTAGCATCAACGCCTCAGCCAGCATCTTCAAATGCAATTTCTGGAACTACAAGTGCAATTGCAAGTGCAATAGAGATTCCAACTCTGAGATTTGAATCTGGAGAATCTGGACATTCAATTTCAAGCTCCAGCTCCAGACAATGATCACTTTCCGAAATACATATATTCTTTGTAGTTAATTTATGTATGTATGTGTATATATGTGTATACAGGGCCCCCGCTTCCATTAGGCGAGGTTAGTAAATGCTAAGGGCGCCAAAGATCTGGGGGGCGCCAGCGCCTCCCGCCCTGTGCACGTCTGATAGTATTATGTAAGAACAACATGAAAAAAATAATGAAGGAATGAGAAGCATAGACAAATGATGAAAGGTTGTACGACGTATGTACACCAGTTTAGCTTGACTGATTTACATAATTAACTTATTCATCTTATTGGGTCATTATAGAACTTTCACTATCACGACCTTTAACCCTTTAGGGACGGGAGTCGTAAATAAGCGATTTAAAAATGTTGCGCGCACAGACGGGAGTCGTCAATAAGCGACTCGGCTTATTTACGGCTTAATATGAGTTCCGGGAGTCGTCAATAAGCGAATAACTGTTTTTATGTGACATATGCCCTTCTTGCTTGGAAAAAACAGTAGATATGTCCTTTTTGCACGCATATTTTAGCACTTTTGAGCGTTCTGATTTGTTACTACATATGCCTCGCTTTACTCGCTGTTTTGATTGGTCATGACACTTTCTTGAACTGTGAAATGATTTTATAATTTTATAATAAATGTATGTATTAGCAAATTAAAATAGATCAGTGTAAGGCAAATAGTTTCTTCAATATGGTACCTTGATTACTTTGTGAGCAAACCCAATCGTGAAGTGGGAGGCGGGTGGGGGCGCCAGCTGCAGTCCTGCTACGGGCGCCAAATAGGCTGGCGCCGGACCTGTGTGTATATATACATATATGAATATGGGTGAGTAGTATAGCCGAAAAAGGTTAGAGTGCAAGAATGTTGCAAATGATTACGTAATGTTGCAAAGGGGGATGGGGGTGTTGCAAAGGGGGGGTGTTGCAAAAAAAAATAAAAAAAGAAAAAAAAAAAAAAAAAAAAAAAAAATACCCAAAGGGCCCTTTGTTGCCAACCGGGGTTGCAAGGGGCATGCAACTTGGAGGTGGAGTTCTCCCCCAAGCTATTCCCCCCAAAGGGCCAGAAAGGAGAGAAAAGAGGAGAGAAAGGAGGAGAGGTGTTCACCTGGCAGGAGCCAAGTGCATATTAAGACTTCAGCCGAGTAGGCGTTGTTTTATAGGCTCCTAATCAGCCAGTTGGCTGAGCCAAGGGGGGAGGGGTACACCTGAAGGAGAGAGAGAGAGAGAGAGAGAGTAGTTGCCTTTGATTGCAAGGCATGCAACTTGGAGGCGGAGTTCTTCCCCAAGTTATTTTCGTTTACCTAACCTAAGAGGCCTCTAAGGGGTTTTCCCAAAGGGCCAGAAAGAGAAGGACCAGAGGTCCTTGCTCGGCTGGGAGCCGAGCTTGAATGACTCCGTCAGTCGTCTCTCGGTCTTTTATAAACCTCTATTCTGGCTGAGTTGCCAGATAGCGCCATGTATTCAGTTGCCAGAGAGCGCCATGTGTTCCAGATAGCAAAAACCATATATTAATCATCCATTTAAATAGTGTACCACAATATATGACGGTAGATGAATCCAATCAAATTCTGTTTATTAAATAAATAATTTTTACACACTTAATTTTTATTATAAATATTTAAGTCACGAAACGAAGTGAAAATTTATGAAACACACAGAGCCTCATTCCCCTGCGAAGAAAATTGAAAAAAACGAAATTTAAAGAAATTAATCAATTGAAATTAGCCAAAACACAATCCGCTATAACGGGGTCGGGTCTCATTCCCCCCAATCCCCTGCGAAGAAAATTGAAAAAAGCCGAAATCTAAATTACTTCTACAATGAAACACATTCTCAATGCGCTTACGAAGAAACATATATTAATCAAAATACCACAATATATTTATATAGTTAATCAATTGGAAGATTCAACCATATAAAATACCACAATATATTTATATAGTTAATCAATTGGAAGATTCATTTAAACACACGTTCCATAAATCATTTATTTCCTATTTAAATACCGAAAAACGAAAGAAGAAACGAAGAAAATTGCAAAAAAACGAATTCTAAAGAAATTAATCAATTGAAATTAACCAAAACACGATCGTATTCTCAAATCTACACACACACACACGCACGCACACACACACACACACACACACACACGAGGAAAAGGAGACTCTGTGTCCATTCGATTCACCTATTGCCAGAGGCGATTTTTTCTGACCATAATTAACTTTCTCCCAGACAGCTTGAACAAAACCTCTCTCGACTCCATTTCTTAGATATGCCCACAATTATATATATATATATATATATATATATATATATATAGAGAGAGAGAGAGAGGAGAGAGAGAGAGAGTTTTGTTCAAATAACGGAATATGCTTGTATCTTTTGCCAACAAATTCCATTCACGTAACCTAGAATTTTCTATCACCCATAGTTTTCGAGAAAATAATATTTCCATTTACTCAGTTTTCCCAAAATATTATTTAAAATTAAGTGTACTAATTTAAATTACTTTCTTTTTTCCAGGTTAACTATACCCACAATTATAATAAATAATAATAATCGAATTACGGACGATTGTTCGAACATTGAAATTAACCAAAACACACGATCGTATTCTCAAATCTATACACACACACAAGCACACACACACACACACACACACACACGCACACGAGGAAAGGAGACTCTGTGTCCATTCGATTCACCTGAGGCGATTTTTTTCTGACCATAATTACCTTTCTCCCAGACAGCTTGAACAAACCCTCTCTCGACTCCATTTCTTAGATATGCCCACAATTATATATATATATATATATATATATATATATATATATATATATATATATAGAGAGAGAGAGAGAGAGAGAGAGAGAGAGAGAGTTTTGTTCAAATAACGGAATATGCTTGTATCTTTTACCAGCAAATTCCATTCACGTAACCTAGAATTTTGTATCACCCATAGTTTTCGAGAAAATAATATTTCCATTTACTCAGTTTTCCCAAAATATTATTTAAAATTAAGTGTACTAATTTAAATTTATTCTTTTTTCCAGGTTAACTATACCCACAATTATAATAAATAATAATCGAATTACGGACGATTGTTCGAACACAATTGTTCGAACACATTTGTTCGAAAACCATAGTTCGAAAAACAGTTGTTCGAAGCAACAATTATTCGACGTTATAATTGTTCGAATGAACAACCAACTAAATAAAATCTTAGTTGCCAAGACGCAAATACGAAGATGTAAATAAGAAGGTTAGCCTCTTCATTTAAGCTATAACATTTATAGTGCTGCAGTTAAACCACCCTTAAAATGGCAGAGTTTGTTTCTAGTGAGAAAGGAAAGCCAATGCTCTTAGTGAATGGGTTTTTATATGTAAGAGACCTAACCTAACCTATCCTAACCTAACCATAATTTGCAACTATAGTTTACCTTGACTTTCATATGCTTCTATCCTGTTTTATTAATAAAGATTTTTAACTTTGAATAACGTATGAATAAAGATTTTTAACTTTTAAAGTTTTTAATACTTTTTGTTTTTCGAACTATGGTTTTCGAACAATTGTGTTCAAACAATTGTGTACAGAACCTGCATTGTCTATAAGGGGATACTCTGAGTAAATGGAAATATTATTTTCTCGAAAACTATGGGTGATAGAAAAATTCTGAAACCATATTTGGAATCAGTATCAAAAGTTCTATAAGAATCACCAAATAATTTTCGTTGTACCCTAGTGCAATTTCTCGCCGAATTGGAAAAGTTTTCACTCCGCCTTAGACCCACAGTTTAACGTGGAAACTGAATGCTTTTTTAAAATATAATTAGGCTATATTTCTTTATATCCTCTCGATTACATTAGTGACTAATGATGCGGGAAACTCTGAGTAAATGGAAATATTATTTTCTCGAAAACTATGGGTGATAGAAAAATTCTGAAACCGGAATCAGTATCAAAAGTTCTATAAGAATCACCAAATAATTTTCGTTGTACCCTAGTGCAATTTCTCGCCGAATTGGAAAGGTTTTCACTCCGCCTTAGACCCACAGTTTAACGTGGAAACTGAATGCTTTTTTAAAATATAATTAGGATATTTCTTTATTATAAAATAAGTTAACAATTTAAATTATGTTAACACAAGAATTTGTGAAAACATTACTAATAACTTGTAAGTAAAAATAAAAATATAATATAAGGGACTACCATAGAAATGTAAGTGTCTATAATTTATTCACAAGAAACACGATTTTATATATATGTTACTCGTCCGGACCCGTTATAGCGGATTGGTACACATCATAGCTCCACCCAGCTACATCGGCAGCCAATCACTACGAACATCTGGTCTTTTGGGGCGGAGCTTGGCGATTGTGCATATAAAAGGGGATATTTTTCAGTTGGGAGTAACAGTAGCTATTTTAGCGTCAGTGAATAATCATTCCCTCCACCATGGACCTGTACGTCTCCCCAGATTTGTATGAAGAAAGTGACACTGCTGCATTAACTGCAATTAGTTTTCAATGCGATGACCGTGATGAATTATTTCCAACGCAAACCGTAGAAGATATTTGCAGTGACGCTCCTTACAATCCGACGCAAGGGACTACCATAGAAATGTAAGTGTCTATAATTCGATTTTATATATATATGGAGAGTTGTAGTATCTCGTCAAATAGATACTCGGCAAAATTTTTTTATGGCAATCAATGTTATTTGGTTTTACTTCTTACCCCCATTATGCTAAAATCGAAATTTTTTATGGCAATCAATGTTATTCCTCTTAAATGAACCAAAGATATCTTCACATAATGGGGCTCTGTCTGTATACTCTGTATATGTTTTAAAAGAATGAACATTATTCCTTTAAGGTCCGATGAGGATTTGACACGTGTTATACAATCTTTTGAAGAATCTCGTGTCATGAACACGGAGGATATACTGATCAGTCAGCAATGTCACACATCCTCCACCATGGACCTGTACGTCTCCCCAGATTTGTATGAAGAAAGTGATACTGCAGCATTAACGGCAATTAGTCTTTTCAATGCGATTGACCGTGATGAATTATTTCCAACGCAAACCGTTGAAGATATTTGCAGTGACGCTCCTTACAATCCGACGCAAGGGACTACCATAGAAATGTAAGTGTCTATAATTCGATTTTATATATATATGGAGAGTTGTAGTATCTCGTCAAATAGATACTCGCCAAAATTTTTTTATGTCAATCAATGTTATTTGGTTACCCCCATTATGCTAAAATCGAAATTTTTTATGGCAATCAATGTTATTCCTCTTAAATGAGTCAAAGATATCTTCACATAATGGGGATCTGTCTGTATACTCTGTATATGTTTTAAAAGAATGAACATTATCCCTTTAAGGTCCGATGAGGACTTGACACGTGTTATACAATCTTTTGAAGAATCTCGTGTCATGAATACGGAGGATATACTGATCAGTCAGCAATGTCACACCGAAATAATGTAAGTGTTTTTCGATCTTTTTGGGGTAAGAAGACAATATATTTTCATAAATTTATTAAATGAAAGAAATCAGTACAATAACCAACTACAGCGAGTTGTGACACGGGTCAAATAAATTTAAAAAATTTATAAATTCTTTATCACATGACATATGCGTGAGAAATGAGACGCAGTACATTCCGCAAACATTACTAAAATATCCTTGTATACGAAATGGGTTCCATACAACTTCGGGAATATGTAACTGAGCGAGAAATTTTACAATAATAGGGTCACTCCAGGGTTGAGTACCGAGTGAATCAAAATAGTACAGGCGCTGTCTATTTTTAAAATAGACAGCGATCCAGTGAATCCCTTCATTACCGATGACATCTGTGTTCACAATAAGACTACCGCATTCTCGCGTACTTGGCAAACTCAATGTTTCATTCTTCGCAAACCAAACACTCCGATAAATTTGGAACGTGTGACTCGTTCCATTACTTTCTGAAGTGTATTAGCATCCATTTTAAAAGTCAGTGATAACGCTCCTAAATCTATCTACTTCTATTAGGGCTTGCGATTCGAGATATACTAGTACACTAATAGGAGCGTCTATAGGCTTGGCGAATTCCAGCCGCACTGAGATGTTTCCGCTCTGCTGTGGGGTTAAATGGGTATTTACGCTAGCAGATAAGTCAGGTGTAATGTCAAACGGATAAAGGTTAAATTGATCAATGAATTCTTCCTGCGTTACCCCATTACCAAGCTCATCACAATCACCTGCAATATGGGTCAGATTACTACAGGCTCTGGCACAAAGAGGTAACACAGCGTCTGATGAATAGTCCGTACCCATTGTTCCACCCAAAGCAGTGCCATTAACGTATAGAGTTATATTTTTAAGTCTGAAATTCTCGAATTTAAAGGCACTCTTTTTACATTTTCCATTCACCGAAGCATGGTCCTGCATGCCGATTAATATCCTTTTAGGAAGATTTCCCAGGGCAATGTTTTCTATCTGCTTCGATGCCAACCCTGCAGGAACCGTATATAGTTTGATTTGCACTCTGTTAATAGGATATTTCACTGTAGCGTTTAGTAAATTTTTCTCAATTTCTAGTTGTTTTGGTGAACTTAATTTCACTCGCCGTACGCGGAGGTATGTGTCCATAATGTGAACCACAACGGGCTTTGCACCCTCCTCTTGATCAGCAGCCAGATTTAAGCAGATCTCAGGACTCGTGCGGGTGAGCTTTATTTTCATATCCACCCCGTTCACAAGCAACTTCTCCTGGAAAGTGAAATCTGTGTGCAACCGTCCAAAACACTCGTATATTTTCTTTATAGAATTTTTAAATTTGTCCTTTATACTATTTTCATCTTTAGTTTGATAATATCCCTCGGCACTTAAAAAGGTAGCCTTCGCTTCTTTGGAAAAGTTGAGGACATTTTCCAGATAGGCTCGTAGATGATAGTACCCCGTGCCTGCCGATATGTTGGTCTGATTTAAATATACGTCACACTGGTTGAATATGGAGTGCAGAAAGTTTGTTTCAGGGTATACAGCATATTTGTCATCGCAGACCGTTCCATCAGAATGGGCTATACGTAGCTTAGCGTACATGTGCACACAGCTTGGATCAAAAAAGTAAGGACCTGAGCTGGGTATCACGAATTCTATAGGTGCACTCGGGGAACTAATTGTGTTTAAAGGGTTAATTGTAATAAAGTCACTGTGCTCAATAGAAACTTGGGTTGGAGGTAGCTCAAAAAGGGACAGCTCCGATTTACAGCATTGTGAACTACATGGGTGGATGAAGCGTCCATGGCGAAATAGTGACTCCTCTCTCGACAAGTGGTAAACAAACTATGATTCATGAGATCAATGTCCTTAGCTTATATCAGTCAAAAAAGTGGTCAACCATAGGTTTCATTCGCTTACAGCACTTCTTTTTTGATAGCCTTTTACGTTTAATACCACGTGACCCCTTCTTCTTCCGGGCAGCCCGCTTCTTTCTTCCCGCCACGCATTTTTCTCTTTGCATCTTTGATGATTTCGTCCCGTGTACGCTTTAAATGTTTTTTTAGAGCCTCTTTAGGTTTAGCCCCGGCCAATATGTCTTCTGCAGTGTTAATACCTGATTGCAGCGCTTTCCTTCCAAGGTATCTGGCACCCCTCTTCAGCAAAGGAACAGCCGTACGTAGTATGGATGAAAAAATGGACCCAAGTCCACTACCGCGCTGGTATCGCACCCCTCGATAGACGGTGAAAGGCTTTCTATCCATTATAACTCAGTGCGTCGAAAGTGTAGCTTCACTGTTAAGCTCCCGTTACCGAATGGGAAGTTTTCACCCTCAATCGTTCTTATATATATTGAGATATTGGTTATTAAATTAGTTGCGACATTCACATAATGGGGTCTGTCATATGTAATACTCAAACTCCTTCCTCTATGGTTGGGGATGTGAGCAATGCGCAGCAGGCGTGCCGGGGTATCCCCAACAAACTGGTGCTCCACTATATTACTGTAAATATAGCACATGTCTGGGGACCTTTCAGCCAATTTCTCTATCTTCAATTGATACATTAATCTGGACAAGTCATGCTGTGTCTCGTGAAATGTGTCTCTTTGGAAGGCTGCGCTATATCGGCCATTGGCTAGAATTTGGAACTTTCTATGGTCTTTAATACGTCTGTTAGTCTTTGATTTTAGGATTAGTGTATGTGCAGGGTTGTTTACGATTTCGTATACTAAATCATTCGTAAGGTTTGAGTTTCTTAAACTTACGTTTAAGCCTCTCACAACATCCTCGGCCGAACCATATTGACCCGGTCCTAGTCTTACTTCTGTACTGTAATACCGTGCAATCTTAGTCCGAGCGATACGCATAGTTTCATCCATAGCTACCCCAGCTTTTTCACACTCGTCAATGTCTCTAAGAATCGTAAAAACGGTTTCTTTATGTTCAATATTTAAAAAGATGGTGTCCAGCTGAATTTCGCATATCCCCACCTCATACGAATCACGACCCAATTCAATGTGCTTGTGGAGTTCTGTTACAAAGTTGGCTAGTGTGTTGTTAGGGTGTACAGACAGGGACGAGGAGGACGGGAGTGTGACGTAGAAATGGTTAGGAGCCATGTTGCACTATTTAAGCTTCATTATTGCATCAGCTTTTATATAGGTGTTGAAGCTTTCTGGGTACCCTAGCCATTTCACCAGGTACATTTTTCTCTTTCCTGAACCTTTGCTTCCTAAAATTTTCTCAATTTTAAACACATTTTTTCTAAATTAAACGCAACTTTCTGCAATTCCTCGCGGTAAAAGCCTCCTGAGATTTCTTCTCCATTCAAATCTTCAATGTAATACATCATTATCTCACCTTTAGGTCTCATAGCCTAACTTTAAAAATCTCGCGTGTCCATCCTTGCTCAAAACCCTTTGCGAATTTGTTCCCCGAACGCGACAGCCTTACATAATCATTGATTTTGAAGCGCGCAGAGTGTGGTGGTGGTGTGGTGGTGATCCATCTCTCCTCGGGAGTGTACCTCTTTCTAAAACTTCGTTAGGTGTTGTCCCAATCGTGCGATGGTGTGAGCGGTTGTAGGATGACGCCAATGATTCCAGAATGTCTAGAAATCTGTATGTGTTTTTATGTGTAAAATAACGGTGCATGCGTTCCTTTATGGTGCGCTGAACTCTTTCAGCTAAAGAAGCCTTATGTATAGAATTGGTTGTGTAATAGCTGATATTAAACTCTGTCAACATGTTCTGAAAAGCACGGCCTATAAATTCCTTCCCCATATCCGCACAAAAATAGCCAGGAACCCTGTTTTCTTTTAACATTAGCGTTTTGGTGGCTTTAGCAACTGTTTCAGGTGATTTATTTTTCAAGGAACTAGCCACAGATATCTAGAGAATACGTCTATTATGAATAGAATGTAGCGGTAACCATCGTTATACACAGAATATCTTTGCATGTCTGTTAAATCTGCTTGCCAAATAGAATCAATCGAGGAAGCCGTTGTCTTGATGTTTTAAACCTTTTCTCACAGGCTTATGAAGCGTATAAGCGTCCTGCTCCCTCAAAAATCTTTCAACATCTTTTTTCCTACTCCGTAAACACTTCTGTACAGTCTATCTACGCCGCCGTAAGAGGATGGGGTAGAAATGTCATAATAGCGTTTAGTTAATACGTTAGCCATTTGCGTATTTTAGATGCACGTGGGTAGGGTTGGTTTAACCTCTTCTTGCTCCTCTTCAAAGGTGTTACCGCCGGGGGTGACGGCGCCTTCAATTGTGTCACATGCGTTGCATGTTCCAAGTCTTTTTTTTTTTTTTTTTTTTTTCAGATTTCCTATCAACGTTTTAGGGACATTTATTTGTTGTAGTCTTGCTTTAATATGCTTCCATCCTGATGGTGATGGCCTATCCCACTTTCTCACCAGATCATGGACAATGTCTACGATATTCGATCCCTGTACCTTTGATCCTTCCACAATGATCTCCCTGTATCGGTCCATTGTATGGCGGGATCCTCATTCAATAGATTATAAAGACTTAAGCCTTTACTCCTCAATGTATGTGGGAGGGTACTTTTTAATACATGTTCGATATGTTGTGTGGCTAATCTTTTTGGTTGGTCAGCTGTATCGTCGGGCTCAGATCCTATGTCGCCATGTCCATCGTCCCCCGTGCTGTGCCTAATAACCAGGAATCTCTGTAGGGCTCTTATAATTTTCGTACTCGTGAAGAAATTTCTGCAGAGCTTCTTGGTATAAGATTCTTTTCTCATCAGGTGTTTTTTCACTGTTTAATAGGGCTAGCAATTCGCTTTCCATTCTTTTAAGTCTGCTTTTACGGGGATCTAGATACGTGTCTGGATTCCTTTGCAGTGAAGCGTACACCTCGTGGGGAATCACTACCACTTTCTTCATTATATTAATCTAGTCAGTAAAGGACCCAAAACTGAAAATAAGATGGGGAGAAATGACCCTCCTGTTTGTACAATAATTCGTTTTTTCTTCGCTACAGTTTGACTTTTACGAGCGAGTGCACGTATTATGTTCTTGTAGCGGCGTAGGCGAGCCTTCTGATGGGTTTTCATTGATACATTGCAATTTATAACGTTAAGACAGATTTCACAGATGCATTTTAAAAAGTCGGCGTCGATATTTTTAATAAACATCTGCTGCATTGCCCGGGGCAGTCGATGATAGATTTTTATTAATTCACGGTATTTCTTTAGTCTCTTTGTCATTCTGGAATATACACCGTTTCAGGCTCGTTTGGAAATATATTCGTTCGCAGAAGCACTCTAAACGTGTTTCGCGGATGAAGGTCGCAAAGCAAATATCCGTAACGCGTGCTTGTAGCTTCTTTATAAACTTCCAAAAACTCCTTACGCTGATTCGGGAACATTTGATTGGCTAATACCCCAATTTGTGATACATCTCTACGTTGCGCGAATAAGACTAGATATTGCGTATTTAACGACACATCGCGCATGTATCTATTTTTGAAAAATAGATTCTGATTGATGAAGAACACGCTTATGTTAAGATGGTGGGAGAATACTGTAAATGTCTCGGCAAACGTTTTATCCATCTCCAACATGAGATCGTCAATTACAATGATTGTATGTTCATTTCCCTTTAACGAATTAACGTCATATACGCCTTTGTGGAACAAAATATCATCTTGGTACTCGTTGAACACTGATTGATACGTCGAATAGCACCATATAACTTTATGCACAAATTTCGAGAACATCTCTCCCTTTTCTTTAATGATTTTAAGCATAAACACAGTTTTACCACATCCTGTAGGTCCAGATATAATACATGTGGATGGGCTCGTGAATCTGAATTTTTCTACAGAGTCCATTTCTAACACGTCACACTCCTAAGTGGGTCATTTACAAAATATTACAAATTTTGAGTGCTGTTCCTTATATTTTGCTTTCTTCTCCCACAGAACCGTGAATGACGATGAGGTAGAGCACCCCATCATTGACATTACGGATGACCTCGACGACAGTGTAGTTGTGATCTCCTCCCCTGCCAACGAACCCTCACCAGCGATACCGGTAGCACGTCCAAAGCGGAGGTATGAAACCCCACGTCAGGTATAAAGCGACCGAAATACGCGCCTGTTGCAGCGGTAATAGATCCCCAACCCTCAACCTCTTACGCAACAAGCCCCCCAGCAGCACCTCCCGCTAATATATCCCCTTATTCATCCGCCGCCCCCCGTTCTGTTAAGTCTACAATAATAGATCCCCAACCTCTCAACCTCCTACGCAACAGGCCCCCCAGCACCTTCCGCTAATATATCCCTAATTCATCTGGCCCCCGAGGATGATATAACGTCGAATTGGTGCGATCCGCAGCCCCCACCCCAGCCTTGACTAGAAATCGGTATAGAGTCAGGTCGACCCTAGAGCCATGTATAGCAATGGAATTGAGCGCGGGCTACGCCGGGTTGTACAGCGTATTAGAGTTTGCTCTTCAGAATCGCGACGAGCGTGAAGTCAGGACGAGTCTGTCCTTTGGATTCGGGTCAGATGACGTGATGTAGACGATTATTGGGTGATAGTGCCATTTAGACGTTTGGCGGCTGAAGATGTAGAATATATATTAGGACGTATAATGCAAGCCGCCCAAAGTAGTATAGCCTTCAATATGGACAACTTCACGGTAAATATTGACCGTGTATTCCGTGTTGCGGGTCATAGTGCCATACCGTATACTCTTAACTTCAATTCTCCGATTATTTACCGAAAGCATATAAACGTCGATCGTGGTTGCGGCTTTATAGCAGTACTCTTAGCACGTATGTTTACTGTACAAAATACACAGGCCACAAAAATTTGGTTGCCTACGGTCGTGGAGCGTGCCCGTAAACTAGCTGTAGAACTGTGAACTTGAATTTGACTGTAATATGGGTCCTGAAGAGCTGAGAAGGGTAGAACAGAAATGAATGTCCGCATAGTTGTATTTGGCTGGATGATCGTCGTAGGACTGT
The DNA here is from genome assembly GCA_023014485.1 of Bathynomus jamesi. Lineage (NCBI taxonomy): Eukaryota > Metazoa > Arthropoda > Malacostraca > Isopoda > Cirolanidae > Bathynomus > Bathynomus jamesi. The sequence continues at coordinate 1,170,267 of JAJOZX010000382.1, forward strand.
GTATGTTTTTAAAAGCTGTGTGGAGATCGTACAAGACCCCTACTTATTTTAGGATTGTCAGGGACAACGTATCTCCCATCCGTAATATAAGGTGCTTTACGCGAGTTATGACAAAAGTCGAAAATATGGGAGACATCATGATTTGTGTAAGGGTGCCTCGCGTTTGCGGATGATATTGTGCGACATTGTAAAGAATGTCACATGGTATGTGAGCAGTGTAAAAGTACAAATGTGAAAGCGTGTAGTTGACGCTGAGAAGAGAGACTGTGATGTGTTAGACGCACATTTTTCAATAATATCTGTTTTGATTTCCATAAATCAATTGGCACGTGCAGGAAAATGAGAATCTGTGAATGTGGTATGTTTCACACAATGGATAATTGGGGAAAATTTAAGCACAAGTGTGACGTAATTCACTGTCCTACATGCCAGGAGGAATATAAGGTGGATGGAGTAAAGCATGTATGTTATATGAAAGATGCTAAGCCTAAAAATAACCCTTGTATAACTGTGTACTACGATATAGAAACATATACGAACGCTGAAACCAAAGAGGTAATTCTACATTTACTTGTGAGCCAGACCATCTGTAATGAGTGTATGGGTATCGAATGTGACGAGTGCCCCAATGTGGTAAACGGACAAACGTTTTTAGAACGAATGTCCGCGATAGTCCTGTGAAACTATTTGTGTACTATATTGTCAAGTTAGCCGACAAGTTAAAAAAAATGACTGTGTATATTCTCGCCCATAACGGGGCAAAGTTTGACACGCAGTTCCTTTATAAGGAGTTGCTTGAACACGAATCCTCTGAGATATTTACAGGTGATCCATTGAAAAGAGGCAACAAATTAATACAGATGCAGATAAGAGGCAATGTACAATTTAAAGATACTTTATTATTCACACCTTGTAAATTAGCAAAGCTACCCAAGGTGATGGGAGTAGCAGCTGAAGTTTCCAAAGGATACTTCCCTTACACTTTCCTCACCAGCGAGACTTTAAACTACGTAGGCCCACCACCGCCCAGACATTATTTTGACTGTATGGATGAACGTGAAGACTTTGATCGATACTACAACAGTTGTAATGAAAGTAACCCTTATAATATAGCTGATGAATGTGAGCGTTATTGCGTGAACGATGTGAGCGTTATTGCGTGAACGATGTGCGCGTGCTTAGAGTGTGTTTCCAGGCCTTTAGAAGGATGTACATAGCCCGTTTCAAATGCGATCCGCTGCAAGTCGCAAACACCATCGCATCATTATGTTTTACGGTGTTCAAGAATAACTTCATGCCTAAAGATACCTTTGCCATTATTCACCGAAACAACCCCCGCAGTTACGGGCACAAGGCTATTTACTGGCTCATACACCTACAGCAACAGACAGGTGTATACATAAGCACGCCCGCAACACGGGTGAAGTACCCTTAAGATTAATGGACGTGTTTTTTGGGTTGATGGTAAGTGAAAACCGTGTCACTGGTGTGAAGACTGTGTACTCCTTTAACGGTTGCTGGTGGCATGGATGGCCCCGTCCTGAGTGCGGAATCGCTGGAATACCACGGTAGGTCTCCTGCCGATTGTCTTGCATCGACGCACCCGCGATCAACTTATAGGATCACAGTTCACTCACAAAGTCTTGTGGGAGCATGAATATGATGCACGGATGGAGACAGACGAGTGTACCGTGAGGAAATAAACACGATCAAGCGTTCAATGGTGCTGGATCCTCTCAAATGTGGTGATAGCTTGTTTGGAGGACGTACAAATCCTTTCAGACTATACTTTCCACCTACGGAGGGTGTGAAGCTCCATTACTACGATTTCTGTTCTTTATACCCATACGTGATGAAGAGCAATCCGTACCCCGTGGGCGCTCCTGAGAAACTGGTGGGGACCTAGCCTACCCTCCATCAATGAATTTTCAAAAAATTTGAGATCGTTACTTTGGGCTCTCTTTCGTAGACGTACTCCCCCCACGCAATTTATGGATGTCGATCTTACCTGTCGTTATCGACGACAAGCTCATGTTTCCCTGTGCGTGAAGTGCGCGGAAGAGGATAACGGCGATTGTAACCATATACCCCACCAGCGTAAGATCAGAGGCGTATACAAGTCCTGACGCTGGCCCTAGCCGTACGCCATGGTATAGAATACTGAAGATACATGAGGTGTGGAGGTTTCAGAAGCTACCCAACCTTTTCACACCATATATAACGCCTTTTGAAGGATAATGTTGAGGCATCAGGGTATCCGCGAGGAGTTGATACCGAAGATGAAAAGTCTGCCTATATTCAATGTTACCGCGACCGCGAAGGTATACAACTTGATCGTGTCCAAATTGTAAAGAATCCTGGCAAGCGCTTTAGTGCAAAGTTGTGTCAAACAGTCTATGGGGAAAAATTTGCGCAGAATACCGGCAGAGGGAGCATTCATTTGGCACAAAGTTATAGCGATGTCTGGGATTATTGCCAATGCTCCCGATAAGAGGTCATGGAGATCGTGAATGTAGGTAATACTTACATAATAAAGTACAACAACACTGAATTTGCCACAGATACCTCAAGGGTTACAAACATACCTGTGGCCAGCTTCACAACAGCCTACGCCGTATAAAACTTTGGGGTCTATTGCATTCTCTTGGTCGGAGAGTATGTACGCCGATACAGATAGCGTGATATTCACAGAGAGGGAGGGTGAATACATGCCCGCTATTGGGGAGTTCCTCGGCGAGCTCACTGATGAGATCAAGGATGAGTATGGGGACAACGCATACGCCGACTCTTTTGTCTCAACAGGACCTAAGACTTATGGGGTACGGGTCAGGGTGGGGGAGGAAATTAAATATATCGTGAAGGCAAAGGGTATTACGCTCAACCATGCGAATCGGCGGGTTGTTAACTTTGAATCGTTGAAGGATCTAGTATGTTTGGACGATGATGAGGGCGAACAACCTCCCCAACTAATTGTAGGCACCCACAATTTTCGGGCGCAGAAGCTGGGGGGCGTGAAGGAACTTAGGGGTACGAAGGTGTGCCGTAACACCTATAGGAAACGTTACCAGTTACCTGGTACCTATGATACCGTACCCTTTGGATACCAAAACGATTGATGCTTCTATTGTTAACTGACACGTATTTGTCTTGAATATAATCGTATCTATTGATTTATTACACGTATTTGTAAATATATATATAACTTGAATATCTCATTTATTAAATCGTATTTGTAAAGTATCTATTGATTTATTACACGTATTTGTAAATATATATATAACTTGAATATCTCGTTTATTAAATCGTATTTGTAAATATATATAACTTGAATATCTCGTTTATTAAATAAATCATGTTTCAATTAGCGTTTCACTTTCTCTTTTGTGTGTGTGTGTGTGTGTGTGTGTGTGTGTGTGTGTGTGTGTGTGTGCACACAGGTGAAAGTTCTAAGCTCCGCCCACTGTAAGACCGTGAGTCATGCTACTATCTGGGAGTCCCTGCGTGGTCAGTCGACTGCAGTAAGCCCGAGAGATCAGACGTGTATTCAGATCAGACGTGTATTCAAATGGCTACCTTTAATATTGCTTGTACAACGTTTATGAAATGGTATTCAGCAGTGTCATGATGTGGTGGATACCGAAAAACTTCCTATTCCTCCCTCCTATACCTCTTTTAAAAACACATTGGATTGTGCGAAGTTCCAAGATGTACAAATACTCTACGGATGTTCTGGTGAGACCGTTGAAGGCTTTCGTTGCACAGACGATGAGCTGAAGTATACTGCAGAGCTAAACTTTATAAAGTCTCACATACACCGTGAAGTAAAAGAAACAACGCGTGCAGAAGAGAAGCAGCAGGTATGGATAATGAGTCTTGCTGATGGGTGGTGTGACAAGCGGTATTACGTCATGCTACACCATGTCGATTACTCATACCCTACGACTGAAAATGTGAATCTCGTGATCATGGACAATCTTAAGTATTTTTATCACTATATTAACGTATATCATGATGAGGTTCGTAGTGAGGTTGTGGCTAGTGCCCTGCGTGAGTTTTTAACAGACTTTAGAGACGAGTATCGTTTGATGGGCAGAAAGGAAAAATATGAGCATATGTTCCTCTCAAATAGTGCGCCGGAGTGTGAAGATGTTTAGTAGAACATAAAATGTTCCTAGTTCTTATCCTGAGGTAAAATGTCTGATGCGTAGGCTGGTAGTGATGAAATTAATTCTTGTACCGGAAAAACAAATATGTACAACAATTCGGTACGACTCGCGGATCATACGAACAAGCCCATTCACGTATCATCGAGTCAGCCGCCCGTCGAACCGTTCCTGCCTACCTGCGTGCCTCACACGGCTCATAGTTATCTCAGAGCTTGAACCGAGTGGACGTGCGCTCCTCGAATACGATGGAACTTCCTTTGAGCAGCATTCTCAACGCCTCGTACGATGTGTCCGTGACGAAATCGTTGCGCGTGTTCAGGCGTAATTCCGGTACCATTAGTTATGTACTGGAAATGGAATGTAGACAAACAAACAAACGGGTTTATTTAAGTGTCGAGGAGATGAATAGAATCTTCGTGATAGTTGAGAAGTGGAGTGAAGATCGTTATAAAATACCTGCTAACGTAGGTACAAGAAGAGAGCAGATTAGTGACGCACCCTCATACGCCGTTGTATGTACGTTGTGATAAATAACGATCGGCCGTGCATTGATATACGGCTGATGTGGAAGAATGCTTCTGATAATAACGCTCTTGTTCCTACGCGAAACCGTTTCATCCTCGACAGAATGTTTGAAATCGTCGGATTCCGCAAGCTGAAACCTATATTAGACGCGCGTGTTACGGACATGCTTTATTTTGATACAGTACTTGAATACGCCTACACCGCTCTACTCGATGGGTTTACCGAGTGTAGGGCTGGTGAGAATGGTCTAGTGCTGGACGTTTATTTAAAAAGTTTAGACTCTTTGAAATACCATGAACTTTGGTAGAAAGCAATTGATCGGTACAAGGCTGAGCTCACCTACACCGTTCACCCTGAAGAACTATTTCTTTATATAACGCGCAGTTGTCGTAACGATTTAGAAGATTATTTCAATTGCCGCTATGTTGAGTGAGTTCACGATTGAAAAGCTCGAGTCGGTAGAAATAAACCCTCGATTGGAAAAGCGTGCTTATAAACTTGTGTTTAATAATGTAGCTAACGATGAACTCTTTGTGCGTGCTTTTGATTGTATTCTAGACGTATTTAAAGATGACTTACCAACCGGTTGTAAAGTGGGAACAAAAATAGTACTGAACGATATGAAAGCCCTTCATATCGAATACAGGTTTCCCTATACTTTAAGCGGTGAAATATTATTAAGCCGCATATACTGCGTAATGCAGGGCAATAATGATGTAATTGTAAACTCGATTAAGACCGAGTTTAGTATTTTGAAAAAAAGTGAAATGTATTTATATATTTTGCGTGATATTTCTCCGGTACTGTTATGATTATATGCATATTTCTATTATTTTTGAAATGTATTTATATATTTTGCGTGATATTTCTCCTGTACTGTTATGATTATATGCATATTTCTATTATTATTGAAGTGTATATTTATTTCTATTTGAAATGTATATTTATTTTATATATATCTCCATAATTGTGTGTATATATTTCCTGTACTGTTATGATTATATGCATATTCCTCAATTATTATTAAAATGTATATTTATTTTCTATATATTTATAATAAACAGAATGATGCAATGTGGTTTTACTTGATTATATCATGTTACGCCTTCTAAACCTACTATCGGTATTCTAAACCAACTTTTAAGAAATATAATAATGTATACAATGGTATCGCTAAAAGCGGTATCTGGCAACTCAAGCCATTTACGCCTTCTAAGCCAACTGGCTGATTAGGAGTCTATAATAATGTATACAATGGTATTGCTAAAAAGTGGCATCTGGCAACTCAGTCTTCGATTAGAATTAAATATATAGCGAATACATGGCGGTATCTGGCAACTCAAGCCATTTACGCCTTCTAAGCCAACTGGCTGATTAGGAGTCTATAATAATGTATACAATGGTATCGCTAAAAAGTGGTATCTGGCAACTCAGTCTTCGATTAGAATTAAATATATAGCGAATACATGGCGCTATCTGGCAACTCAAGCCATTTACGCCTTCTAAGCCAACTGGCTGATTAGGAGTCTATAATAATGTATACAATGGTATCGCTAAAAAGTGGTATCTGGCAACTCAGTCTTCGATTAGAATTAAATATATAGCGAATACATGGCGCTATCTGGCAACTCAAGCCATTTACGCCTTCTAAGCCAACTGGCTGATTAGGAGCCTATAAAACAACGCCTACTCGGCTGAAGTCTTAATATGCTCTTGGCTCCTGCCAGGTGAACACCTCTCCTCCTTTCTCTCCTTTCTGGCCCTTTGGTGGGAATAGCTTGGGGGAGAACTCCACCTCCAAGTTGCATGCCCCTTGCCAGAGCTGGGCACTTGCGGTTTTTTTGCGGTACTGCGGTACTGCGGTACTACAGCACTACCAAACCGGTACCGCATAACGCAGTACCGCAAAGGATCGCTGAAAGTACAGCCTGTACTTTCAGCGATCCTTTGCGGTACTGCGTTATGCGGTACCGGTTTGGTAGTGCGGTAGTACCGCAGTACCGCAGTACCGCAAAAAAACCCGCAAGTGCCCAGCTTTGCCCCTTGCAACCCCGGTTGGCAACAAAGGGCCCTTTGGGGTATTTTTTCTTTTTTTTTCTTTTTTTGCAACACCCCCACCCCCCTTTGCAACATTACGTAATCACTTGCAACATTCTTGCACTCTAACCTTTTTCGGCTATACTACTGGGTGTATAGCCTGGAATAAAGTTGATGATGATGATACACACACACACACACCACACACATATATATATATATATATATATATATATATATATATATATATATATATATATATAGGAGAAATCCAATGACAAGAAGGAGAGTAAATGCCATGAAAAGTGTCTTCTTTAATGCGCAACGTTTCGAGCAATACGCTCATCTTCAGGCTAAACAGTGACAAAAAATGACAATATAAAGTTAAAATCAATAAATAAATGAATGAAACACATAAGACAAAATAATTACTATAAAACCTATTCTTAGAAGCAAAATTTAAAAAGACTAAAAGAAGAGGGTTGAGTTCAAAGTTATAAAAAAAGTTTACATATAAAAATACAAGAAATACCTTTCAATTGGCAAAATTTGTTGTTGGTCTCTTGTCACCTTTTGCGAAAAATGCGTATACTATAAATAACTTATGAATTTCAAAAAGATCTCCTCAGTGAGAATTTCGGTTCAAAAAAGTTTTTTGTCAGTTTTGATGTAAAGTCACTTTTCACGAATGTACCTGTATCAGAAACTATTGCCATTATTTTAGATAGGGTTTTTAGCTCGGTCGATAGTTTTCATGGTTTTTCATGGTCTTATTTTAAGGAACTTTTAGAACTGGTTTTTAAGCAATGTTATTTTACTTTCAATAATAAGGTTTACCAACAAATTGACGGTGTTGGGATGGGATCACCCGTCGGACCTTTATCAGCTGATTTTTTTATGACTCATTTAGAAAGCGTAATTTTTAGACAATCTCCCACCCATTGTAAACCAATTTTTTACCGACGCTTTGTTGATGACTCGATAGCCGTTTTTGATAATGCTGTACAAGCGCAACAATTTTTTAACTTCTTAAATTCTTTGCACCCCAATATAATTTATACAATGGAAACTGAGGAAGATGGCTCCCTTCCCTTTTTGGATCTTTTAATTTCGAAAAAAGGTGATTCTATTACTACATCAGTTTACAGGAAACCCACTTTTACCGGTTTGGGCATGAATTTTTTTAGTTTTACTGATTTTAACTATAAGATGTCGTGTATTAAAACTCTCTTGTTCAGAGGATATAATTTGACTTCTAGTTTTACCTTACTTAACGATGAATTTAATAATTTAAGATCATATTTTACCAATAATAGTTTTCCTGTTCAATATGTAGATAAATTAATAAGATCTTTCTTAAATAATGTTTATAGCCCTCAACTTCCCTGTATTTCAGTGCCTAAAGATATAAAATATTTCTTGGTACCTGAAATGGGTCCCATGAATAAAGAATTTAAAATTAAATTTACCAAGTTGTTAAAAAGATTTTTTTATCATACTGATTTTCGCATATTTATTAATAAAAACGTCTTTAGGTAGCTTTTTCTCAGCGAAGGACCGAACTCCTGATTCGTTGTGTAGCGGTGTTGTATATTTATTTACCTGCCCAAGGTGTCTCCTTGGTACTTATATTGGCAGCACCGTGCGCTCTCTCAGGGCTAGATTTTGTTCGCATATGGGAATAAGTTGTCGAACAGGTAAAACTTTAAATAAAAAAGAAGCCTCTTGTACCCGGGAACATAGTATTAAATGTAAAACAGATGTCACTCTAGATAATTTTAAAATTCTTGGCTGTAATCCTTGTCCCAACTCACTTAGGAATTTTGAATCCCTTTATATTAAAACATTGACCCCTTCTCTAAACGTTGATTCCTCAGCTGTCCCTCTAAATTTTTTATAATCCCCCCCCCCCAACTCATAACTCTCCAACCACCCAACCCATAGTATTTTCCCTTTGCTTTGTTTTAAATTACTTGTTCCTCGGAACCACCAATGAAAGGTTAGTAGTGTTAATTATCCTATTGTATTAATTTCAAATTTACTATATATAATTTTAAAAATAGCTTTTTAAATTTCTTGTATTTTTATATGTAAACTTTTTTTATAACTTTGAACTCAACCCTCTTCTTTTAGTCTTTTTAAATTTTGCTTCTAAGAATAGGTTTTATAGTAATTATTTTGTCTTGTGTGTTTCATTTATTTATTGAATTTAACTTTATATTGTCATTTTTTGTCACTGTTTAGCCTGAAGATGAGCGTATTGCTCGAAACGTTGCGCATTAAAGAAGACATTCATGGCATTTACTCTCCTTCTTGTCATTGGATTTCTCCTAAATATTAAATTAAAGCTTTGTAGAAGCAACCCGCATGATCATATATATATATATATATATACATAATATATATATATATATATATATATATATATCCCTTTGCTTTGTCCGGAGCGATAGGGCGCGTCCCTCTGTGGCGAATGTGGGAATCACCTTTCTTCGGTGTAAGGGCTTTCTCTGCCCTCGTGGACCATTGGACCCGTTTGGGGACCCGGCTGATCTCCTGCTTCTTTTCTTTCTCCTTTCACCCATTCTTTCTGGCTTCTCTCTCTTTTTGGCGTTGTTTTTGGACCTTGATTTTGACCCCTTCCTAGGCCCTTGGGTGTGGGAGGTGGTTGCCCTGCACCCTTGTCGCTTTTCAACCAAACCCAAGCCCTGTCCCTGCCACTTTTCACCGCGCGTTGGATGAGAGTGGCCGCCTTTCAGGCACAGGGACTGGGTACGGGTGTATCTCCCCTGCGTGACATCTATTGGCGGTGGGACCAAGTGTGCCCACGATTCGCCTTTCCCTTGTTGGAGTCGGTGGTGGCTGGATGCGCGGGGGGATGAAGTTCTCTTTTTGTTCGCTATGGATACTTCTCCCCTCGGCTTACGACTACTGCTTCTCATTCGGACTACTACTTCTCTCAACACTCGGGTGGTGGGCAACCAGGCCCTCGAGTCCTCTACCACTGGAAGACCGCAACCTGATGGGGTTGACCCCCTGTGGAAGCGGAACGCTTGCACTCTCCTTTTCCGTTGCCGACCCCAGTCCGTCCCTCGACTATGCCCTTGGACCTACACTCTCTGGAGCAGGGGTCTCGCCCCAGCCCACCTCAGCCACCTTCGGGCAAGTCAAGTTCCACCAGGACTTGCCCCCAAACCCGGCTTCTTGCTCTCCCATATGCCCCCCTCCGTCAGCCCACCTCCCCACGGAGAGAGCCCCGCGGCGGACGGGGAGCCGGCATTCACGGCCGTCCTATCGACCGTTGAATATCCCAGTCCACTTCGACTCTACAGCCTCCCTCTCCCTTCCAAGTATCCACAAATTCCTGGTGATTCGGCCTACATCTGGGTCCCTCCGACCAACTCTGAACGGACGTTCCAGGCGATCCGAACCCACAGCAACTCCAGCCGCTATGACGTACGCCCACAGAGGGATGGCTCCCTCCTCGTAAAATCACGCTCAGCCGCAGAGACAAAAGCCCTACTCTCCGTCACTGAGGTCCTTGGATGCTCGGTGTCCGTTTCCCCACACCCTCGCCTGAACCAGAGTCAGGGCACTATTTACGCCACCCGCCTATTGTCGATCGCAGTGAACGAGCTCCTGGAGGACCTCGCACCCCAAGGAGTCACTAAGATTTATCGCTTCACATCCCGACAGGGAGGCACCCCTCCCCCACCCCACGTCTGCTCCTTACTTTCAATACCTTAATCCCCCCGACCGCATTGTATGGGGTATGGGAGACCGCGCGTCATGCGAGTTTTCTATCCGCCCATACATCCCAGACCCGACCCGTTGCTTTAAATGCAACAAGTTTGGACACGTTAGCTCCGTTTGTCGGCAGCCGCATCAACTGTGTGTTCACTGTGGAAACTCGCTCACCCTGACAGGTGCCCCAACACACCCAAATGCTCCAACTGTGAAGGCGCACACCCTCTTCATCCCGCGAATGCCTTTTCTTCAAGTTCGAGAAGGAGGTCCGAGGCCTACAAGTAACGGACTTCCTTAGCCCCCGTGAGGCACGAGACAGGGTGCGGAGTCGGGAGGTGAGGCCGGGGGTGTCTTATGCCGCTGCTCTCGGCTCTATCATCTCGGCACGCCTGGCCTGCCGCCGAAACCCCCCCAGCCACTGCTCCCTGTCCCCCCAAAGAAATCCTCGCAGGACCCGACGGTCTCCTGTCCCCCACCATCCCTCCTCTTCCGCACCTCACCTGCCACGAACCCCCAGGAGTCTGGGACCAGGACACCCAGGCCCCATCCACCTCAAACCCTGCCTTCCCAGTACTCTCTGCACACGCCCGAACCTGCCGCCCGGAGCAAGCCGTCGAGGCGGAGACGCCGGAGCGAGTCGCCAGACCCTCCGGCCTTCAACGTGTCTCTCCCTCTTCCCCTAGAACCAAGAAGACGGCTCGGACCCTCACACCGCCCACTACGTCTACTATGTCCATCTCTCCCCACCGCAGAAGTCCCACCACTCTACCCCACAGACTCTGACAATAGTTGCTGAAATCCATGACCCGCCCCTACGACGAGACCCAATTGAACAATATCCTCTCCCCCGAGGATCCAGTGGATGCGGCCCTGGCGCAGCTGCACGGTGTGACCGGGGAGCTCGGCCGCGCCCACGAGTCTCATGGATCTGCCCTTGCCTCCTGGTGCCATTTTTCCACCCCTCCACGAGACCACTCTGGTTCACCTCCTTCCACCCCCATAGTACCTACCCCCCAACATCCCGGCCCCCTCCTTGTCAGCCACCCTGAGTACGCCCTCCCTCCCACCCGCCCGGTCCTTCTGGTACCCCCTGTCGCCACCTAGGGTCCGCCGTGAGACCCCGGACAGGCGCCACTTTGGGGTTAACGTGCCCCCTCCTGGCCCGACCACAGAAGCCCGTCAAAACACTTCTGACCCTCTCAGCCCACGACGTTCCTCTGTCTGCCGTGATCCACGCCTCCGGTCTCGCTCGGCCGACTCGACCCCGCAACCTCCGCGGGGTTCGACAGGCCGACCGATTCCTTCCCTGGTGAACGGTAGATAGCCAGCCATGCTCCCGACCCATCCTTCAATTTCGCGAACTCCAGATCTCCCTTCACACTCCAACCTCCTACACCTTTACCCACCCTTCATCAACTAATGGATCCCCCGAAAACCACAATAGTCCACTGGAACTGTAGAGGAATATTCGCGAACTATGAAGGCCTTAACTCCTTGATTGCCACTTCCCGTCCGGTGTGTGTCTGTCTCCAGGAGCTAATCCTGGGGACCAGGCCCATGCCCTGCCCTACTGGTTATTCTGCATCGCCACCCGCCTCCTACCTGCACTCGAAGGGGAGCTGCCATTCTCGTACACCACGCAGTCCCCTTCCACAATCTCTATCCGGTCCCCGCTACAGGTGATTGCCGCCCGGCTCTCCCTGGATAGACAGTACACCGTCTGCTCAATCTACCTCCCCCCCACGCTCAAGTCTCCCGCGATGACCTGGTGGAAGTCGTACAACAATCCCCAGGCCCTTCCTACTACTGGGCGATTTCAATAGTCGCCACCCCTTGTGGGGCGACACACACACCTATATGGCCCCAACCCTGATATCTGTCATGACCGAGCTCTCCTTCGAGTGCCTCAATGATGGCTCTCCTACATTCTACCATGCCACCACCTGCACTCCATCCTGTATAGACCTGTCCCTCGTTTCAACTGATGCCCTCCTAGATTTCACGTGGCAAGTCCTCCGAGAGGACCATGGAAGTGACCATTTCCCCATTCAACTCACGCTCAATCGACCCGACCAGACTGTTCGGGTACCGGTAAGGTGGTTACTACCAACGCGAATTGGGCCCGCTTCCGCGAAACATATACAACCCTTACAACTGCCCACTTCCCATCCATCGACGAGTGCATCGCATATTTCGAGTCCGTCGTTCTAGCGGCTGCAAGCACTAGCGTACCACGATCCTCCGCCTACCCCCGCGCCCGACGGGTGCCTTGGTGGACCCCGGAGTGCGCGGAGGCCGTGCGCGCCAAGAAGAAGGCAACTCGGCGCTTCTACCGGACGCGACTCCCCATCCATCGCACGGAGATGCAGCGGGCCAGGGCCATCGCCCGCCGCACAATGAAGACAGCGCGCCGAGCCTCTTGGCGTGCCTTTGTGTCCGGCATCACCGCCACCACACCTTCGGCTACCATCTGGAAGAAGGTACGGGGTGTCGAGAGGCGACATGTCCCCTCCCGACCCCCGGTCCTCCGGACTAACGACGGACTCCTATGTGAGCCCAAGTCGGTGGCAAACCACCTCGCTTCTACCTTCGCCGCCGTTTCTTCCTCTGCAGCCGATTCCGTACCCCCCTGACGATAGCCCCTCTCCACCGTCCATAGACAGCACCTACAACCGATTGTTTACCATGCGTGAACTACAGGCGGCACTGGCCTCTCGACGATCCCCTTGTCCCGGTCCGGACGGTATTCCGTACGGCATGATCCAGCACATCCACACTACCTTACAGATTTTCCTGCTAGACCTATACAATCGCATATGGATAGAGGGCGCCTTCCCCTCTAGGTGGAAGGAGGCCCACGTCATCCCTATCCCCAAACCCGGCAAAGATTCCCTGGACCCACAAACTACAGACCAATCGCCCTGACGTGTTGTGCCTGCAAAATCCTCGAAAAAATGGTCGCTACGCGATTATCGTTCGTCCTTGAAAATAGCAATTCCTTCCCGGCTACCCAGTCCGGCTTCAGACAATTCCGCTCCACCACTGATCCCCTCCTGCTTCTCAGCCGAGACATACAGGATGCCTTCGACAATGGACAGTTCGTACTGTCAATTTTTTTCGACATCCAGAAGGCCTATGACACCACCCGTCGAGCAATGATCCTCGGTCAGCTCCGACATCTAGGCCTCGTCGGAGCCATGCCGACCTTCATCAGGGGCTTCCTTTCCTCCCGGACCTTTAAAGTCCGGGTGGGCTCAGTCCTCTCTGACACCTTCGTGCAGGAGGACGGGGTCCCACAGGGAAGCATCCTCAGTGTTCTCTGCTTCTCCGTCGTGATGAACACGGTCTCAAATGCCTTCCACCCACCATCCGCTCTTCCATTTACGCGGATGACCTTGCGATCTACTTCGCAGGGCGAGAACCGTCCGTCGTTCAACGCAAATGCAGCTCGCCATCTACCGGGTGGAAAGGTGGGCGACGTCGGTGGGTTTCCGCCTCTCCATCCCTAAGTCCAAGTGTATGCTCTTCAGTAGAAGAAGACCCACAACCCTTCCTCTACCCTCTGTCACATTATACGGCAGTCCTCTTGAGGTGGTACCCTCCACGCGTTTTCTGGGCATGACCCTAGACCGACGGCTCAATTGGGTTCCCCATCTCAAGCACCTAAAGCAATCCCTTCGACGCCCCTCGCTCTCCTGGATCACCTCTCCCACACCACATGGGGTGCAGATCGACGCTCTCTTCTTCGCCTTTACACTTCCATAGTACAGTCGAAGCTGGACTATGGTAGTGCAGTTTACGGTTCAGCCTCCAACGCCCGCCTCCGTATCCTGGACCCGGTACTTAATAGAGGCCTCCGCCTCGCCACCGGTGCTTTCCGCTCCTCCCCAGCCTCCAGCCTCCACGTGGAATGCGATATCTCCCTCTCGCCCTCCGACGGGGTCTACTCCTCATGAGGACATACCTCCGTGCACAGAGGCTACCTTTCGCTTCTGGGCACGGCGGTTTCAGAACTACCACCTCAGGGACGGAGCTGGCACTTCACTGAAGTGGTCCGCTCTTTCCTTGATCTTTTCAACATGCCCGCCCCCTCAGTTATCCCCATTTCATTCAGCATCTACCCCCCTGGCTCCTCACCCCTATCAAGTTTTGCAGGATCTGTGTGCCCTACCGAAGAATACCACGAGCGCCATGATATACAGGTCACTCTTCCGCGAACACGCAACCCAACACCCGGACGCAGTCGCCATTTATACAGATGGTTCCCGCTCGGAAGCTGGTGTGGCCTCCTCAGCGGTGATTCTGTCCCAGCCGCTTTCCCGGGGCGTCGGCCTGCCCCGCGAGGCCTCCGTTTTTTCGGCGGAACTTTTCGCGATTACGGAGGCCCTCGATATTGTGCGCACCCACTCTGCCAGCTCTTCGTCATTTATTCAGATTCCCAAAGCGCACTTCTCTCCTAGAAAGATTTAACTCCTCACCCGCTCGTCTGTACCATCCAGCAAACCTTCCACTTTTTAACGCCTTCCAACACAAAACAGTCGCCTTCTGCTGGGTCCCGGCTCATGTCGGCATCCAGGGTAACGAGGAGGCGGACCGCACGGCAAAGACGGCCTGCTCACTGCTGGCCTCCTCCCGACCCCTCCCCTTCTCCGACTTCTTCCCGATTCTCCACTCCCACTTCCACTCCATATGGCAGCGGGAATGGGATCAGGCCACACAAAATAAACTCCACATGATCAAGCAACAAATAGGATACTGGGCCTCCTCATTCCACCGGTCCCGCCATGAAGAAGTAATTCTAGCCCCCCTCCGCCTTGGCCACACCCGCATCACCCACGGACACCTTATGGCGAAATCGCCAGCCCCGCTTTGCCCTACCTGCCATACCCCTATCACTGTCATACACCTCCTGGCGGAATGCCCAAAGTTGTCCGCTCTTCATCGCAGGTGTTTCCCTCTCTCGGCCGAAAATCCCATACCCGACCGTCTACGATGTACAGGGTGGGCCGTAAGTTTCCATACATAGGAAAAATAAACATTTTTTTATGGACAACCATTTTTATTTATATAATATGCTCTACATGGTTGCCATTGTTTTGAAAACACATTTCAATACGTGTTCCCCACTGTTGATGAACACGCATTAGCACAGTTGACGTTATGCTTGTAATGGCGTTGGTGATACGTTCCTTTAGATGATTTATGTCTCGTATCTTTTCCTGATACACCATGGCCTTCAAGTGCCCCCAAAGATAGAAATCAAGGGGGGTGAGATCTGGGGATCTGGGAGGCCACTCCACAGGACCAATTCAATTCGTTGCTCTTTCGTCAACGCATATTCTTAGGGTATCTGAAACATAAAAACAAACGTTTAATTTTTCCTATGTATGGAAACTTACGTCCCACCCTGTATATATATATATATATATATATATATATATATATATATATATATATATATAAGCAAACAACCACAAGGAAAAGGAAACACAAAGTCCGAGCGCTTTCGTGATATATTCACATTATCAAGGAGGAACAGAAAATAGACGGAGATTACAAAGTAAATGAGTTAAATAGACAAGCAAAAAATTCACAATTGGCACCTCAAATTAAAGGCCTTAAAGCCCTCTAAAGATTTTTTCAATTGATAACATAATCTGTAGGCAGCTAAATTACTGAATATAAAAAATATATACTGTATAGATGAAATTAGACAAAAAGAAAACCAATACAGAGAACAAAAATTATTATAATGGTTATTAACACTAATATTTAATTAAAACAGGCAATTAATTGGCAAGAATTTAATGAAAAACAAATAGATAACGTAGATAACAAATAGAAAACATAATCTGTAGGCTGCTTAATTACTATACAGATGAAATTAGACAAAACACCAGTACAGAAAACCAAAAAATTATTATAATGGTTATTAACACTAATATTTAATTGAAGTAGCAAAAATTAAGAGGCCCGAAATTAATGAAAACAAAGGGAAAGTTGCCATCGTCTTACAGATTATTACAAAATTTCCACAAACAATCTGGAAAAAAATTGTTTTCCCAACAGCAACCCACTTCAAAAATCCAATAAACCACCCAGCAACCAAAGATTATACACGAAAGAAATATTACAATTAAAATAGACACATAAGAATGTTAACAGTTCTTACAATAATATTTATTTATTTAACCAGGGCAAACCATTAAGAGGCAAAAAATGCAGTTAAGAAAACAGTAGGCCCATCGCCAGCTTACTGACAATGTACGAATCTAATTTGTACAACCCAGGGCTAATATTAAGGACCAAATCCGCATTATTCTTGATCACACTTGGATTCCAATATATTTCTGCTAATAGATTTACTAAACCTTAATTTGGAAGCATTTTTCCAATCAATGGGATGATTAGAATCTCTTACGTGAATGAAAATGGCGTTAGATTCCTGGCCACTTCTTATACTGTATTGATGCTGTTTAATACGTAACTCAAGAGTCTTACCAGTTTGGCCAATGTAAAATTTATTACATATTGTGCAAGGGATTTTATATACACAACCATGTTCACTTAAAGGGGAGTTCTTAATCAATGAATTCTTAATTACATCTAAATTTTTGAACGCAATATTTACGTTAAAAGTCCTCAGCAGATTCGGCAGCTCAAGGAAATTTTCTCTGAATGGTAACACTTAAAACATTTTTTGTGTTATAAGGAATCTTATCCTTTACTTCGTAGAAGGTTTTCTTTGCCATTTTTAAGGACTTATATATGCAGTTCTTTGGGTATTTTAAATCAAAAGCAATTTTGTATATTTTACTAATTTCATCGTCAATAAACTCAGGGCTACAAATTCGTAGGCCTCTTAGAAACAAAGTAGAAAGAACGGATCGTTTTACATTAATGTGGTGATCAGAATAATAATGTATATAGGAACAATTATTAGTGGGTTTTCTGTAAATATTGTACTTAAACTTTTTTCCTGACCTATATATTAAAACATCTAAAAAAGGGATCGAAGAATCTTTTTCTATTTCAACTGTAAAATTGATAGAGGGAATTAAATTATTAAGTTTGGGTAGGAATTCATTGAGATTTAAAGTCACTGGCCAAAGACAAAGAACATCATCTACATATCTAAACCATGGAACATAATTTGGCAGAATCTTCCTTAATAACTTACTTTCAAAAAACTCCATATATAAGTTACTCAAAATAGGGGAGAGAGGGTTTCCCATTGCCATACCAAATTTCTGTCTAAAATATTCATTATTGAACACAAATTTTGAGTCTACTATGCACAGCTTAATTAATTCTATAATTGTGGCCACAGGTAAAGGCAAATTATGCTTAACCAATTCTTCCGAAAGAACACTAAAAGATCCTCCACCGGGACTCTTGTAAATAAAGCGGTAACATCAAAGCTTACCAATCTAAAATTGTAATTGACACTGATACTATTTAATTTTTCCACAAGGTCTACATAATTATTTATGTGTGATTGTGAAATTGTGCCAAGGAGAGGATTAAGAATGGAGACAAGCCATTTGGATACCTTATATGAGATAGATCCTATAGAACTAACAATAGGCCTTGCCGGATTATTTGGCTTATGAGTTTTAATCAGGCCATACATATAAGGTAATGACGGTGAAGTACTCAAAACTGTTTAAGTAACATTTCATTCCCTTCAAAAGTTGTTTAATTTTCTTGTTGAATGCACTGTTCACAGTTTCAAAGGGCTTGTTCCTTAATTTCACGTAAGTGTCCGCATCATTCAACAGATCATACATTTTTCCTAGATAAACGTCTTTATTGAGGATCACTAAGGCATTTGATTTATCAGCTTTGGTTATATGTAGATTCTGATCTTTTCTTAAAGCTACATAAGAGTCGAAAAACCTCTGTGGACAATTTGGAATAGAGGGTTTAGACATAGCACTATATACTATACCTTTACAAATATTCACATCCTCTATAGGTAATGTAAAACGATCCGTTCTTTCTACTTTGTTTCTAAGAGGCCTACGAATTTGTAGCCCCGAGTTTATTGACGATGAAATTAGTAAAATATACAAAATTGCTTTTGATTTAAAATACCCAAAGAACTGCATAGATAAGTCCTTAAAAATGGCAAAGAAAACCTTCTACGAAGTAAAGGATAAGATTCCTTATAACACAAAAAATGTTTTAGTGTTACCATTCAGAGAAAATTTCCTTGAGCTGCCGAATCTGCTGAGGACTTTTAACGTAAATATTGCGTTCAAAAATTTAGATGTAATTAAGAATTCATTGATTAAGAACTCCCCTTTAAGTGAACATGGTTGTGTATATAAAATCCCTTGCACAATATGTAATAAATTTTACATTGGCCAAACTGGTAAGACCCTTGAGTTACGTATTAAACAGCATCAATACAGTATAAGAAGTGGCCAGGAATCTAACGCCATTTTCATTCACGTAAGAGATTCTAATCATCCCATTGATTGGAAAAATGCTTCCAAATTAAGGTTTAGTAAATCTATTGTTAGCAGAAATATATTGGAATCAAGTGTGATCAAGAATAATGCGGATTTGGTCCTTAATATTAGCCCTGGGTTGTACAAATTAGATTCGTACATTGTCAGTAAGCTGGCGATGGGCCTACTGTTTTCTTAACTGCATTTCTTGCCTCTTAATGGTTTGCCCTGGTTAAATAAATAAATATTATTGTAAGAACTGTTAACATTCTTATGTGTCTATTTTAATTGTAATATTTCTTTCGTGTATAATCTTTGGTTGCTGGGTGGTTTATTGGATTTTTGAAGTGGGTTGCTGTTGGGAAAACAATTTTTTCCAGATTGTTTGTGGAAATTTTGAAATAATCTGTAAGACGATGGCAACTTTCCCTTTGTTTTCATTAATTTCGGGCCTCTTAATTTTTGCTACTTCAATTAAATATTAGTGTTAATAACCATTATAATAATTTTTTGGTTTTCTGTACTGGTGTTTTGTCTAATTTCATCTGTATAGTAATTAAGCAGCCTACAGATTATGTTTTCTATTTGTTATCTACGTTATCTATGTTTTTCATTAAATTCTTGCCAATTAATTGCCTGTTTTAATTAAATATTAGTGTTAATAACCATTATAATAATTTTTGTTCTCTGTATTGGTTTTCTTTTTGTCTAATTTCATCTATACAGTATATATTTTTTATATTCAGTAATTTAGCTGCCTACAGATTATGTTATCAATTGAAAAAATCTTTAGAGGGCTTTAAGGCCTTTAATTTGAGGTGCCAATTGTGAATTTTTTGCTTGTCTATTTAACTCATTTACTTTGTAACCTCCGTCTATTTTCTGTTCCTCCTTGATAATGGAATATATCACGAAAGCGCTCGGACTTTGTGTTTCCTTTTCCTTGTGGTTGTTTGCTTATTAATAAGGTCACGTGTTATTTTGTGATTTTAGTGCATATATATATATATATAATATATATATATATAATATATATATATATATATTATATATTATTTCAGTTGGTAGTGCGAGGGACACAACAATTACACAATCCATTGTGTACATGATTTGTAAGGACAACTTGCCATTTGGGTGCACAGAGAAAAAAGGAATGCTGAATTTTCTAAAAACAACCGTACACCTGTACCCACCACCAAGCCGAAGAAAGGTAAGTAAAATTTTTATTGAAAATATGTGATTATAGTCAGCATAGGAAATAAGACCGTGGTAAAATTAAAAACATGAGTATATGAAGTTTGCAATTTTATTTTTGTATTTTCTTTAGATTACAAGGCTTGTGGAAAAGATAAGATTCACTGCAAGCAATACTGGAAAACAAATTGTCTCATATGACACACATTTCTCTGACCACAGACATAGCTACTCTGATGAATTCAACAAGGAACTTCAGTGCTATAACATCGCATTTTATCAGTTTTCTACAAGAGACATGAGTATGACTTATTTACCAGTTGTGTTGTTAATATTAATCACTTCCATACCCTACTTATTGCTATATATGGTTTACAAATTGTGTTAATTTTTATGATAGCGGCCTCAGTCAACAATTTAGTTTAACTATCAAGTATCAACACAAAACATACGGTGTTGGGGTACATATAAGTCAAATTGTGAGCTTTCTTATAGCACATTACAATTTAATTTTATATTAATGATTTGGAAATTATTACTTATTCAGATAACACCTACATTTATTGCATATATTTATATCATATTTTTAAATTTTTTCAGTATCAACTCTCACATTAAGATTTAGAAGTATGACTGATATGCAATATATTTCTCAGGTGAAGAGGACGCCACTGTTGATTCGGTCTGCCTAGGAGTCAAACAACTCCAACCTCATCATACAGCTGTTCACATTGCAGAACACCTGAACACTGTACTAGAGACCTGGTCTATAGAGAAGTCGAGGGTTGTGTCATTGACCACGGATGCAGGAGCAAGCATTGTTGCAGCGGTACGGGGTCTGTTTGGCAGTGAGAGGAACATGCACGTCCCAATTTAGGCCTGTTCAAAAATCAACTTTTTCTTATTTTCATAGGTTTCTGTACATTTTCCCATGCTTTTTGACCTGAAAAAGCTGAAAATCACAACTATTTTGACCTAGGATGTTGGGAAGCATTGCCGCATGGAGCTTTAAATTTTCTGCCTTGAAATCGGCCAAAGCGCCAATTCCGGGGTCCCTTGAATTATGTTTTGCACTTTAACTTTTGATCTAAAACAAGATAGAGCAACAAATTAGGTATCAAATGAAAGAGCATAAAATTAATAAATAATAATAATAATAATAATAATAATAATAAATAAATAATAATTAATAATAATAATAATAATAATTATCTATCATTTTTCAGGAAACAACAGAAACTCAATCAGAATCTAGAAAACCATCTACAAGTTACAACTTCACAATGGCATTAAGCAAGGAGCTGAGGGAGCTCCGTGGGCGCACAGTTGATATCTCAGAACCTCCACGTACTGTCCACAGGCAGGTGTCAACTGGGCCATCTACCAGATCTCTCACTGAAACTTTCCTGGTTGGATACCCTTCAGCTTTTATCAGTGGTTCCCAGCTTCCCACCAACAGACAGGCGTTCCAGTATTTCCTTAATCTTCAGAATTTACCGGAAAATGCAGGGAGGCCCATGGTTCAAGACCTTGCATATGAAACAGTTGAATCTATCATCCCATTCTGGCAGATGGCTAGGATCAAGACAATGACCAAGTACAACGCAATGAAGCTCTTCATGAAACTACATGAGAAACATCGTGCTCTGGTGAAAAGCAAAGGAAGAGCAAGTAACCCTGGAGGAAAAAGAGGAGCATTTGTGCTGGAATTAGACAGCCTGTTCGATATAGGAGCTCCAGATGCAACCCAGGAGATACAGACCAACAGACTGTTATCCAGAGAGAAGAAAGATGAGGATATCAGGTTCTATGAAGACCAAAAGACTGAGAGGAAAGGTCATATGTCTGGTCATGACAAGATTTTTGAGACAAGATCCCTGCAGCAAGCAGCGAGGAATGAAAGACTGCAGCATAGACAAGAACAAGGTAAAACTAATTACTTTGAACGTCACAAAAAGTTTTAAGTTTTACTCCATTGCGATATTTAGCATGTACTTAACAATTACTGTCTTAACATGTTATACTATTTTACAGCTGCAGCAGAACAAGAGGCAGTTGTTCATGTGGATGACATTACCTGGGGTGACTCAACTGACAACGACGCTAACACAGAGGACATGGATTACCATCAGCCTCGTCCTGGATGTTCTCACCATCAAGACACTGTGACTAGTGTGACTTTGACGTTTCCAAGGAAGGTCATGGAATGTGATGTCATCTGCAATACAGCTGATCGTCTTGGTTTATCAGACAATCAAGTTACTGCCATGGTTTCTGCCACCTTGAAAGCTGGAGGGGCTGATCTGGATAACTTCGTCATCTCAACCTCAACAACACGTCGCAACAGAATGCTGTCCAGGTATAATATCAGCCAGAGTCACATGTCCAAGTTTTGTGAAAACCCCCCACAGTACGCTGCCTTACACTGGGATGGAAAGTTGCTCAAAGATGTCTTGGGCAGTGAACTGGAAGTACCTCAGAGACTTTAGCTGTGCTAGTGTCTGGTCCACCTTCATACACTGAAGGAAAGTTATTGGGAGTACCTGTCATCGACAATTCTTCTGGCACAGCTCAGGCTGAGGCTTCAATGGATTTACTGGAGACATGGGAACTTACGGATAATGTTACTGCCCTTGTTTTGACACATCCAGTAACAGTGGAGTTCACAGAGGAGCTGCCAAACTGCTAGAGAAAATGCTGAACAAAAAGGTGTTTTATCTGGCCTGTCGACATCACATCCTGGAAATCCTAGTAGGAGCAGTTTGGGAGAAGCTGTTTGGGAAGGTGAAGGGGCCAGATAATCCCTGGTTTGAGCATCTGAAGGATGTTTGGACGGACTTGTCCAAGGAAAACCCAAAGATGCTGGCTATCAACAGCAAATGGCTGAAGGAAAAGAAGAAGAACAGTGAAGAAATACTCCAAGACATTCTAACAGCAGAAAGGCTTCCAAGAGCCGACTACAGGGAAATGGCTGAACTGACAGTCATTGTTCTTGGAGGAACGCCTCCTCGAGGTATTCACTGGAGTCGACCAGGCGCCATTCATCAGGCCAGATGGATGGCCAGAAACCTGTACTCCATGAAAATGCTGATGTTTGCAGATCAACTTGAGTACGACGAAGACACTGTATCAAAGCTGGAAAGACTCAACACCTTCCTTGCGCTGTTCTACACTCCTGTATGGATGATGTCAATGTCTGCTGCAGATGCTCCCGTGAATGATCTAAGTCTAATCCAGGACATGTTGAAATACAAGAAAACTGACCCAGAGCTTGCTGATGCAGTACTTAATAAGATGGAAAACCACAAATGGTACCTGACGCAGGAAGTCGTGCCATTTGCCCTGTTCAGCAGTAGATTGAGTGACACATTGAAGCACGACATTGCTGCCCAGTTACATGCCACTGAGAAGCCAGACAGCTTCAGAACAGGAAAGCCTCTATTCCAGAGAGTCACAGCTAAGACCACCCTGGTTGATCTCATTGGCCCAGAATCACATTTCCTGCTGGACACACTGAACATTGGATCCGAGTGGCTTCTGGAACCTGTCACGTCTTGGCCACAGAATGAGGACTACAGAAAAGCGTTGGACTATGTTAAGAATCTGAAAGCGGTGAATGACATTGCTGAACGTGGTGTCAAGATGATGAGCGACTTTGCAAATGTCATAACAACAGATGCCAAGCAAAGGGACTATCTCCTTCAAGCTGTGGAGTTCAACAGACGCGCTTTGACAGCTTCAAGAAACAAACTCTCAACAACTGACTGTGTAAATGTCATTATGAAAAATCATCATGTAATGCTTTCACTTCTTGATCGATTAGACTTGTGACAAAATGTTAATCTCAAATTTGTGTCATGAATAAGGCGCCTTGTCTGCCTTGAGTGTGAGAAAACGAATATTGTGATATTTCTGAAATCTTTGTATGTACCAATGTGCCATTTCTTGTTCCAAGACTATCATAATTGTATAAGTTAGAAAGAGGATTAAAAACACTTTAATTTGGTGCCTATTTTGTTGCTCTATCTTGTTTAGATAAAATGTTATAGTGCAAAACATGATTCAAGGGACCCCGGAACTGGTGCTTTTGGCCGATTTCAAGGCAGAAAACTTAAAGCTCCATGCGGCAATGCTTCCCAACAACCTAGGTCAAAATGGTTGTGATTTTCGGCCTTTTCAGGTCAAAAAGCATGGGAAAAAGTACAGAAACCTATGAAAATAAGAAAAAGTTGATTTTTGAACAGGGCTAACGTCCCATGTTTGGCACACAATATCAACCTTGTCATGAAAGGAATCGAGAGCACCCCAGAATTCATTTCCATTAGAGACAAGGTCGAATCCATTGTGACTTATTTTAATCACAGCAAGGTCGCAATGGATGACCTTCGGTGCGAGCAAAGAAAAGAGGGCAAGACTGAAGGGACGTTCTTGTTCCTAATACAAGAAATTGTCACGCGATGGAACTCAACGTTTTACTGCATTTGAGAGATTCCGGCTCTTAGCTGAGCATGTTGGGAAGATTTTGCTTTCTATGAAGCACAAAAAAGCTCCTCCCATGGTAACACATGAAGAGCTGGCCATAATTGAGGCAGTATTATTACATAGGCCTATTGAGAGTGTTCCTAAGGAAATATCGGGAGAAAAGTATGTAACTGCAAGCATGGTGATCCCAATTGTGAACTGTATGCGGAAGAAAACTGAAAAACTAAATCCGCAAGCTACTGTTGTCCAAAAATTTAAACAAAAGGGCTATGATCAAATAAACAGCAGATTAGTGTGCTTGGAGAAAATAAGTCTTTCATTCGCTACACTGTTGGATCCGAGATTCAAAAAACTACATTTTCAATCCAATTCGTTCATCCCGTGCTCTCCAACAGCTCTGCAAGGAAGTGCGCAACGAGCTTCAGATCATGGGGACATCTTTCTCACCACCATCACAGGAGACAATCCCAGCTGATGATCCAGATGGTGACGTTTGGAGTATCCACGAGGAGGAAGCTGCTAAAAACGCCCCACAAGCGCCACTAATCGATGATGGAACTGTTCCAAATGAAATAAAATTATATATGAATCAACCATTTCTCCCTAAAAAGTCAGACCCAATTAAGTTTTGGCTGGAGAGCAAAAATGCTTTCCCTGCCATTTCAAAAGTGGCAGTAAAGTATTTAACATCTGTTGCAACATCCGTCCCTTCGGAGCGCACAGTTTCCCTTCTCAGTAATGTATGCACTGACGATCGAAATAGATTGACTTCAAGCCATTTAAATCAACTTGTTTTCCTGGGGGAGCTGGATGATAAATATTGGTTACAATAAAACACCCATAACTGTCATGCTTTTTTAATTTTACATGTGTTTTTATTTATTTTTAGAAATATTGATAAGTATCGATATATCGATACTTTTTACCGATATTATCGGACAGATATATATCGAAGAACTAAATATCGATATATCGCATATCGATATTTTTTTCAATATCGCTCATCCCTAGTCCACGCTCGCATTATAACACGCAAATCATTTCATGCAAAAACATTTTGAACAGAAAATTTTCAGCCAATGAGAGCATAACACTTACTTGAAACTCATGAGTCATTAGACCCTACGAGAAGGGAGGAATGGGAGGAAATTTCGTGGTTTCAACCCAAGTGGGGCCACTACTAAACGCCAAATTTGAATGCTTTTTATTTCAAATAATTTATATGTTACTGTAAGCTACAAAATAAAAAATTAAAAACTTTTTTTAATATTCAAGATAAAACGAAGAGAGTATATGAACCTAGTGCTGCAAAACTGATAGATCCTATTCGTCCATGGGCCCAACATTTATCAGCCCTTTTTACATTTCATTTGAAAAACATGAAGCCACTTGGGTTTATCGAGGTTATTCAAGTCATAAACTATATTTTGTAATAAAATTTCATAAAACATCGATTGTTGCTCTTGATAAATGTTCTGTATTATTAAATCTTACAGTATAAATCAAAGTTGAAGATGATGGGGGCTTAAAATACATGAAATTATATGAGGGCATTTTGATGAGCTCCATGTGATAAAAAGTTTTAGTTCCAATTCATCAGAGAAATTCTGTCATTGAAAAACGACAAGCTACGGTAGATGTCGAACAAGAAAATACTGATGGTTTATTGAAGAATGATTTGCTGTCCCGATGTGAGGAGAGCTGGTATAATATAGTATGAAACCCAAATTGTTGCAGAAGCAATGAGTTCAGGTAGTTTTCTTTCTGAAAATTGGCAACATTCATCAGAAAATCGACAACTTTCACATTGAAGTCTATCTCTGTATAATTTACTTAGTTATAGCTGGTTTCACAGTACAATTTGAAGCACTGGAAAATATTTGCAGTCTCTTTTCTTTTCTGTGGAATTTTATAGCATGACAAAAAAAGATCTAGAGATTTCTGTGCAATCCTTTGTGAAGCAATATACCAAAGACATGGAGATTTATTGATAGAAGAGCTTTTATTTTTAAAGCACATTTATAAAGAAAACATCAGTGATGAAGATGAAGCCACTGACGCCCATGAACAAACTGCATGAATTGAATTTAAGAGAGCTGTTTCGTAATATTGTTGCAGCAATTCAAATATTATGCAGCATTCCTGCATCTGTGGCTACTGAACAATTTCAGTACTAAAACGTATTAACAACTATCTAAGATCTTAAATGAGCCAGCAATAGTTATCTCATCTTGTCACCCTTGCAATCGAACATGAACTACCAAGAAACAGTTCTTATAATGAACTAATTGAACGATTTGCTAGTGAAAAAGCTAGAAAAGGTTTCGTTCACTAATTTTGATTACATTCAAATGAAACACTAGTTAGTAATTCAAGTTTATTTTTTATTTTTCAATTACATTCTCATTGTATTTTTACTCCAGTGAACGGTGTATGAAGTTAGAATCTTAAATTAGGCAGTTGTAGTCAGTGGCGTATTAAAAGGGGGAGCCAGGGGAAGCCAGGCCCCAGGGCCCAGCTGTTTTAGGGGCCGATGTTTATAATGATATCAATGATAAATTTGGAATGCTCAACAATATCTCTCAACTAACTTCAGAGGAAGCATCAAAAGCAAAAAAAATCTGGCTAGTCCATTACCCAAATGATTTTGAGGACAGCTTCCCATTTGAGTTTCAGCATTTTGTACTGTTTGTCAAACAAAATGCTTTAGCTGACACTCGCCCATTAGGAGTACTCCAGGAAATTCACAAATTGAGGGCTGTTTTTCCAAATGCTTTCATTGCTTATCGCATTTATTTGTGTTTGATGATGTCAAATGTAACTGCGGAACGTTCTTTTTCTCATTTGAGCATGATTAAAAATGTTAAACGTCAAATGTTAACCTAAAACAAATTGCAAAGTCTGTCATTGCTATGCATAGAAAAGAATATTTTGCAGAATTTAAATACTGAGCTTGTGATTGGAAAATTTAGTGATATGAAGCAGCTCAAAAAACTTTTGTATACTGGTGGTGGATGATTTTGTAACCAACTTTGGTAGATTAGCAGTGGACTTGTAGTTGTGTAACTGATTTGGTGTAATTGCAGCAGCTTGGTATTTGTGTAAAATTTGCATTATTTGATTTAGAAATAAATGGTTTTATTCATTTATATGACTTGAAGATTTGTCTTGAGGATATTTTGGCCCCAGGGCCCAAAAATCCTTAATACGGCACTGGTTGTAGTAGTAGAAACTAATAGTAAGTACTATTACTTAAATACACTACTTACCATAATAGTTTTTATGGGGAATTGCTGGCCCTGTAAAAACCTAGGGGACCCTGACCATATCATTGTCCCAGGGCCCCACAGTTCTCTCGAGGGCCCTGAGAGTCACTCAGAGTTTAGATGCAGCTTCACCGACTTTCTTTGGATGTGACGCTTTTTGGATATGAAGGATATAGATACAGTATGCTTGAAGGGGTGCAATTTAGGGCAACAAGCTTACCCTAGCTTAAAAAGGTTGGAATACAGTGAAAGATTAAAGGAACTGGGCATGTTTAGGTTGGAGGGGGGAGATGATACAGATGTAATGTTTTCAGGTTTGGACAATTTAGATGTAACTTTCTTTATTAGAGTCTCACGGAAGAACTCGAAGGAATATACAATAAGAAAATTAGAAAACACTTGTAAACTGGATCTACGAAAATACTTTTTTGGTCATAACTTGCCGTATGATGTGATAAATAGTAACTCCTTAGTTAATTTTAAGAAAGAAATGGAAATAAAAGAGAGTTTGTATATATTTTAGCTCAAGTAATGTAGGCTACTTCATTGGTTTCGTAAATAGCTAAAGGGTAATTAGCTGAATTGAAATTGATATTGTGCATAATCTAATTATAAAGTATAGCTTTAGATCATTTATCTGACTTGGATAGCCTCGATAGGCCCGAGTGACTTCATGTTTTCCAAATGTAATATTAAGTGCTCAAAGTTATGATGGCTGCGTTATTTTGTAAATTTACCGATCGGTTGGGTTTATCTGGATTTAACAAATGTATATGAAATTTTGTACTTGGATAACCTCGATAAGCCCAAGTTTCATGTTGCGCAAATGTAATGTAATGTAATATGGTCTAAGTAGATATACTTTAGGTAGGCTTTGCTCAGACGAGAATCTACTGTAGTGTCAAAGTACAGCTGTATAGATTATAGGAACGCGAAGAAAGTTCGTTTAACATTTAATTTTAACGTAATGTATATTTTATTTTTTTAATGTGTTGTAGTATTAATTTTATAATACACCTTTTTCACGATTCTAGTCTTCTCTATTCTTATCTCCAATGATTTTTCATTCCAAACTTTTTCTGAACATTCTCAGGCGCGGATTCATACTGATCCGGAGCGTTCTGCACAAAATGGTCAGAATTTGCAAAATATGCAACCCTCAGATTTGCATAAATAAATACCGATGGGAAGCGACTGTGTAATGAAAGATTTTTGTTGTGTTTTTTTTAGACGTTTATAACATTAAATGAAAGTAAAAAGACATCTTAAATTAACCTTAGACAAAAGGAAAACGCATCAGCATTCATTTTCTAAAGAAAAACAACAATTTGAATTGTCTGCAATATATACACATATACAGGGTGTACATAAAGTCAGGATCTATTTTTGTGAAGCACTTGGAAATTATATGGAATTCAATCATAAAATGATAAAGTGGTAACATTTATTAAATAATTAAGAGTAGGATTCGACGTGTCGCCCATCAGTATCCCTGCACAGCTCAAATCGTTCCGCAGCATTTCTAAACACATTCTGGAGCATTTGCGGGGTTATGCTATCTGCAGCAGTTCGTATACGTGTACGTAAGTTTTCAAGACTCGTAATCTTCGTCTGATAGACGTGCGATTTGATAAAGCCCCATGCAAAGAAATCTAAAGGGGTTAAATCTGGTGATCTCGCTGGCCAAGGTCTGTTGTTTCCGCGTTCGATCCAGCGATTTGGAAAACGTCCATTTAGATAATCCTGAACAATTTTGGCATAGTAACAAGGAGAACCATCATGTTGATAGACGACGGTACTAACAATCCTATCCCCGTCGTCTATCAACATGATGGTGCTCCTTGTCACTATGCCAAAATTGTTCAGGATTATCTAAATGGACGTTTTCCAAATCGCTGGATCGAACGCGGAAGCAACCAAAGACCTTGGCCAGCGAGATCACCAGATTTAACCCCTTTAGATTTCTTTGCATGGGGCTTTATCAAATCGCACGTCTATCAGACGAAGATTACGAGTCTTGAAAACTTACGTACACGTATACGAACTGCTGCAGATAACATAACCCCGCAAATGCTCCAGAATGTGTTTAGAAATGCTGCGGAACGATTTGAGCTGTGCAGGGATACTGATGGGCGTCACGTCGAATCCTACTCTTAATTATTTAATAAATGTTACCACTTTATCATTTTATGATTGAATTCCATATAATTTCCAAGTGCTTCACAAAAATAGATCCTGACTTTATGTACACCCTGTATATTGCAGAGAGAGAGAGAGAGAGAGAGAGAGAGAGATAATGTGCTTTTCATTATTTATAAATTACTCGTATATGGTGTTGGGTAGCTAAATTTAAATGTTCAGACTATTTTATGCCGTGTGAAGTTCTGTTCCACTGCACACACTTTTAAATATACCACCTGTTCAGAGCATTATGAAAATAACAGACCTCTAAGTTGTTGCTTTTTTGACACAAAGTCGGCTATTATTAGCGTTCCACCGTTGCAGGGGAAATTTGCTGAAATAAAAAAATTCTAAATTGGTTAAATTCAGTTAATATAGAGCTGGAATATTTTTAGCCTTTATTGAAGTATTAAAATAATAATAATAATAATAAAATAATAATATCAATAATAATTATTATTGTTGAAATCTTTTATATGTACAGAATATATATACAATTAACTGCGATAATTTTGGTGAGTTATAACACGTTTTACTTATTTTTAAAAGAAAATGTTTTTATTTGTTAATTTCTTTATTTGCATCAGGATATATATATAAATAAAGTTAGCTGTAACTAATATGAATGTTCACGTTAACACACTTGCGAACAAGCTGCAATCACAATATAGCGAACATCATTGTACAATGAACAATATTTACGTTTATTTAACATCGTCCTCCATAATGCAAATATTTAACACCCATTTTAATAGCGACCGTATTTTTACAAATTATTCATATAGTTTCAAATCAACGAAATGAACGAAAATGATCATTTGCCAATAATAGCAACTGACAAGAGACGAAACAGTTATTTAAAAATGGCTGGCGGTACCGACGTTTTTCAGTTGACACAATGAAGGCAACAGCCGTTACCACCAACTTCAATGTGCCAGTAGACACTCTCAGGGCCTGCAGTCGCCAAAAGAACAGAGCCAATGTACCAGCCACCACTGCAGAGGCCTGTTACATGGTCAGCGTGACCATCCCATCCCTGGACCACTTGAGCCATGAACTTCAGAGCCGCTTTTATGATGGCCAGCGAGTGGTTCAGGGATGGGCAGCCATCCCTTTGGTGATTAGCTAGCTTCGTGACTGGAAAGTTCCATTAATTCAGTTCTGCGAGATCTACTATAACCTCCTTCCCACCCACCAGGTACTGGAAGCAAAGCTTTATCCATATGACCAAAAATGTTAACAAATGGTCTGGAGAGAAGAACCTCTCCCTAATACAGCTGCTGAAATCTTGTCCATCTGTAACCCAATTATGTATAGCAATATTCACATGACCACGCAAGTTTTGTGTGTGCTCCCCGTCATGTCATCACATCTGAGTGTGAAAGGTCCATTTCTGCTCTGAGGAAGCTGAAATCTGCATGTTGCATGTTCACTATGACATGGAGGTGGATGTGGACAATGGACATAGTCGTCATGAGATTTGCCCAGCTGCATTCCAGAAGATTGACACTTATAGATATACTTGGTAATTAAACTGTGACTCTTAATTTATGTAATATACTTTCATGATATTTGTAAAAAAATGTAAATATTTGGAATAAGTTTGTATTAAATGAGGTAACATACTGCCAGTGTTGGGAGTAACGGCGTTACGTAACGCCGTTACTTATTTTGTAACGGTAACGCTGTTATTTTATTTATATTGTAACGAAATTGGTAATCCCGTTACTTTTCATTCCATTTTCAGTCATTATTCGTTACTCGTTATTTTCTTTTAAGAATTCTATTTTTTTCTTATATGAATAATCATTTAGGCATTTTGTAATTTTTTTTTTCATGATTTATTTTAGTGTATTCTGTTCAATAATTTTCGTTTTTGTAATACTAAGTGCAAAGAGCAATTCTATTTTACATTTTTAGTTTTTTACTTAAGATCTATTGATCGCTATTAATATTATTTCAAATGGTAAAATTGTTGAATTGTATCGCTTATTATTTAAGTATAAGTCTAAAATCAGGTATTGTTTCATTGTATTATATATCTGACCTTAATTAAATATTTGCTCGATATTCAGAAATGCTTTTATAATTGCGCTGTAGATATATCATATTTTTATAGTGGGAAATACTATATATTCTAGTTTATTATAAAAGTAACGGTAACTGTAACGCATTACTTTTCCACATAAGTAACTGTAGCGGTAATGACGTTACTTTCTATTGCAAGTAACGGTAACGGTAACGCCGTTACTTTAAAAAAGTAATGCGCCCAACACTGCATACTGCAATGTGTGTTTTTAGCCCCATATATGCCAAAAAATATCCCTAAAATGTTTAAAACCCAGGAGTTTCCGGAGTTCCGTCTCCTGAATCCTGCTGGGCGCCTAGGCAACCTCTAGACCCCCAGCCAGCAAACTGGTCACTTTCAGGTTTTGGATCCGCCCCTGATTCTCTTTTTCATATGTTGCATCCGATGTACACTAATCATTCTTCTTAAATTACACTGGCCAACAAAATGAAACTTTTTTTCTCATCACAAACATGATCACACTTTTCTTAATGCATGTTTTGCGCTGATTCCGAATCTGGTTTTATTCGTTTTCTAGCACGTATAGTTATATAGATACTGGTTTTGATATTTTTAAGTTTTTGATATTACTATAAGAAAATTTATGGATGTATAGATCACACTTAGGAATGCTAAACAACAAATACATCATATACTTTATTCAATGTACTTATAAATAAAGAATATATACATTATTTTATTAAAAGCGCTGTGAGTGTGATTTCCTTTTGTAAATTTGGCCTGGATTGTCACGATACAGCATCCAACAATGGTCCGCCATCATGCTTTCATTCCAATATCCTTGGTAGCGCTTCTCCATCATCTGAATATCTTGATGGAAGCGCTCTCCTTGCTCGTCACTCACTGCACCAAGGTTTTCAGGAAAGAAATCTAAGTGGGAATGCAGGAAGTGAATATTTAACGACATTCGACACTCCATTTCTTTGAAGCATCAAGGAGGTTCTTGACTCCATCCTTATACGCAGGTGACTTGTTGCTTCCAAGAAAGTTTTCACATATCCATTTGTGAATCCTGACTGCATACCCATAAGCATTCCTATAACTTTTTAGATCTCCACAAACATTCCATTGATGACTGTCGTATTTGATTGCCTTAAGTAGTATATCCATATTGTCATATGTCTCTTTTAGATGGACGGAATGGGCAATGGGGATGGATGGCATTATATTACCATTATGCAAAAGAACTGCTTTCAGGCTTCTCTGCGACGAATCAATAAAGAGGCGCCACTCAGATGCCACATACGTCTGAGATATGGCTGTAAATAGTCCATTGATGTCATGGCAATAACAGAGAGGACCGTCTACTGAAAAGAATGCTGTTAATTCAAAATTCCGCTTTCGGTAGTAACTAATACGAACATTGTTCTCAAGTAAATTGTTCTCTTTTAGTCTTGAGGCGAGAAGCTCTGATTTCTCTTTAGACAGCGATAAGTCTCTAACAAGATCATTCAACTGTCCTTGGGTTAACTTTTTAGGCTCTAAATGTGTACCTTCAAAAGTGTACTCTGGTTCTGTAGATGGTCCGGAAACACCAGTTGCACCTTCATCACTTTCCATGTCATCCATGATAGAATCTAGCCTATCACTTGGGGGAATTGGAATGGGCAATGTTTCATCATGTTTTACTGGTCTATGTGCTGAATCCAAGTTTGGATATACAATCTGGTGTTTGTTCTTGGCAGAAAACCCCATTAAGTTCACACTACAAAAATAACAGTCTTCATGATGATCTCTCGGCTCCCTCCATATCATGGGTATGGCAAATGTCATTGAAGCTTTCTTTTTGTTAAGCCAATCACGTAATCCATTTGAACAGCCAGAACGAACAGATTTGATGTGGCGCCCATGGTTTATCTTGGTCACCTAGATGGCAACCAAAGTATAGCTTGTATATTTTCTTAATGTCGATTGTAATACTTCGTCGCTGTGTTTTAGTTGTCAACTGGCCGCATACGAAACAGAACTTGTCGGGGTCATTCTTACATTGTCGAGGCATGTTGACTGACCTGAGCAAACTATAAATTCAAAAAAAATGTACACCAACTTGACACAACAAGTTCTTGGACTGGACTGATCTTTTGACACACAAAGCACGGCGTTGTTGCCTGAATCACAATGCTGCTAGACGTAAAAGCTCACACCTGAAATACATAAGATGTATAATTAAGATAATTGAAATAAATAAGATGAATAAACTAAAAAAACACAATAAAATAAACACAATCAAATGTTGAAATATTAGTATTTTGCCTATTTAAAATGGTTAAATCTGTGTAGTTATATATATGCCTTCATCTTGAAAACTATACGTGTTAGAAAATATCTGAATGCAGTTTTGGAATCAGCGTGAAAAATGCTACTCAGCCAACACAAAGTTTACTCTGATGAAAAATCTTTGTTGACCAGTTATTAATCTCAACTGTTCCCATTTTTGACAGTAGATCATATTCATATTCGATAATTTTAATGGCACCAATATACAGGATATACTTGCCACATAACAACTTACCACAATAAAATACACTCTAAGTGCTTGCCACAATACATCTATTCACTTTAACAAGGATTCTCTATACAGTCATACATAAGTCAAACATTTTTTTCTTATTACTTATTTTTTTAATCATTTGTTTCACCGCAAACACTCGATTAACACATCCTCTACCTTCTCTAAAGGCTCCTTGCTCAATTTCAACTAAAGAAGCTTTAATTTTTTGTACTCTATCCCAGGGACGTAGCCAGGAATGTCCCAAGGGAGGGCGAACTTGAGCTACATTCGTCAGGATCCATGGTGAAGCGAGCGAGCCCATACAGTTAGGGGGTCTGGAGGAGAGCTGGAAGTTCCCCCAGCGGGGTCCGGGGCGGAGCCCCGTAAGCCAGCTCATTTTAAGCTTATTTTGAGTAAAAATGTCTGAAAATGTCAGTGCAACTGCCATTTTTGAATAGCCACTATACAGCCATCCACATGAAATATGTAACGTTTCCAACAAAAGTTTGGATAGGACAGTCACATTGGCGCAATCTAAGTTATATTATGATGTAATTACTTGTATTTTCTCAAATTTGAAATCAGGCATTGATCCTATAGTTTTCATAATTAACAAAGAAAGTAACAATTTTATTCATACATTTATCGATTTCATGCATGCAATTATTTAGTGTATACACGTTTAACAGTATAACATATCTATGAATAGCGAACTCATTAGAAGAGATCCAAATGAAACTCTCACGTATAAGGCAAGTCAAACGGATGCAGAAACAGCTAGATCAGTTGAGGCAGAAGAAACGCACATCTGTTTAACATATATAAAATTTTAAACAGGATAATCGCATGGAAAAATAATTTAGGGGTTACTTGAGAAAAAAATATGTACTTTATCAAATACGCAATTACTTCACTAAATAAAAATCGAATACTTTAGTAAATATGCAAAAAAAAAAAAAAATATATATATATATATATATTATATATATATATATATATACAGACACTCCTTCCATTATAAGTTATATAGATACCAAATTGTTAAATGTTATAGTTTGGCGGTGAACCTTGGTTGTAATTACCGCAGATTTTTCCCCTGGACTTTCCAAAGGGGGGGGACCCGCTTCCGTCGCCCCCCCCCGGCTACGTCCATGCTTTACCCCTCACCATTTCTCCATCTATACTGAAAAACTTGTTGTAACTACTACTTTTAAGAAGTAGTTAATTTACAATTACGATTCCTGTCTTTAAAAAGTAATTAATTATAACACTAATAACTTTGCTTGTGAAGCAATTAAATTACAATTACAAATGCTTTCCTAAGGTAATTGAATTATTTTCCAATTACTTAAAAGTTTGAAACTGAAAGTAAAACCATTTGTTGTGGGAAGAAGCACCCATCTCTTCGAATATGTTGTGCATATTTTAGCTCAAGTAGGACTAATGTAGGCTACTTCAGTAGCTTTGTAAATACTGTAGTTTAAAGATAATAATTAGCTGACCTGAAATTGATATTTTGCAAAATGTTATCATAAAATATTGTTTTAGATTGTTTAATTGACTTTAATAACTTTGATAGGCCCAAGTGGCTTCATGTTTTCCAAATATAATATAATAATATAATTATTACTCTTGGCCAAAAGTTTAAAATCACTCATAAATTTCCGGAATATGTATTGTTTTTGTCTCAATTTTGCATTCAGTGTTTCAAATTTATTTATAACAGTACAGTATTAAAAAATATTTGTAAAAGAAGGCAGGCATATCTTCCCGATTTCAAATATCTCAATCAGTAGTGTGGTGGGTCAAAAAGAGGATTTTCGAGACTGGATAGTACAAGGCAAAAACAAGATCTAGTTGGCCGAGAATAACGACTCAACACACTGATAATTCGACCAGAAGGATTAAAGCACCAGTGCTGTCTCCTCCTGAGCTCTCTACAATTCGACAGTTTTCAGAATAAGAGTAATTTGGTCGCAGAAAACCAGTGAAATACCACTCTTGAATGAAAAGCAGAAGAACCGTCTCCTCTTTGCAGAGAAATGTGCTGATTGGACCGTTGAACAATGGGCCATGGTTTTGTCAAGCAAGAGAGTTAGCTCATACCGTTTGGGCAGGGTCATCTGTACATCAAGCGTTTACCTGAATAATGTTATCATTCCAGATACTGTACTGCCACCATGAAATATTCTCCAGTTCAAAGGTCATAATTTGGGATGCTTTGGCTTTCAGGGCCCAAGGAACCTCTGGTTTTGCCCAAAAAGTACGAATTCCTGGTCTTTTAAAAGGAATTAATTTACGTTATGTGTTCACATTGGTGTTGATGATTTTAAGTCACAGCCACTTATTATTAATTATTTTTCAGTTAAATTTCGTAAAAGATAATTACTTTCCGTTGATTAAAATAAAGTACATCAATGAGACATCGCCTTTCGGAAGCGTCTTATCGCCACGGCCGTTAAGGAACTGTTAAGGAACCGTTAAGGAACTGTAATAGCTTCAATTCCTTATGGAAAAAAAGTGGACAAATCTCATTATTTATTTTCATTATCTTCACATCGCGTTTTCTCTGAACTTCCTCGGTGGCGATCAAACACCTCCGGAAAACCACGCCTCAATTTTAGTTTGAGTCATTTAATACTGCGTAAAGTTGTAGGTCCCCTCCGCCACGTTACCTTTGCAGTTACGAACACGCACGCACAGAGAGGCCCTACAGTTTTACATGGAATCCGAACCATGAGCCGCTACATAATCTGGACGCAGAAGACGGTCACCCAGCCAACTACTACTCAGATAGAATTTTGCTAAACTTCGCTTATTTAACGGAAATTAGTGTTGCGACATGGCCACGAAGTAGCCAATATATTAACTAATGAGGGCTACATCGTGGTGAAGTTGCAAAGTCACTTTTCGAGAGATCAGCAAAATTAAGCGACATTGGGTCTGTGCAGTAATTGGATGGGTGACTGTAACTCTACAAAAAGAAATTTCTATACCTATATCTACACCAATAGTGTATCAGTTTAAAATAAAATACTAAAAGTATTAGTAATATACAAACGTTTGTTAGCTGGGTCATTTTCATTATCTAATTAACTACCTTTTCGGAAGTGAAATGGAAGGTGGAATACTACTGTACGTAGAAAGAACAGACCTAATTTTAGGCTCTTGTTTTATATTATTTTCAAAGAATACTTCCAGCTGTTGTATTCCTCATAGTCACACTAATTTCTATACATATATCTACAGGGTGGGCCGTAAGTTTCCATACATAGGAAAATTTAAATACGTGCGTCGGTATTTGGATCAGCAGTTTCCGGATGCTTGGATTGGTCGGCGTAGTCCTGTGGAGTGGCCTCCCAGATCCCCAGATCTCACCCCCCTTGATTTCTATCTTTGGGGGCACTTGAAGGCCATGGTGTATCAGGAAAAGATACGAGACATAAATCATCTAAAGGAACGTATCACCAACGCCATTACAAGCATAACGTCAACTGTGCTAATGCGTGTTCATCAACAGTGGGGAACACGTATTGAAATGTGTTTTCAAAACAATGGCAACCATGTAGAGCATATTATATAAATAAAAATGGTTGTCCATAA
This sequence comes from Bathynomus jamesi, assembly GCA_023014485.1. Lineage (NCBI taxonomy): Eukaryota > Metazoa > Arthropoda > Malacostraca > Isopoda > Cirolanidae > Bathynomus > Bathynomus jamesi. The sequence continues at coordinate 1,208,504 of JAJOZX010000382.1, forward strand.
AAAAATGTTTATTTTTCCTATGTATGGAAACTTACGGCCCACCCTGTATATACCTTCATTTATTTCTCTACTATACCTACAGTTATAAACTGGCATATAGTCCAGCGTCAATGCAGTGTGTGGGACTTGTTTTTAACACCCATGCCACTTGAGCTTTGTGATGTTCTTCACTGGTTTCGGGCTGGTTCAGAAGTTTTGTAGCATTACTCCAATCACTAAAACCGTCTTTAACAAAAACAGGAGTGCCAGAGGAGAGAAGTTTGCAGCAGAAACAGTACACATTTCCCTTTGAGGGTGAATATAGTAAATAGTCCCAGTGGTACAACTCGCCGTTTGCCATTCTTTCAAAGAATAATGTTTTAGAGAAATACCTCTTTCGATTACTTTGTTCTCTGCCTGAGTTTTCCAGAGAACCATCTTCATTCTGGCAGTAGGAGGGACCCTTTTTGAGCAGAAAGTCAACTGTGCTTTGTTTTTACGTTAAAGTTTTCGGTCGTAGTCTACGATCTTCAGACACAATGTCGGGTTCTTTTCCTTCCGCTTCTTCCTCTCTTGGACCTGCACTTTCTACTCCTGATGGTTCTTCTACTATCTCTAACTCAATATCTTCATGTTGCTCTTGTTCTTGTTGTCATTCAGACTCTTTCCGAAGAGAAAAAATTAAATTTTCGGTAATTTTTTTACTGATTCCCCTCTTTCTTGTTGCAATTTCCGCTTTCTAGCTCCACTCATGTGGCGAATGTGGCCAGCTATGACCAATTCCGTCGCGTCGCGTGTCAGTGATAACAAACCGAATCTAATAATTAAAAATACGTTTTGAATAATATAATTTGAGAAGTGCTCTGCAATTTAGCTTTGAATTTAAAGTAATCAGTAACATTCTTTATCGTCCTGCGTGGATCAATAGGACGAAAAAGAGAGAGAGAGAGAGAGAGAGAATAAAGGCGCATAAACCATGTTTTAAAACCCATCTTTTTTGGCATTTTTTATGTCTCAATTAGGAGACCGATATACAATACCGTTTCATTATTCAAGTGGTTGAATTGTTCAATACTGTACACGTTTTTTTGGCTTTCTATTGCAACGCTTTTATTTCTGGTTCGCTTGCAAAGAAAAATGAATAGGAAATACAGGGAGGGAGCAAGTGATCCCCTTTTGCCCCCTGCAGATCCCCTTATATATATATATATATATATATATATATATATATATATATATATATATATATATATATATATATAATATGGTTGCGGTTGCGGAGCTTACAAATAGAGCTCCGCGCGGTTGCGGATGCGGTTGCGGTTATGTACCCTATAATGTCATAATATTACCTTAGAATAAGCAACACAATAAAATACCGCGTTTTAGCCACACTTTTCACAGTCTACAATATAATGACTATAATCTAAACTGTAAAAAGTGTTCCAGGATGCGGGACGAAGACCCAACACGTTTTGCATCCCACCAACCACTTTTTCCAACCACCGCCCATTCGAAAGTGGTGTATATAATTATAATATATATATATATATATATATATATATACTATTTAATCCTTATATTTAAATTGAATTGCTGGGAGACTATTTCAAAAACAAAAAGTTTTCAGTTTTGTCCCCCTTTGGGCCTTCAGCCTATTAATTTTTTCATCGTAGATGATCCCTGCTCCACTAAATAATTGTTCATTAGGAACACTTGAGGGAGGACATCCAAGGTATGTCCGAGCCAGTTTGCTCAAATTTTTGTATTTCTTTTGATTTGACCTCCACCAAGCCAAAGCATCATCTTCTTGTCCACTCCTTTTCTCTTTGTGATATTTCTCGATCATTTTTTGTATTTCTTTTGATTTGACCTCCACCAAGCCAGTTTGTCAGTGTAGAACTGACGCTGTTTCACTTTATACTGTGGAGCTGTTTCAGCCATGAATCTCATGAAACCTAAGTCCTCAACGTGGCTGAATGGCAAGTCATCCATTATTATCATTTCGGCTATGCGATAGTCCAGTGATTTTGAATTGGAATGATTCGCATCCCAAATTTTGACTTTTTCGAAGCAACTTTCAATCGTCTGATTCTTCTCTTTCAAAAGAGACACTTTTGATTTTATCTTCTATGACTGTTCATTAGCTTCATTTCCACTAGATATCACTTCATTATATTCTTTCTTGTGCAGTGAAAGCAGATGGTTTTTTAAGTTAGTGGTACTCCTTCCCTTTTGTGAATAGTTCCTATTACATATGACACACTTCCCTACATCGTTTGACACTCTCGAGAAGTACTTCCACACTGCACTCGTAGATCGCTCCATGATAGTTGCACCACAGTCTAACACTTTACTAATGGGTTGAAACACGTAACGTTAGAAAGGTAGCGACGGAGAGCTAGCGCAACACAACCACCCTCACTCGTGTTTGAACAGATCCTGAAGCTGGTGTTTTAGTTTAGTTTGAAACTTGGTAGTGTTTGCACATAGATGACTTTGTAACGCAGTGTGATCGAATAATTATGCATCAGTAACGGCTCCGACATAAATATTCATTCACTCGCTGCCTTATAAAGTGATCTACGTAAAATTACCACTGTATAACGCGGTGAGTGACCGAATAGTTATGTCTAAAGCGTTACTGAGTCGTAACTGCTCGCTTACACTACGTTAGAGAGTTATATACTGTAAGTAACTAGTTATCCTTCAGTAACCCAAGACAAAATTACTTGCTTCTTCAATGCGTTACAAATGGATATTTATACGTAGATCCTTTGTAACTCGCTGTTTGATAGTAGATATACCTCAGTAACGCTAAAGACATAACTATTCACTCACTTACCGCGGTATACAGTTATATTTGTACACAGGTCAATTTGTAACATGATTTGATTGACTAGTTACGCTATAGTAACGCCAAAGAGATAACTACTCGCTCACTCACTGCACTACAATGTAATATTTGTGTGTAAATCACTTTCTAATGCAGTGTGAGCGAGAAGTTACGGCTAGGTAATGCCTAAGACATATAGTAACTACTTGCACATTAACAGCGTTACAAAGCAATATTTTTCCGTAGAACGCAGTTGGAGTGAGTACTTATGCTCAGTGATGGGCAAAAAGTAATCGATTACAAATAAAAATTACTGATGTCTGAAAAGTAACTAAAATTATAAATTATAAATTATTTTCTGTATTAATTATAATATAATTAATCCAGAGAAGTAATTACTACTTTATACTTTTAGTTACTTTTCAGATATCAGTAATTTTTATTTGTAATCGATTACATTTTGCCCATCATTGCTTATGCCTAAGACATATAACTACTGGCTAACTAACCGCAGTACGAAGTAATGTTCGTACACAAATCACTTTGTAACGCGGTGTTAACTCTAGAATGCATAACCCGGGCCTCTGAGGCCCGCCGGGTGTTATATTTATCCGGGTTATGCATTCTAGGGTTAAGAAGTAGTTACACCTCAGTAAAACCAAGGCCAAAATTATTCGATCACCAACGGTTATGAAGCAATATTTGGTACTTTTGCATTATCCTCCCAACACTAATTTTTTTTTATAATGGAAGGAAAATAAAGTACGTTAGCAAAACACTTGCGGCGGGCTGTTTTTAACCTAACCTAACCTAACCTAACCTAATCCCAACACTAATTTTTTTTATAATGGAAGGAAAATAAAGTACCATAGCCAAAACCAAACCAACATTATATAAAAAAATTAGTGTTGGGAGGATAATGCAAAAGAACCCAATATTTTTATGTACAGTTGCGCTTATTATTCGTAGGACACTCTTGAGAAGAGATAGCGACACCTACATATATTTGTTGTGTGTACTACAAACGGTTGTAACACTTTATGAATGAATCTGGTGTTTAGCGCTGATTGGTTGGGTGACTCATTGCCAAATGTCTTTAGAATATAATTATTTCTATTCATCACTCTGGCTTACATATTACTAAGGAAACATAAATGAATAACTAAATATAAATTCAAGAAGGGGATATATATTAACAATGAAGTGAATAAAAAATGAACTTGTAAAAACTAAAAAATAAACCTTCGGACGTGATGACAGTGTTCATGGTATTGGCAAGCCTGTCATCCTGAACGATGCATAAAAACAGTCGTTGGTAGTCGTTGGTAGTCGTTGCGCCCTGAGCAAATTCCAAATTGGTTTATTTATTTATTTATTTATTTACATTTAATATTGAACATAGATTCAGATATTATTTTGCGCTATAACAAAGACAGAGCAAAACCCTGATATATATATATATATATATATATATATATATGCTGACCATACGTACCGTTTTGAACGGACAGTACCGTTTGTTTTATATTTCCTGGCCGTCCCGTCGTTTTAATAAAAATGTCAATTTTGTCCCGGTTTATGTACTTACTTTTTCATGAATACAGAATATTACATAACCCCGTCCCTTTTTTGCCATCCCAATGTCCCGTTTTTGTCTCAAGGAAATATGGTCAGCCTATATATATATAATATATATATATATATATATATATATATATATAAATAAATACATATATAGGCGGTTTATGAATGAAAACACAATGTTTTGATGCATATTAAATTTTAATAACTTTATAACATTACCATGTCGATGGGTATCTGCAGGTTTCATAAGTCATTGCTTAGAATATCTTCCAATTGGCAAATGGATGACAGCTGAATGGATACTACTGGTATGGCATTGTTATATCCGGAGCAAATGCTATTTCTAGATCAGCAACACTGAAAAAGTAAAAAAAAGTCACTGAGAGAAATATTATTTAGAAACGAAGAATGTTTTGTATTGAGGCAGCATCATAAATGCATATAATTGTTTTGTATTAATAAGTTCCATGTTACAACTTAAGTGTTGAAACACTGCAACTGTGACTCTTGGCGGTCTCTCACCTCAAAGGAGAGAATTACAGAAAATAAAACTATTACAGTGATTCATATCAATAAACATAGAGCCATTTAAACGATGATATTTGACAATTTTGCAAAGGTGTTACACATTCATAATTACTATTGTATTTGAGAGATATTTTATACATGAACATAACAAATATAATATCTTGTCCAGCACCGTTGTTGTCTACTGTATGACTTCCTGCATTCGATGTGGTACGAAAATATCACGACCTAACCTAACCATTCGTCAAGGGCGTACAGTTGTCCTAACGATTGGTTATGTTTGTAAAATTTTAATAATTATTCTCATCCTTAGTAAAATGAAGTTTCCTGTGCTTTTTGCAGGGGCTAATTTTCATTTGACGATAAACCAAAAAAGGGTAGTCACAAAAAAAGTTTGGGAACCGCTGGTGTAGCAGCTCAATAACCATTTTCCGAAATGTTTCCGCATTCCAACAATTCCACTTGACTTTTAACATATCACGTGACACCACAGGAAGTCATGACAGAGGTGTTAACAGGTATGGTGACTGAGAATAAGCTCACACTATTCCTGAATCTCATCGAAGCAATTACTCTGCAGAATGGATTATCATCCCCAGAAAATTGCTGAAAGGGGAAAAATCATCGGCATGAAGGAGAGCGGGCTGTCTCCAACTCATATTGCAAGAGAACGTGGAATTTCTAGGGACACTGTTTATATATGGTTGAAGAGGTGGCAAGGGGAAAGGAATCTACGAGATCACCGCAGAACGGGGAAACCTCGACTGACAACTGCTGTGGATGATCGGAGGATCTGCGATGTTGCCGAAGCGATGTTGCCATAAGGGAAGAATTGCAGCTTGATGTTTCGGCAATGGCAGTAAGACGGCGGCTACATGAAGCTGGGTTACACCATCGGACCCTGGCTATCAAGGAGAAGTTAAATCAGCAACATCGAGAAAATAGACCTTGATTTGCTTAGCAAAATGTTGACAGAGGACTTGACCTTTGGAGCCGAGTGATATTTACCGACGAAAAGACCTTTTCCTCCGCATCCCATGGCCGTCTTCATTGTTGGAGGAGGAGTAATACTCGATATACTCAAGAGCACATTTATGAGAAAGCACGTAGCGGTCACGACACCTGTAACATGTGGGGATGGATTCATCTGTATAGTGTAGGAAAGTTCACCAAAATAGAAGGGAGGTTTACTGCAGACCAGTATATAGGAATTTTCGAAGAGGTTATGCTTCCTTCTGTGCGTGCATATGCCCTGTCATTTCCTGAGCGAATCATTTTTATGCAAGACAGGTCCCCAATTCACACGGCACGGATCGTCACACGCTGGTTCTCTGATCAAAGAAATATCTACCTTGTGGATTGGCCAAGTAAGGGTTGTGATATGAATTCCACCGAGAATATACGGGCCAATATTGTAAATGTGTGGGAACCAGCGGAGGAACGAACAACAGACCAGCTTTTACAACACATTTAGTGAGTGGGAGGTGCTGAGGAGGAATCAGCAGTTGATATACAATCATGTTGCTTCTGTACCACATCGACTGCAGTAAGTCATAGACAACAACGGTGGCTGGACAAGATATTAAATTTGTTATGTTCATGTATAAAATAAAATATCCCTCAAATACAATGGTAATTATGAATGTGTAACACCTTTGCAAAATTGACAAATATCAACGTTTAAATGGCTCTATGTTTATTGATATGAATCACTGTAATAGTTTTATTTTCTGTAATTCTCTCCTTTGAGGTGAGAGACCGCCAAGAGTCACAGTTGCAGTGTTTCAACACTTAAGTTGTAACATGGAACTTATTAATACAAAACAATTATATGCATTTATGATGCTGCCTCAATACAAAACATTCTTCGTTTCTAAATAATATTTCTCTCAGTGACTTTTTTTAGTTTTTCCGTGTTGCTGATCTAGAAATAGCATTTGCTCCGGATATAACAATGCCATACTAGTAGTATTCATTCAGCTGTCATCCATTTGCCAATTGGAAGATATTCTAAGCAATGACTTATGAAACCTGCAGATACCCATCGATATGGTAATGTTATAATGTTATTAAAATTTAATATGCATCAAAACATTGTTTTTTCATTCATAAACCGCCTATATATGTATTTATATATATACACACCTTACCTTACAACCTTACAAAGGTTCCGCGCGATGATTTCTCATTTCGCGAAGGTCAAGCTTGTCGCCCCTCCTCTCGAGTTGGCCTGGTGAAGTAGTGAGTTGGATTCTTGCGCTCTCCACCTCACATAGCCAGGTACGCCCGGCTCATCGGGGATTGTTCTGAGCCAGGCGTCTAGTCTTCTTTTGAAGATTTCCACTGCAACTCCCTTCGTGTTTCTTAGGTCTTTGGGCAACTGATTAAACAGTTTTGGTCCTCTCACTACAAAACTATTTTCTTTCAGGGTTAAGGATGTTCCCTGTCTCGCCTTCAATTTGGGAATACGACACAGTCTACCGCTTCTACTTTCCATCGTTGTTTGGGGAGTTATGGGATTCAGAGTAAGATCAGGGACTAGTTTCTCCATTATTTTCCAAGTGTAAATAATGGTGTATCTCTCTCTTCTCCTTTCCAGTGAATATAGGTCTAGTTCTCGTAACCTTTCCCAGTAATTTAGTTCTTTGCACCCATTGATCTTGGCTGTGAAGCTTCTTTGGATCCCCTCCTGCTATCTAATGTCTTCTTTTTTATATAGGGAAGTTAGGACCGAGCAGTATTCTAATTTGGGTATGATCAGGGTTTTCAGTAGAGGAATCATTACATTCCTATCCCTTCGTTTAAAGGTTCTCAATATCTGACCCGTTATTCTCTTTGCTCTGTTTACTGCTATCTTATTTTGTGTTTCAAATTTCGCATCATCTGTCATTACAACCCCTAAATCTTTTGCTCTGGAATTTCTCTGAATTTCCTGTCCAGTTGGGGTATAATATTCCATGCACTTTAGGTCTTCTCTTTTTCCGTACCGTAATAACTGAAATTTCTCGGTGTTAAACTTCATATTGTTGTCTTCAGTCCACTTGTAGATTTTGTTTATGTCGGTTTGTAGAGATCCTATGTCTTCTGGGTTTCTTATTTTTCTACTGATCTTTGTGTCATCCGCAAAGGATGTTACTGTGCTGTCTCTGGTAACGTCCTCATCTATGTCAGTTAGCATGATTATGAAGAGTAGTGGAGCTAATACTGTTCCTTGTGGTACTGAGCTGAGGACCTCTGATTCTGATGAAGATACTCCTTGTACTGTAACGACTTGCCTCCGCTCACTAAGGAAATTATATATCCATTTCCCTACTTTTCCTGTTATTCAAATATATTTCAGTTTATGTATTATGATTCCGTGGTCACACTTGTCGAACGCTTTAGCAAAGTCTGTGTATAGTACATCATAGTTTTCATTACTTTCAAGTGAATCAATAATGTTGTTGTAGTGTTCCATTAGTTGTGATAGGCATGATCTGCCTGATAGAAACCCGTGTTGGTTATCATTGAATTTTTTCTGAGTTTGCAAAAAGTCATAGATTTTCTGTCTAACTATTCTTTCAAATATTTTAGTGAGATGAGATGTAAGCGACACTGGCCTATAGTTTTTGGCCTGGGATCGATCTCCTCCTTTATATATTGGGACTATGTTCGCGCTCTTCAGGATGCCCGGTATTTCTCCCGTGTCTAATGATCGTCTCCATATTCAGTATAGGGGCTCAGCGATTGCATTCTTGCAGTTTTTGATCAGTGTGGCATTCCATTTATCCGGTCCTGCCGCTGAGTGTGTTTTTAGTTTCCCTATGGCTTGTGTAATATCATCCGTCGTAAAGTCGAAATCCGTTATACTTTCCCCTTGTGGTTCTTCTTCAAAGAACGCGTTTCTATCGCAAATCAATTTGTCAGTTTTTGGGATACTGAAAGATGATTCATACTGAGCTTTTAATATTTCAGATACTTCTGTTAGATCATCAGATAAATCACTGTTCTCATTTTTTAAAGGTCCGATAGTCGCTTGGTTTTTCGACTTTCTTTTTGCGAAATTATAGAAGTACTTTGAGTTAACCTTTATCGCTTCTATAGCGTCATCTTCTTCTTTTTCTGTATGCTTCTCGATTTGTTCCTGTATGACGACATCAATACTTTGTAGTTTATCATTTAATATTTTTCTGATGTTGTTATCTTTACAATTACTTAATTTTGCAGTCATTCTTTTTCTCTTTCGGAACAATGCCCTCTTTTGTCTTTCGAACCTGCTTCTCTTTCCTCTTTGTTGTATCTTTGGGACATGTTTTTCCACAATTTCTAACGTCTTCTCCTCTAACGTCATTAGCATCTCTTCCGTTGTCTTGGCCTCGAAAATGGTTTTCCAATCTATTACTTCCATGCTGGATGTCACATCTTCCCAGTTTATAGCTTTGGAGTGAAAATTAAAAATTTCGAATTTGCTTCGTTCTGTTGTGCGTGTTCTTTCCTTTCCTGTTGCCTTTATATTAGTTGTTATTTCAATGATATTGTGGTCTGATATCATAGTTGGGGAGATTTCTACATTATCAATTAGATTACTGTTGTTTGTGAATACTAAATCTAGGCAGTTGTTTTTTCTTGTGTTTTCTGTTATTTCTTGCGTTAACATAAATTCATCAGCTAAAGCTAGTAGCATTTTTACCTGCTCCTGGTCTTCTCGTGTGCCCCCCTTGTCCTGGTGGATACATATATTTTTTCCTATCCTTTTATATTTCATGAATGGGAAATTAAAATCACCACAGAGAAAAATATTTGGGGTTGGAGAGTGTAGATCTTTTACTAAGTTTTTTACCTCTGTAATGGAATCTGAAAATTTTGAGGTTGGCGTGTTTGGGGGTCTGTACATTACAATTAGTACCATATTTAATTTTTCAATTTTTGCTGCTACACATTCTACGTAGTTGTTTGAGGTACTTATAACCATTTCTGCTATGTGCCTTTCGCGTGCGTAAATAGCACATCCTCCTTTACGTCTCACTGTTCTGTCGGCTCGGAGGATGTTATAGTTGTCAATTTGTATTTCTTTTTTGTCAATACAGGACTCACAATTTTCACAGTTCGCCTGGCAGTCCTTTAGATGAGTTTCCGTGAGGCATGCAAAGTCTGCTCCGGCTTCTTGCATGAGTCCTTTCAGGTATGCAACTTTGTTCGTGGACTGGTTTGATTTAAGGCCCTGTATGTTGGCTAGGATTATTTTTATTTTTTCTCTTTCTTTTCCGCATACAGGTGGTTCCGCTTTGTTTTCTGATGGGGGTGCCCGTTTCGTTGCCTTGTGGTCCTCCGAGAATTTACCTCTTTTTATCTTTGTCGGTACCTGTTGTCCCGATAACGCATGAAGTGTCTTTGTTCGTACCTTCTGTCCGGCTCTCGGATTTCTATATTTATATTTGTCAGCTGGTTTTGTAATTGCTGGAGAGTATTTAGCAGCTGAAATGTGTTGGCTGCGTCTAAAAAATTTCCACTCTTCTTTGATGTTCGTTTTTTCTGTTCCCTCGGTGCGTTCCTTTGAGGGTGGTGGTATCGGCATTTTTTTTCGTATTTGCAACTCCCATATCTTTCATAAGTGTTGCAGACCGTAAGATGGTGGAACATGCATTTCTTATCAAACTTGCAATATCCACTTGTGTAATGCATTTTGCATAATGTGGGATGTGCATATATGCATTGCCCATCCCGATATCTGCAGTTTCCTTTCGCGTAGTATTTGCATACGATATTTTCTACGCTTCTGCTTTCTTTCTTATTATTTACCAAGTTCTTAGTTTTGGCATTATCATTATTTTTCTTTGGCTGTTTATTTTCTACGTTTTTAGTTATCTTTTTATCATTTCGCTCGTTGGACCGTTTGTCTACTTCGCCACTTTTACTTATTTCTTTCCTTTCATCTATGTCTTCCTTCCGTATTACGTTGTTTATATCGTTATTTGTTATTAAATTGTTGTTCGTTATTATGCTGTTAATCGTTATTTCGTCCTCTCTCTCATCCACCCTGTTTTTCGTTGGGACCATTTCGGACACATGCGTCCCCATTATTTCATTCTTTTTTGTAACTTTCGAGTCTGCTATCTCCATTTCTTTAAAGACCGCGAAAGAATTTACAGTCTGTGTACATGCGCCACATAGAAATTTGATCCCCACGATTTGTTTCGCGTTCGAGACAAGAGTTATTTCCCGATCATTCCAATTCATGCAGTTAAAGTCGTTTAATCGTTGGCAGAAATCACACCTAATCGCTAGGCTTTCCGTTGTTACTAAATTGCACAAATTACAGATTAAGTGAGAATTTGGACCCATATCCATTAGGGCGGAGTGAAAAACTCATTTTTCGAATTTTCAAATTGGCTAGTGTGGAAAATGTGTGGAGTAGTGAGGAAATAAGCTGGTATAAATTTAAAATCATAACATTAATATCTTCAGGTGCCACAATGACCTTCAATATTGAAAAAAATTGAAAAAAGCAGATTTTAACCAATAATTACAGAAGAGTCCACGATGCACAATAGACAAGAATTTATTCACACTTGTATAAAAATAGCTCAGTCAACCTTTAAAAAAAGTTTCTATTCTCTAAAAACAGTTTTCTATAGTCAGCTCACTCAGCTGTCACGTGAGTACCTCGGTTCAGTGTAGCTGTCGCTCTCGTAGCAGGTGGGTGTTCTGTTGTTGGCGTTACTCAGATAGTCTAAACTATATTTCTTATATATTTTGCATTTCTGTATTGTGTTGCCCTAAGTTTGCCATGTACTATTAACTGAAATTAACGTATAATTGATATTAGCTCTCTCTTTTTCAGATTTGTATACTTTCAAAATGTCTCGAGTTTGTGCAAAATCAACCAGGGCCTCAACTGAGTGCCCCATGTTTGGTATGGGGGAAGATTTGTGGCACAGGAATCTTCCTACATACGAAGGAGTTTTTAAATATTACTTGTTTGTAAGAAACGATTTGAAACAGAATACCAATAAAGATCCTTCAATATCTCAAATATTATAACAAGTTGTTGATAAATTGAAAACAATTTGGGAAAGTGCTTCCGTCCCAATTCTGTCAGACGAGGCGAATTGAAACAATGTTCAGAAGCTACCACGAAAAGTATCGTGTCATTATGAAGCCATACCAAAGCAGAAAAAATTCTGAAGCTTACAAAGCAAAGATTGATATGTTCAAAAAAGAAGCACACACGAAACTTTTTGACATTGCAGCGTGCAAGTGCAAAGTACTAACACAATGTTCTTGTCCCAAAGAAAAAACGGTTCCAAAGGAAGAAGTGACGTTCCTCTTAGATCAAAGGAGTGAAAGAAAACTGTTTATTGATAGAGTAGATATTACACACTCAAAGAAAAAAGCATCTACGTTGCTAAGAAAGCAAAAAGAAGCTGTGAGGCTCACCAAAGAATCTTCACAGGAGAAATTGCAGGATACAAATGTTGAATTATCATCATCGACATCAAATAGTGAAAGTGAATCTGGCGAAATATCAGACGATACATTTCCAGAGCCAGTTAGCTCGAAGAGAAAGCTCGAACAACCTGAAGAACAATTATTCAAGAAAAGGAAAACTACAAATCTACCTTCAGTGGCTTCTGCTTGTGACAGGACTGCAGTTTCAGATCGAGCTGCAGCATTCATTGTTAGTGCAGTATTGCAAGATATTGGAGAAGTTTCTATTGACAATACATCTGAAGTAGTGGATAGGAGTAAAATCAGAAGAGAAAGACAAAAGAAGAGATCAGAAATTATGAAAGATCAAAATCAGGTCCCAATCAGAGGAATCTATTTTGATGGTCGAAAAGATTCTACACTCTTCCAAGAAAAAAAAGAGTCCAAAGTATATCAGAAGAAGGTAACAGAAGAACATATCACTTTAGTGAGAGAACCTGGTTCAGATTATTTGGGCCATTATTCTGTGAATTCTGGATCAGCTGAAGAAATATGTAAAGGAATGTTTGAGTATATTGGAAATAATGACATGAACCTGGAAAACCTTGTTGCCATTGGATGCGACGGTGCAGCAGTCAACACTGGAGAAAAGGGAGGCGTTATAAGGCTTACAGAATTGAAGCTGAAGAAGCCAGTTCAACATTTAGTGTGCCAGCTCCATGCCAATGAATTGCCATTACGCCATTTAGTTGCAAAGCTGGATGGAAAAACATCTGGCCCCCGCGGATTCACCGGTCCTATTGGCAGGGAATTAGAGAACTGTGAGAGTCTTCCTATTGTCGAGTTTGAAAGGATTGATGCTGAGGAACCAACTGTAGACTGTGAAGATCTTAGCACCGACCAAAAATATCTAATTGATATTTATCAGGCCATAACAAAGGGATATTGCTCTCCAGATCTTGCTCATCGTAGTCCAGGCAAAATGGCACATTCACGATGGCTGACTACAGCAAATCGTTTGCTTCGTCTATACGTTTTAACTGTAAGTCCATCTGAGAACCTCATGAACATTGCTTCTTTTATAATGAAGGTCTACATCCCAATGTGGTTTTCTATTAAGCAAAGTACGTCTTTTGTCAATGGCTCAAAACATGTTTTCAAAACTATTGAACTAACAAGAACACTGAATGACGAAGTAAAGGATATTGTAAACCCTGTCATACAAAGAAATGCATTTTTGCAAATCCAGAAAATATTCTAGCATCAATGATTCATGATGACCGCAGCGCCATAAGAGAATTAGCGTGGAGGCGAATAAAGAAAGCAAGGCAAACAAACAAGGAAAAAGTTGTGAGGCGTTTCACAGTACCTGTTATTCAATTTGAAGCTACTGATTATACTGATTTAATTAATTGGCAAAAATGCATTGTCACTGAACCACCTGTGACAAGACACCTGACAGAAAATGAGATTGAAGAATTCATAGAAAACAAGAGTACCCCTCCATTCGAGAAATTCCTTGTCATACACAAGTAGTAGAAAGAATGGTAAAATTAGTGACTGAAGCATCATCAAAAGCATTTGGATTGAACGCGCGAGATGGCTTCATAAGATCAACACTTCAGTCACGTAAAAAAATGCCATCATTCGAAAGTAAAGCTGAATATAAAGTTTAAATAAAACGTTAATAGAAAAAAACATGCGCAAGGATGGGTGGTTGGGAGGGCATGGGTGGAGCTCGACACGCAGCCACCTCCTCGTGGTGAGTTCTGGATTATTTAGATCATTAATCAAAAGAACATTGATCTAAATAAACTAAGAGCTGCGTAATTCAGTAACTATTTTGGTAATTGGAACACTTAATATATAATAATAACAAGTAAGTTTCAGTTATTGTACTAATGCAGAATATAAGAAAACCATTATATTTCACTTTTTTCGACGGCTTTGTGGCACCTGAAGATATAATTTCGCAGGACTAATATTTATGCACAGTCATTATCTATAGCACCCACATATTGTCCGCACTAGCCATATTTGAATTTCGAAAAAAAGTTTAAAAACCTCATTTTCGATCCGCCCTAATATCCATGATATTCCTTAATTAGCTTAAGAAGAAATACCCACACAAATTCTTTATTTATTTTTATTTTTTATTTTTTTTATATATTTTTTTTAATTTCTGTTTCTTTCCTTTCGATGGTCGAGGGTATTTCGAGGGTTTTCTGACCTTTGTGTTTTATGACCTTTTTCCTGCTTTGTTTCAAACTTTCTAGAATGCCAACCGTATTTCGTTTTGAATATATACGTTAAAATTGGTGATAAATTATGTAAACTATATTGCACTTTCTTTATTTTAATGAAATTCACTTTATAATTTATATGCACGAATTCACTGATACTTTATACACTTTCGGGTGCAAACAGAATAAACCGCCGAGTAGATTATTCCCTTCTAATTTTGGTGTTAAATAGAGAGAGCAAAACAACACGTCCATTCACCACAGGGTACAAGCAACTATATATATTATATATATATATATATATATATATATATATAATATATATATATATATATATATATATATATATAGGTATATCAGGGTTTTGCTCTGTCTTTGTTATAGCACAAAATAATATCTGAATCTATGTTCAATATTAAATGTAAATAAATAAATAAATAAATAAATCAATTTGGAATTTGCTCAGGGCGCAATAATGCCTACCAACGACTCTGTTTTTATGCATCATTCAGGATGACAGGCTTGCCAATACCATGAACACTGTTATCACGTCCGAAGGTTTTTTTTTTAGTTTTTACAAGTCCATTTTTTATTCACTTCATTGTTAATATATATCCCCTTCTTGAATTTATATTTAGTTATTCATTTATGTTTCCTTAGTAATATGTAAACCAGAGTGATGAATGGAAATAATTATGTTCTAAAGACATTTGGCAATGAGTCACCCGACCAATCAGCGCTAAACACCAGATTCATTCATAAAATGTTACAACTGTTTGTAGTACACACAACAAATATATGCTAGGTGTCGCTATCTCTTCTCAAGAGTGTCCTACGAATAATGAGCATAACTTTACAGTTGCCCGCATATGTAATGTTCCTCGCCTCACAGGCGACTCCGTACATGTGGCAACGCCGCAGCGATAGTCAATGTACCCCAACTGGGGGAAGGTGGGGTGGAGGGGGGAACAATCGAGTCCAACAACATTATAACATTGACATATAGGTAAGGCGCCGTTAAAAAATTATGTATCGCTATTTTTGTTAAAACCTGCCCTCCCCCGCTGTAACGTTCCGTAACGTGTGGGGTGTGGGGTGCGGGAAGTGTTACATAACATCTTAGGGGGTGCCTGGTCTAGCGTTACAGAATGTTCCTGGGGGATCTGGGGTGTCAAGTTTTAGCAAAAATAGCGTTACGTAATTTTTGAACGGCCCCCTAATTATAATGTAATGTCGGAGTTCAACGCTGTTCACGATCATATTAATCTTATACCTTTATGAACACAATGTTTACTAGTCTTATACAGTAATAAGGTTCCATTATGATTACTGCAAGTCTGTATGAACACATACCACAATACAACTTTTTATATACTAGTGAATTTGAACCAAAAATAGACATTACACAACCATCCTCCACACCCCCTCATTTCCCTTCTCCACCCACCAGTCTCCTCGCGTATATTAAATCATTATGTAACAATACTAATAAAACTGTTTGTAGAGTCTGTGTGCAGCTTTAAACCTTTACTAACTTACGAATCTACATGATTATATATATATATGTATTGACATTGAGCGAAAAAAAGATTGAGACATTGTGTGTGAGAGAGAGAGAGAGAGAGAGAGAGAGAGAGAGAGAGAGAGAGAGAGAGAGAGAGAGAGAGAGAGAGTTAGTGGGAAATGGCTTATCGATTGTTACACAAAAAATTTGATAACAGTTTCGATCTGAATAACAGTAACTGATTATCAAAATCACATAAGAATAATCCACGGTTATACTAGCATAAACATATTTATATATACTTATAAATTCATACAATATTATACTGTTTGTGAAATGACGTTGCTGGGCCAAACCGTGGTGATGACATGGTTACTTGCTGTCGCCGTCTAGGAGAGACTACATATAGGCGTGTTAGTGGAAACCGTAAGGTGACGGTTGCATGAAGCAGGATATCACCACCGGTTTGTGGCTGATGCCTATTATATTAATAGTGTTTTCTAGATTGTATTTGTATTATCACTGTGGAGAGATAATGATTTAATCACGATGGACAGATAAACCCATTAATGTTTTTCAGATTTCCTGTTGCATTATCAATTACAACAAATATGCAATGGTTGAGAATGTTTTACTAAATAGTTTATCATACAAAATGCTCACAATTTGCCATAGATTAACATAAATGGCACAGCTATACCCGGTTCATAGTTAGTATTTGGTCCATCCCCCATTATTGTCTATTACATCTTGTAATCTGTGTGGCATAGATGCAACATGGTTATGCATGATGTGTGGGTTCCTTCGGAACATCTCCCACTCAGCCATAGTGTGAGCCAGCAGCTGGCGGCTGGTCCGCTCCTGCCAAGGCTCCCACGAGTTCATCACTTTCCACTAGACATTCTCAATGGGGTTGAGGTCACACCTCCTACTAGGCCAGTCCAGTAGTTCTAGACTTCGCTGATCCTCAAACCACCTTCTAACAATCCTGGCGGTGTGGATGGGAGAGTTGTCCTGCAAATGGATTTTAAATATTAAAAGTAGAATTATATCTCATCCATACGCTTCATCAGTAACCCACTATTCGAGATAGGTTTTAACCCTTATGCATTAGAAGTTTTTCTCAGCTAAATGTAATTGCGCCGTTATACAAATAATACAGTCTACAGTTATCCAGAATAAAATCCTAAAATGTTGTCATAGTACTAAAAGAGTTAAAGAACAATTTTATGATCATTATTCATCCCATGTAAATGTGGAAACCGGACATACAAATGAGTGTAATACATAAATCTTACTCTATTAATAGTATAATATTCTATAACACACAAATACAACATATCTACATAAAAATAATCTGCTCAGGATAGGACAAGGCATACACGCGTACAGAAGGCAGCATCACCTCCTCCATGATCTCTATATATTGATCTGCCGGAAACCTCCCGTGGATCTCAGTCAGCTCTCCTAGTCCTTGCAGGTGCATCCATCCACACACATTCGCCGTCACGTGCCCACTCCGTGCCACTTCGTAAATATTTTGGCGGGTATATCTCGTGTTGTCCTGTCGCCAACACCTAAGACATCCGTGAATTGTAGACGCAAATGTCTTTTCGTCAGAGAAGATAACTCTGCTCCAGTGTACGAGATCATCATTTATATGCTGGCGAGCAAACGAGAGCCTGGCCTGACGATGTCTTTCCTCGATCCTCTCTTTTTTGGCAGGAGTACGGTGGTGATATCCTGCTTCATGCAACCGTCTCCTTGCGGTGTTCACTGACATGCCCATATGTAGTGTCTCCCAGATGGCGACTGCGTTGTTGATACGATCGTTCTGCACTTCGTTGATTCTCCAGTCTTCTTCTGGGGTGGTCTCTCTTGGTGCTCCACACTTAGGATGATCTAGCAGATTCGCAGTCTCCTGCCACCTCTGCACCCAGCGTCGGGCAGTAGGCTTCGAAATTCCCAGTTCCATGGCTATGTCAGCTACAGAGAGGCCTGCTTCCGGCATCCCAATTATCCGGCCTCGCTGTGCAATTTTATCTTGAGCTCTGGGGCGGATCCAGGATTTTCTGGAGGGGGGGTTCGGTACGAGCGCCGAAGGCTTCTAGCCTTAATTTTGAAAATTAAGGCTCTCAGAAACGCGTTTTTAAGCAATTTGCGGGGTGTTTGTTTAAGTTTATTAGCTTTTACATCTAAGTTATGTACTGATTAGCAAGAAAATTATACAAGGAAAGACAAAATTGATGATAAGTCTTAAAGAATGTTTACGAAAATTTCACAATATCAAAACCTAAATTTCTTTTGAAAATCATACTAATCACTAATATAATATAATCATTAATATAATTGAAGTTATTATATTTCCTGACAAACTTTTGTGTTGACTGAGATATCAATTAATCTCCCGACTCTCAAAGACTGGATCGACGAGCGCCATTTGTCGCGGTTGCTGTTCAGCGAACCGTTGAACTACAGCTTCATAATCCACGGGCTTGTCGTAATGAATGCTCATCAACGCCAAGCCCGACAAACTCTCCGTGGACAAAGTAGTCCTAAGGTACCCCTTCACAAGTTTCAAGGTACTGTTGGCACGTTCATTGTCAGCAGAAGTAACGTATAGTGCAAGCAATTCGCAGCAAGCAGTTGATGTTTGGGAATATATCGGCATCGCAAGCCTGGAAAGAAAAAGTGATAAAGTTACAATTAAGCTAGAAAATTTTACACTAAATATTAAATATTAAATAATTGGAGCATACGAAGAAATGTCACCCCAAGATGGGCATACGAAGAATTATAATCTACCTTTAATGCAGGTTGAAGCGAATCTGGTTTGGCGTTCTCTGACTGCTACTTTCTCCTCCATCGCATATATTCGATGTCAAGAGTCCCAGGGCTGGGAAGGTCTGACTCGTACATCACAGGAATCTCAGTAATGTCTGTTGCTGGCTCAACGGTCACTCTGGGAACAAGACCAAGTAACTGAACAGCCATCTTCTGAGTGGGACCGAATCTATAACAAAAAGAGTTCATTAATTAGATGGAGAATGCAGGGGCGGATCCAAATCGGTTGGCATTGCCACCGTGTTACGGAAAACTGTCAGATTTTTAGAATTTAGAAGTTCGTGTTCTACAAACGTACCTTGGAAACATCTCCTACATAATATGGTCCAGAAAAGGAAGAAATAGAGTACGACGATAATATTCCTCAGGTGTGTCATGAGGAGTATTTGGTCTGTGTTGTTGTCCGGCAGTTGTCCTTAGAACACTGGGTTCAGTACCCACATCAGAACTGATCTGCGCAGCTTGCGAATACCATCCCCTGAACACATCGTCAGCTTTATCTCTCACTTCTTTCAGCTCTTTCTGTGTGTCCGAGATCATGTCGTTTGATTTCTTCTGAAGCTTGATGCTTAACGGCTTGATGATTGCCAAAGTTTTCATGGCAACAGTCAAGGAAATAAGAAATTGAAACGAACAACACATGTGATGGAAATTGTATGCTTTTTGGAGTGTCTCTCTATCCCAGTTCCAATGTGTTTCAGAACTATATTGCTGGTACTGTGGTTCATTTGTAATAACTTCTAATGTAAAAAATAATTGTTGGCAGCAAGAGCACAAATGTTTCATATGCTTCATGGCGTTCTACCCGAGTGCGGCAAAGGTCTCGGATCTTTGATTTTTGAGATTCTGGCTGATCCAAGCTTATTACTTTCTCCAGATACCTCTGTCGCTTTAGAGAATAATTGAAAAAGTTAGAAATCTCAGTTATGGTTCCTGCCATATTGCGTGCAGATGGTAGGCTACAAGCCTTTACGATGATAAGATTGAGGATATGAGAATTGCAATGCACATGTATTGCCTTGGGGTTTTGCTGAACTATTATGCGTTGCACCCCTCGGGCCTGGCCGGACATGTTTGACGCGCCATCATACTCTTGTCCACGGCAGTCTGCTATGTCTAGACCCCACTGCTCCAGTTTTCCTAGGATCAATTGAGAGATGACTTGCCCAGTTATGCGTTCAGTGGTTTTAAAATCTAGAAATTCTTCGCGAATAATACAATTCTTGTCAACAAACCTCAAAACAAGCTATAATTGTTCAAGATTTGCATTGTCTGTCACTTCATCGCAAAGAACTGAAAAAACTTTGCTTCTTTTATCTCCTTGATGATCGAATCCCTAATTTGATCCCCAATTAGACCAATAATTTGGTTTTGAATTGATTTACTGGAATATCTTGCATTGGCGCGGCATATTGCTAAATGGTTTTTTAAGATTTCATGACCAGCATCGACACGAAATTCCAGCAAGGCAAGAAAATTGCCCCTGTTTGCGTCTTGAGCGGCTGTGCTGTCATCTTTGTGACCTATTAAGGCAATGCACTGTTTGCCACAAAGATAGACAATTTTTGTCACACTTTTGATAACTTCTCTGTTTTTGTGCATTGTGTAGGTACGTTGACTTTCATTTTGCACCTGGGTACTTTTTTCAGGATTTCAACTTGTGGCGAGGAAATTGTCATAACCGACCACAGCATCTACGTGGTAAAGGGCGTTCTCGTGTTGACCGCACACCGTACTTACTTTTGTCCACCGTGTAAATGGACTGTTCACGAGAGCACCAAGGTTTTCTCCTGTAGCAATTAGAATGTATGGGAGACAGAAACCACCATCGCATTCCTTGCTGTACACCAGCCAAGGATAGCGTTGCTGCCAAGAGTTATGAAAAGACCGATTACAACCATTCGTAAACACTTTGGGAAAAGAATAATCCTTTCCTGGTTGAAAATGGTTAGTTATAACATTGAACTTTTCAGCTTGTTGCAGAGATCTAACAGGAATTTTCTGACGCAACAGGGCACCAACGTCAATATCATGTACCGATGCATGGCAAGCAGGGTTACCCGCAATAAAAACAAAATGCGGAGCTATTATAATTATATTAAGAAAATTAAATAAGATTTAGCTGACTTTAGTTTTTAGTCTTAACCGTAAAATATATCAAAACAAGAAAAATGGATTTCTGTGAGTCAGTTTGTCGTACAACACGTGTTTCTACCAGTATCACTGGCGCTACTGCGAATCTTCTTTGCAGCCGGGGTAGATTGTCCTTCTTCATCACTGTCAAAACGAGAGTCAATGAATTTAATATGAGCAATCAATCAGTAACTGTAAGTAGTTTTTAAAGTCATTGTTTTAGTTTACAATACAGTACTAACCTTGCCACTGACGTGGGATGGACCAAACTTGATGGACCAAGAAATCGGTCAATTCTTGGTTGCTGTTTAACTCTTCTTCACATTGTAAACCGAAAATTCTATTGAATAAATATTTTGAATAAATATTGCTTTTAAGACTTTTGAGTATTAAAGTAAGACACAGGGTCGACTAACGATCTGAAACAAATGAAACAAAAGGGTATATTACATGCTTTTAGTGTTGTTTGTAAAATAACTTGTATGTTCAGTCAGTTAGCTTTGGGAGCGGGGCTTTCTGGTTTAGAGTCGTTCTGGTTTAGGGGGGTTCGATCGAACCCCCCGAACCCCCAATGGATCCGCCACAGGAGCTGGATTCATTTTCAGAGTCGGTGTTCGTTATACGGTGTAGAAATATGGTATGAACATAGATCATGCCAGTAACCATGTCAACACCTCGGTTTGGCCCATCAACGTCATTACACAAACATTAGTATAATATTGTACGAGTTTATAAATATATATACTGTAAACCAGATTAATTTCGCGGGTAAGTTTTACTTCTTGGTATGCGGATAAAGTTTCAGCAGCACTCATCGTAAATGAATCTCTCGGTAAGATAGATTTGAAGCTCTCCACACTGAAACCTATTCATGCTAAATGGATTGTCTCTGTATGGGATAACCTACACAAAATTAAGGAGACCATTTGGAAGGGTTGGGAAATTAGTGGCATTCATGACATTCTTGTTATACAGTAATAATACAGTATAATTTAAAATGTTTTTATTGCTTTTACTTTATAATGTTTTATTACAATATACTTAATTGACCTTTCAAATAAAGTATTTTAATGATCTAAGTTTTATTTTCATACTATCTTCCAAAGATTAGTTTAAGTTGTCATATTTTCGCCTGCTGGATATTAACCATAATATAGAAACGCGAAAACGCGAAAATTTCCTGCAGGCGAACATTTCGCATTCACTAGTATACAGGGTGTTTATAAAGTCCCTATCTATTTCAGTAAAAACGTAGCAAAAAGGGTAAAATTTAATAACAATATAATAGAAGGCATACATTCAATGAATACTTAAGCATATGATTCTACATGAGCACCATCAGTATCTCTACAGAGTTCAAATCTGTCAGCAGCATTGCGGAACACATTTTGGAGCATGACAGGGGATATTTTTGTAACTGCTGTTACGATACGAACACGTAAATGTCCCAGCTTCATTCAGATGGCATTTTAAACACCGTCGTCTTTCAACAAGATGGGGCACCTTGTTATTACGCAAACATTGTTCGGGAGTACCTAAATGAACGATTTTCAAATCGGTGGGTCAGACGTGGAGGCAACAGGCCCTGGGCGGCTCGATCTCCTGACCTAAAGCCCTTCGATTTCTTTGCATGGGGCTTTATCAAATCAAACGTCTATAAAACGAGGGTTACAGATCTGCAAGATTTACGTGCTCGTATCGTAACAGCAGTTACAAAACTAACCCCTGTCATGCTCCAAAATGTGTTCCGCAATGCTGCTGACAGATTCGAACTCTGTAGAGATACTGATGGTGCTCATGTAAAATCATATGCTTAAGTATTCATTAAATGTATGTCTTCTATTATATTGTTATTGAATCTTACCCTTTTTGCTACGTTTTCACTGAAATAGATAGGGACTTTATAAACACCCTATATGAAAAGTCCTATTGTAGTAGCTGTTCATATAGATTTGCAGTAATCATAATGGAACCTTATTACTGTATAAGGAGCAAGTGTAGTTTACGTTCCCCTGACACAAAAGGGGACACAAACTGCACTAAGTCAAAGTCGGAGAATGTAAACTACACTAGGATCTTTAGGAGACATTTTTTAAATGAATCCATCAAATAAAATGTTAAAACTAACAAAAATATTACGACTTAACGTAACCAATCATCAATTTATATATATATATATATATATATATATATATATATATATATATCAGTGGCGACTCCTGCACTCGGGCTTCTCGGGCTGAGCCCGAGAGGCAAAGGGCAAGGAGAAGCATGAGAGATAAAATTGTATATTTATAGATTTAAGTTTTAAAAAAAAGTTTTAAATACAAATTGTAAAAATGTTTTTTGGCTGGTAGTATGTTACTATTTTTCTGTATAGCCTTCGTCACGCAAGCAAATTTTCAGCGCATTTAGATACCCTTACTACCTATAAAAAAACAATATTGACACATTAAGTTTTCATGTAATCTTTCAAGATCCTTTACTCGGGCGCAAGACATTACGCCCGAGAAAGTATAAGTAATATCGTATATTTAAAGTTCTTTTAATGAATAATTATTTGCTTGCATACGGTTACATAATAGTCCTTCTAATTCTCATTAAATAAAATACGTTTTTCCTCCTATTAATTTTTTTTATAAAGGAAAAAACATTTCAATTCGGGCTTATATCCTTCGGCCTTGTAGAGGCACAATTTTTAATTCTGGCGATACATGGTAACTTTTTACGTTTCGATAAGCGTGCCTTCAACTGCCTTGGGCGGCGATGCAGTTTGATTTTTGTCGCAATATGAGGTTGTTCGCTTTTCTTAACTAATCTGATTTATTTTTAATATTATAAGCAGTGATGGGCAGCATCTAGATACATGTATCGCCGATACGTATCGATCGATACTTTTGTATCGGTATCGCTTTAGCTACTTGACAAAAGTATCGATTTATCGGTATCGCTAAGGTCAATTTTCTTAAATGTATCGAAAAAAATCGATACTTCGATACATCGATACATTAATAAGAATTTTTAAATATTTAAATAGATGTTATAATATGACACTACTGAGTTATATTTATGAATATACATAAATAATAATATTATTAAATATTTATTTAATGACAGTACTACTCTACTGGTCACGTCACACAGTACGGCGCAACGTTTAAACACGTTTGTACTTGTGTTATTGAGATTAATTAACCATAATATAGAAACGCTCATAATATAGAAACGCTCATATAATATAGAAACGCTCATTGGTGTTGCAACACTATTGGCCACGCCCACTCGGTGTTGAGTTTAAACAGGTTCATACTTGTAACGCAGCGATTCCTCTTGGTCACCCGAGGCATTTCTTATCAATCAGTCACTCATTAAGTAGACGTCACGCCGAGTAGTTGTGCGATAATGAGTGAAGCTGCTATTTTTGAAGGGTAATAGTAATTACTTTTAATTGTTAGTGTAATATTTTCAGTCATTCATGTATCCTACAAAATTAAAACATACTTTCATTAAATAAAGCAATTGTTTTTATTTACATCTATAAAACCCATTAAAATGTCGTTGATTTTACTTACAGTGCGTACAAATTACTAGTATAAACAATAATATCTAATACCTACATATTAAATGAATAATTATAAAAATGTACCGGCGATACATGTATCGGCGATGCATGTATCGGTATCGCTTAAGACATCTAGAAAGTATCGGCGTATCGGTATCGCCTAAGACGTTCTTCATGTATCGATGTATCGGTATCGCTTTAGCGATTTTCATGTATCGATGCCCATCACTGATTACACTGGTATGCATATGAAATCTTTTTGTCTGCTGTGAGGGTTTTTTCAACTCATATTATATAAATCGACCATGCTGAATTCGAAAATGACATTGGTTTTCCTCAATCAGGTCAGGTTTTTTCTCTATTGGCCATTTATTATAAGTCCAATTTTATCCCCAAATTTATTGATTTTTTTAGCTTAAACACTGTAGATACGAGTAATATTATAAGAACACTCGTGAAAAATGAAAACGTTGTGTGAATAAATACTTTTATTCATACAATGAATATGGAAAAAAGTTTATTGAGGAAGGAATGAAGTTTTTTTGGCTTTCCGTCTGTGTTTTTCTTCGGGCACGTCTCGCTTCAAACACCAGCAATAGTCCGCCAGCATATTGATATCCCAGTTTCCCTGGTACCTCTCTTCCATTATTTTGATATCTTGGTGAAATCGTTCACCCTGTTCCTCACTATAATCCCCGCAATTTTCAGGAAAATAGTCCAAGTGGGACCACAAAAAGTGCATTTTTATGGACATGCGCGACCCACGAGCTTTGAAAGCTTCCATCAAGTTTTCGACAACGGACTCGTATTCTGGACTTCTACGCTTGCCAAGAAAATCAGTGACAACTGATTTGAATGCCTGCCAGGCATTCTTCTCAGTTGGAGTCATTGCGTTTTCGAACTGAGTATCCTTGATCAAAGTTCGAATTTGAGGACCATCAAAAACCCCAGCATTTAGTTTAGCATCAGATATATGAGGAAATTTACTCTCGAGATATCGGAATGCTGAACCCTCCTTATTCATTGATTTGATGAAATTTTTCATCAAGCCCAGCTTAATATGAAGTGGTGGGAGCAAAATTTTTGTTGGTGGTACAAGGGGCACTGAAACGACATTATGCGACCCAGGTTCAAAATTCTCTCTGGATGCCCATTCACGCTGTGCATAGTGCTTCTCATCCGCTCGGCTATCCCATTTGCAGAGGAAACATGGGTATTTCGTGTATCCCCCTTGCATTCCCAATACAAATGCCACAATCTGAAAAAAAATGAAAATATTTAAAGAATTTAGAGAATTTGTTCTATCAGATAAAAAAATCTATGCATTGGACTGTATCACTTCTGTGGGGAAGTTAAGTGTTCTTATACGCTCTCAAATAACCTTTGGAAAAACAACATAGTCAATAGCAATAGTTTACTTATGATATTAGTATTACCTTCAAATCTCCACAGATCCTCCAGTTATGTTGGTCGTATACGAGAGCATCCAGTAAAATTTTCATGTTATCGTAGCTCTCAGTAAGTTGTACGGAATGTGCTACAGGGACTGATACAACCCTATTCCCACTGTTGAGAAGTACTGCTTTCAAACTTCGTTTAGACGAGTTTATAAATAGCCTCCATTCTGATGCGTTATATGGCAGGCCCAAGGATTCGATTACCCCTCAACATTGCAGCAGTACACTAAGGAAGAGGTATTTTCGTGCACTGCAAAAAACTTGCGGAATTTTTCCTCTCGTTTCCTATACCAGGAGAATGTTGTTCCCGGAGCCAGCAAGTTGTCCTCTCGAAGTCGTGAGCCCAAGATCTCGGCAGCTAATTTGGAAAGTCCTAAATCCCTGGTAAGATCATTAAGTTTGGCCTGGTTGAGAGGCCTCGGCTCATTTGAAGCGGTATTTTGAGGTAGGCCTATATACGACTGGGACTGGTCATTGATTCATCATCAGAATCATCGAAGTCCAGGGTTTGAGGTGGGTCGGGTATTGGAATTCCAGGACCATGGGGTACGGGTCTCATAGCAGAAGGAATGTCAGGGTATACAACAATGTGTTTATTCTTCTTGTTAACTCCTGAAAATAGAAACACAGAAACATGGATATAAAACTTGCATATGAAATAGAAGAAGCATTCAGACAGTGGCAGCTCGTGAGGGAAGGCTGCGGTCTGTAAGATATGAAATAGGTCGATGGAGTCTGTATATTTTCTTTCTTTTTCATTCATATTGTCCCTTCGGGGACAATATGAATGAAAAAGAAAGAAAATATACAATCATTGTAAATGTAACTTGTATAACAATATGTAGAACTATGTGTAAATGTATTTTCTATAACCATATGTATATGTAAATGTATGATTACCATTATGGTGAATATTATGCTATATATGGTGAATATTATGTCAAGTTTCATACGAGGATTTCAAAATATTTAAGAAAAATAAATTTATAAGCCCACCTTGGAGGTTTGTCATGCAGAAATAGCAATCTGTCACGTGATCCTTTCCTTCTCTCCAAATCATGGGAATTCCAAAAGGCAAAGATTTCGCTCTGCCTTTGCTCCATCTTCTCAAATTTTCAATGCACGTCCTGCAGCACATATGAGGGGCGAAATTTTTGTCCTGGTCCCCTAGCTTAATTCCAAAGTATGCTCTATACATTGTCTTCACAAATTTAGTGATTTGGGACTGGTTATTTGGCATGGTAACCGTCCCATATATGTAGCAGAATCTATTGGGATCATTTTTACACGCTCTATTCATTATGAAATATTTTATCTATATGCCTGAAAAGTAAAAAAAGATATTATACAAGTGAAACAAGTAATGACAGATGTTACTGTTCCAATTCCGCTTTGACAAAATCAAGAAAAATTCTATTTTACTTATGAGGCCATAGCCGGATAACCTGAGCTGATTGAGAAAAACGGATTGCAGATTCGAAATCAGCAGGAAAAACTCTATAAGAATCACTTACAAAACCCTTGACAGCAAAATTGATGCATACCAGTGTTATAAGTATTCTGAGAAGTATAGCCCACCCATGGAGGACATAGTGTTATCATTAAAAGAAAAACCATTTGATTTAGAAAGCAAAAAGGAATTACATGACCGAATATTAAAGGAATTTGCTTTAAAACCAAGACGCTTGGACTTTATGTTCAAGTAAATAAAATTCAAATAATTTCTTTTACCGAGGTATGTATTTATTTATTTTATTGATAATCTTAAATTAATGTCATGCATTTAAATGTCGGCTCATATGTAGACTTGAAAATTTAAAAAGAGCCCGAGTAGTCTTGAAAAGCTGGAGTCGCCACTGATATATATATATATATATATATATATATATATATATATATATATATATATATATATATATGTGTGTGTGTGTGTATATTACATAAGTTGACGATTGGTTAGGTTAAGTCGTAATATTTTCGTTTGTTTTAACGTTTTATTTGATTAAGTATACGCGGACAAAGTTGGGGAACGCAAACTACAATAGAATAATGTAGGGGAACGTAAACTACAATAGAATAATGTAGGGAACGTAAACTACAATAGAATAATGTAGGGGAACGTAAACTACAATAGAATAATGTAGGGGAACGTAAACTACCTAGGCACCACAGGGGGACGTAAACTACACTTGCTCCCTGTATAAGACTAGTAAACTACATGGGGTTCAACGCTATTCACGATCATATTAATTGTTATCTTTATGAACACAGACTTGGACTCGGTTGTCCCCCCTCCATCCCACCTTCCCCCAGTTGGGGTACCTTGACTAACACTGCGGCGTTGCCACATGTACGGAGTCGCCTGTGAGGCGAGGAACATTACATATGCGGGCAGCCGTACATCACATTTTAACATGATATATATATATATATATATATATATATATTATATATATATATATATATATATATATATATATACAGGGTGTCCCAGGAGGAAATGTCAAGAATGCACCATTTCACTCTTTGGGTATTTCTAAGTAGAAAGTATTATATCGATATGGGTCTGATTCCCAACCATTACCGAGATACAGGCCTCTACATTTGGGTAATTAAAACATAATAAAAAGGCGATCTTAGATACTATTTAATGACACTTGTGGTTTACAAAAAGTACAAACATACAATACACTATTGCACTCAGTGGCGGCTCGTGCTCATAATAGTTGGTGGGGCCCGACTAATGCATATACTTAATATCAAAATATTTATGTATCCCATCACTATGTATGGAGGCAAACAATGAATTTACTGCAATTATTATTGGTTTTTCCGCTTTTTAAAGTACGGTAATAGTTCGCAACTGCATTCTGTTCAATCAGTATAAATCATGTAATTTTTGCACTTTTCTGTGCGTGTACACACATACACATTATAAAACAGTAAAATAAACTTAGTTGAGAATGAAATAAAATTAAAAACAAACAGAAATTAGTTAATATTTTATCATAAGGTGTATACTCACGTTTATTTATAAAAATATTCTCCTCTTCTGTTTTTTCTGTTGGCAAATTTTTCAATTACCTTTTTATTGTAGTCCGGAATTTGCGATATAAACTCTTTGTGTATTGAACAGACAGCCAAAGCATTTAGGCGATCTTGTGTCATCGTGTTTCTTAAAAATGTCTTTATTCGTTTCAATGTACTGAAACAGCGTTCAGAATCGGCAGTAGAAACAGGCGTCACTAAGACAATTTCCAATAATTTTGACACTTCAGAAAAGGTATCTAGCAGTTTGTTTTCGTATAAGAAGCGCATTAAAGCCCAAACGCTCGAAATATTAGCAAAGCTTTTGTTTGAGTACACGATTTCTAATTCAGAAGACAGTTTTTCTCCCCTTAGCATAGGATAATTAGTTTCAATAACTTTGCAGTATTCAACTGGGAATTGTCTAAGATGATGATTAAATTCTTTGGGATCTATTACAGCAAAGGAGCGAAATATTTCTGATTTCCCTAATCGCTCATTCATCTCGTCAGTAATGCGAGTGCATGCATCTTTTGCAAAACTACAAAGTTTATCAGTTTTTGTCCCAATTATATCCCTTTTTGCCTTTTTTATTGGACGTGATGGGATTTCATTATGATTTTCAAAAGCTTTCGAAATAAAGACTGGAACCTCTTCTCTTAATTGACTCATAGATAATTCAAAGTCTTTTAATGCCTGTGCAGTGGTAACACTGATCGTTTTTTTGCTTGCAGGACATTGTATAAAATTTCTACGTGTTTAATTCCACAATAAAAGAATAAGAGCCAAAAATTAAACTCCTCATCTTCAAGCGACCTTTTGAATCCAATAGACTCGCATATACTTTTATCATCCCAATCCTCATCATTCTGAATTCTTCCAAAACATTCAGTGAGCTCCTCTTTGTTCTCTTTAACACTATTAACCACTCTGGAATGAAAATTCCATCTTGTTTGGGACACATGAGGAATACGTGTTTGACAAATTTCAAGAAGCAGACTACTTCGCTTTGGAGACATATTAAAAAATGTGCTAATTCCATTTAGGATCGAGAAAAACAGTTTCATATTTTTATTTGATGAGCAGACATTTTTAACGGTAATATTTAGCTGGTGTGCGTAACAGTGAATGTAATGTGCATGTGGATAAATTTTCTTCATTTGAACATGTACACCACAATGTAGGCCACGCATTACGGCCGCCCCATCATATGCCTGTGCAACGAGTTTATGTTTGAGATTAAATTTTTGTAGTTCTTCAGTAAGCACATTTGTAAGTCCATTTGCAGTCCTATCTCCAACTTTAGCAAATATTATGAATCTTTCAACAGGTTCGAAGTTTTTTAGGTATCGTAGTATAATTACAAATTGTGAATTACAAGCCACTCTGTTGTTTCATCGGCTTGGACAGAAACAAAACTTATTTCATCTATTTCCTTTTTTATTTCATCAATGTAAACTTCATACATGCATTCCAAAAGATCATTTTGAATTGTTTTAGATGTTTTTTGCAACTTTGTTGTTTTCAAGATGGTCACTCAGCGTACTATCTAAGGTAGCTGTATAGCTAATCATGTCTAAAAATACTCCACGATTGCAGGATTGTTCACCTTCATTATGTCCTCGTAATGAGAGCTCATGCGTACCACAGAATTTTAAGCAGTTAATTATTCTTGATAAAACATGCCTATTTTTGTCCACAATTTCATTATGTCTCTGAATGCCATGGCGATATCCCTCATTAATAACAGATAAAATATTTGTGGTTCCAAACATTCTGAACTGGACAGCATTGTTTATATGAGATTTACTAGATTCGTGTTTCTGGATTCGTTCAGAAAGATGTTTTAAATCTTTACAACCAGTTTTAGTCCACAAACTTTCTCCTCCATATAATAGACAATAAAAACAAAATAAGGAACTCTTTGCACTACTAACCGTCAGCCATTCTTTCTTACCAAACCAAATGCTTGAAAATGTTCTCAGTTTTTTCCATCTCGCTGTGTAATTATTATGTCTGTAGGCTGATATACGCCCAGTCTTTTTATTTCTAATTTTTCCTCCAGTTTTAAGGAGGAAAATAGCTTTTTTAATATCTCGTCTACTCTGTTCATCATATACCGGTAAGGGTAGACAAACTTTGGTTAAATATTAATGATATTATTCGCCACCAAATCGATTAGAACACTATAATTAAGCACTACCATACCATTCACTTCCGGTTTCCTAAACAGACTGAATTCAAATAAAAAGAAAAGCTAATCAGCTGTTCCGTTTTCAATGACATAATCTTTGACTATTCAAAGAAAATGTAATTGGAGTGTAACTAATTAAAATTACACATTGAAAAAGGTAAATATAAAATGAACTGTAAATGAATAAAAACAGATCTTTACATTGTGGGAATTAATGACCCCCATCTGTTCATTAAATAGATTAATATTTATTCATTGACAAAAAAAATCACCGTAAACAATCTCTAAATCAAATATGACTGCGATAATTTAAACGAAAATTTTCAGCCTTCCGGGCCACTTCACCGTGGCCCCAAGATCAGCATATTAAACCAATCAGGAGAAATCAGGATCCGCGCAGTGCGTCAATTCTCGTAATACTGTGTTATAAAATAGTGTATATAGGGCCAATTTAAATGAGCCCTTTAGATGTAAGATTTCATGCTCATGTTGAAGAAAGCGTCTATAACTTAGAAAAAAAATATGTTACATATCTAATTCGAAAACTTAATAATTTATTTCATTTTTTTGCTTTTGTGCAGAGATTACTGGTGGGGCCCGGCCCCTATGGCCCTTATAGAGGAGCCGCCACTGAATTTGCACTTATTGCAGAATGGTTTCAAAGTGACCCCCTCCTCCTTCAATGCACGCGGCGAGCCTCCGATCCATCGAGTCTTGCCAAGGAAAACGCGGAAGTTCATTTCTGAGGTTTATGAACGCATCCTGTATACGTGCAACCAACTGCTCCCTAGTTTCGGGGTTACCCCGCTGATAAACGTTACTCTTCAAGAACCCCCAGACAAAAAAATAATGTAAATAAATAATGTGAGGATCTGCACAGTTGCCAATGTATCATTAAATGTCATTGAATATTATCTAAGATCGACTTTTTATTATGTTTTAGGCACATGTCGATATAATACTTTCTACTTAGAAATACCCAAAGAGTCAAATGGGGCATTCTTGACATTTCCTCCTGGGACACCCTGTATATATATATATATATATATGTGAGAGAGAAAGTGAAAGTCTCAGTATATCACTTTATGGACACATTTACTTTTTTCGGACTGGTGATAGAAGTCAGCGTGTCGGAAAGGTTTGTGAGTTTGCGAAAGTCTGGACGTGTGTGAAAAAGATCCCCTGCACGGCATGCTTGTCATTATACTCATGAAGCCCCCTAATAATTGTATATTAATTGCTTACACGGAGCCCAAAATAATATAAACTATATCAGCACACATGGGCGTCGATCGCTTCTCAAGAGAAACTTGCTACTTTAATTTTTGTTAAGAAACTTGCTACTTTAGATACAGATAAACAAATGAGACAGTAAAAAATTATCAAAGATAAATATATTAAAGAAATACAACTTCAAATAAACATGTTGTCTCCTCCCACATACAGAAGTGGAGGGGATGTGTCCCCCCGTCCCCCCCCACGATCGACGCCCATGTTAGCACATATTTCCCAAACTGTCAATTGCATTAAGACGCAAAATGGTAATATAAACTATCTCAGCCATTACACATCTCCCTAATTTTTTATTTGCACGCTCGACCTAAAATGTTCAATAAACGGTCCCAAATCTGGTAACAAAAACAAGTGTGTGTGTGTGTGTGTGTGTGAATCTTTTTATGCTGAACATCTGAATTCAATTTAAATTCAGTATTTGTAGTGCCAAAGCGTTTATTCCTTAGTAATTCGTTATCTCTACAATGCAAATTTTCCTAAATCAATTTAATTTATTTTCAGAGACAGATCATTAATATCATTGAGGCCTTTTTTTTAAGCCTTTTGCCTTTACAGAGGGGAGGGAGTCGTTGTAAAAGGTGAAAGGGGAGAGGATCATGTTGAAAATGATCAAACGATTTTTGGATTTTTGTTTTGAGTAATTTTTAAATAAACAATTTAATTATTTTAAATTAATTTATTTTAATTAGCGGAGTTAACTGAATTGTGTAGATGTTTTGTTGGGGATCATATATACGTGTTTACCAGTAACGTTGATTTTATATATATATATATATATATATAATATATATATATATATATATATATATATATATATATATATATATATATATATATAAGTAATATGTATCTTATTTGAAAACAAGACTTTTTGGTCATGAATTTGGGTGGCAGAAAGTTAAAAGTGGGGTACCACAAGGTTCACTGTTACGTTCATTACTCTATTTCATATCTAAATGATTTAGAGAAGTGAGTAAGTAGTAAAGTTTCTAAATTTGCAGATGATACAAAAGTAGTCGTTCCAGTTACAAATACTGTATAGAAAATTCTTATAAATTACAAAAAGATCTTGATACATTACTTGCTTGGGCTAGTAAAAAGCAGATGGAATTCAGTGTTCAAATAATGAAATGATGAAATAATGAAATAATGAAAACTTTAGTTATGAGATGCAAGGAAACTGGTTAGAAGATGTTGGACAAGAAAAAGATTTTGGCATTATAGTTAGCAGTGATCTAAAATTTTCAAAGCAGTGCTTAGAGGTTAGAAATAAGACAATTAAAATTTTAGGTATTATTAAGGGAAATGTTAATTACAAGAGTAAGGAAGTCATCTGTAAATTATATAATTCTCATGTTAGTCCCCACTTAGAATACTTCATTCAAGCCTGGTTCCCTCACCATAAACATGATATTGATATGCTTGAAGGTGTGCATCGTAGGTCAAACAAACTTATCCTTAGTGTGAGAAGATTGGACTGCAAGGAAAGATTAAAGGAACTGGGCATGTTTAGTTTGAGGGGAGATAATTATGATACAGATGTAATGTTTTCAGGTTTGGACAATTTAGATGTAACTTTTTTTATTAGAGTCTAATGGAAGAAGTGAGGGGATAATAAGGAAATTAGAAAACAGACTTATAGATTGAATCTACGAAAATATTTTTTCACTCATAGAGTAGCAGATTTTTAGAATGACTCTCATATGATGCGGTAAATAGTAGCTCCCTACTTAGTTTTAAGAAAAAATTAGATTGCCCAGAGTCTGACACCGAGAGCACTGAGCCACCGAGAACCCAAATACTGAAGATCATCCTTAAAAAACCATTAAAATCTTTAATTTTTTTTTAGAAGTTCTCTCGAAAGCTCGAAAATGAAACCCAAACATTTTCTGCTCTTTGTCATCTATACGTTTTCTGCACAAACACGTGACACACCAAATCATCTAATCGTATAAAAAACACGTAGCTTGTCTTTATGCGACCACATAAATCGCGTGTTACGTGTAAGATTCGACGTGAAAATTTTCAAACCATAAAACAGTCACTTATTAATTACACTGCCCTGCGCTGTATGAGTTGTCTAGAAAATTATATTATTTTAGTGAAGCCCATGATATGTAAGTTAAGATACAATGCATAATTTGTTCCTGGCACGTCAGATATTCTGCTCAAACGCTTCTATTTCTTAAGAAATGTATCTCTCTCATATGACTAAAAGTATATTTCCAGTTATGGT
This sequence comes from Bathynomus jamesi, assembly GCA_023014485.1. Taxonomy (NCBI): domain Eukaryota; kingdom Metazoa; phylum Arthropoda; class Malacostraca; order Isopoda; family Cirolanidae; genus Bathynomus; species Bathynomus jamesi. Next base: position 1,243,331 of record JAJOZX010000382.1, read on the forward strand.
TGGTTTACTATGAGTTTCATACGCGTAAGCACTTGATTTTATTTCAAAATTGAACTAATGTACATTTTCTGTTTCAGATTTGGATTAAATATGCCGAGAGTTTGTAATAATACACCTAATTCACTCTGTTATATATGTGGGCGATTTACTACTTCTAAACAAAGGCAAGAAATCACCGTACAAGTACGAAAGCATTACCACGCCTACTTTAGCTGTAAAATTGGCGACCAGGACAAGGTTTGAGCTCCACATAATGTTTGTAAGTCATGTGTGGAATGTTTGCGTCAGTAGGCTTGTGGGAGAAGGAAATGCCTTTCGACATCCCCATGATTTGGAGAGAACCGAGAAATCACTACGACGATTGCTACTTCTGCATGACAAACGTGGCTGGATATAATAATAAAAATAAGAGGCACATCACATACATGAGTATTCCATCAGCCATCCTCCCTGTGCCACATTCAAGTGAAATTCCTGTGCCGAAGCCGCCTCTTGATTTTGAAAATTTTGATTCAGATGTAGATAACATATCAATAACAGCAGAGCCATGTTCAAATGAACATGACGAAGAATATACTGTGGCCAAAAATTAGTCACTAAAATTGATAAGTCAGAGTGGTCTCAATGACCTAGTAAGAGATTTAGCATTACCGAAAGATTCGGCAGAACTTCTGGGATCAAGGCTCAAAGAATGGAATCTACTCGCTCCTTCGACAACATTCTACTAGTACAGACATCGTGAAAAAGATTTCATCAATTTTTTCTCGACTGAAGGATTGCTGGTATACTGCAATGATATAGTAGGTCTGGTAAAGGCGATGGGCAAAGACTACCAATCATGTGACTGATGCCCATTTATTGATTCCTCAAAGCGAAGTTTGAAAGCTGTCTTACTGCATAATTAGGCTGACCATACGTACCGTTTTGAACGGGACAGTACCGTTTTGTATGGGTTTTTGTATGGGTTCTGTCACTGAAGAATAATTGTAAGCTCAGTATGTTTATGTACTTACTTTTTCATGAATACAGAATATTACATAACCCCCGTCCCTTTTTTGCCATCCCAATGTCCCGTTTTTGTCTCAAGGAAATATGGTCAGCCTATGCATAATGGAAACAAAGTTGTCTCTCTGCCTAAGGGCATTCAGTTCATTTGAGACTCATGGAAATCTTTCATTTCTTTTAAAGAAGATAAACTATGAAGAACACAAATGGTTTGTTTGTGGTGATCTTAAGGTGATCGGCCTTCTTTTAGGCCAACAGGCTGGCTTTACAAAATACCCATGCTTTTTATGTCTGTGGAATAGCAGAGACAGGGAGGAACACTATGTGAGGAAAGAATGGCCTCAGAGAAAACAGATTACTCCAGGACAAGCAAACATCATTGCTAATCCACTGGTAGATCGTAACAAGATACCGTTACCTCCACTCCATATAAAGCTTCGATTAATGAAAAATTTCGTCAAAGGTCTCAACAAAGAAGGATCTGGATACCAATTTTTGTCAAAAATTCCCTCAAATTAGTTATGCTAAGCTGAAGGAAGGAGTGTTCGTCGGTCCTCAAATAAAGGAACTCTTAAGCGATCCAACATTTGAAGATGCATTGACAGGTCGAGAAAAAGATGCTTGGTTGGCTTTTAAGGCTGTTGTGAACAACTTCCTTGGTAACAGGAAATCTGATGACTACAAATAAATAGTTAAAGACATGATCTGAAAAATATCGTTTGCTGGGATGTAGCACGAGTGTTAAAATACACTTCCTAGACTCTCAGCTTGATTTTTTTTCCTGAAAACTTAGTCGCGGTAAGTGAGGAACAAGGAGAAAGATTCCACCAGGGTAATTCAGAAATGGAATGGAGGTATCACGGAAGATGCGATGTTCGAATGATGGTAGACTTTTGTTGGAATTGAAAGAGAGATGTACCGAAATCAGTACACAAGAGGAAATCGACGAAAAGGAAGTTTCTCTAGCTACTGACTGCTCTAATAAATTCAACGCGTTACTGTTGATGAATGGTTGGTTCAGTCATTCACAATTTTTATATATAAATATACTGTATCTTACTTAAATCCGTATCTACATGCATTATATATATTAGTGTATATATGTAGTAATAATGTGAGTACGTGTGTGTGTATATAATATATGGTTCTGGGCATGCATTACTACTGTAAAATGTTTGAATTGAATAACATATGTCATATGATTCGTCTGTTCTCTTATCAAATTAGTAAATTTTTTTTATCTATACGTTACGTGTGATTGTGGAATATCTAGATGTGATAGGAAAAAACTAAATATACAGCTGAAAAGAGCATGCCTTTATTGCCTAGAATCACCCATTTTCATTGAAACAACCCGCAAACAATTTGAATTCGCAGAGCGGTGTTATTCTTTTGTCTTGCTTATATGAAATTTGCTCTCTTAAAAAATCATAAGACACTCTTAATGGATGTAACCTTAATAATGTACGCGTAAGTTGTATAAGAATTGATTTAACGTTACATAATTTATATCAGTCGATTCTCGGCGTTCCATGACTATAAAGGAATATGTCAAAATTCGTTCCTCTAGTCATACGTCTCCTTACACAGAGAAAAATGTTTTGTTGACTTAAACAATAATAAAGATGATGTAATATACCCAAAGTTTTGTTTCGTGTTACAAAAGGAATTTTGTTGTTAATAATTTGCTGCAGAAAGCAAATATTTACTTGATCGAACAAAATCTGTGTATCTGTCTTTCAAACAACAATTTGTTTAAAGTGAAAATAATTCATGCTTAGTTTGGAATAACCAAAATGTCTAACCAAATTTGCTCATTGTTTGTTATATTAGAATTACTTTATTTAACTTTAACTTTATTATATATTCAGTTCTGTACATTATACATATATAAAGAAATAAATATATTTTTTATCCCTTACTAAATTCGAACCGCTCTCCCCATAATCCTTCACGCAACGCGCAGAGTCTTCTCGTTACGTTATTTCGAGTTAAGAAAGCTCTTAACAAATTGGGTATTTGCGGTTTTGCGCTATATTACAATTTTATTCAGTAATTTATTTTAGGTAAAAATATTTAGGAGCAAGTGTAGTTTACGTCCTCCTGACGCAAAAGGGGACACAAACTACACTAGATCAAAGTTGGGCAACGTAAACTACACTAGGATATTTAGGAGACATTTTTTAAATGAATCCATCAAATAAAACGTTAAAACTAAAGAAAATATTACGACTTAACCTAACAAATCGTCAATTTATATATATTTATATTTATATATACACACACACACACATACTTGATTTTATTTATAAGAGTTAGAGGATCAGGTGATCCGAGTTTTTAAACCTTAAACCGGAAATATGATAGAATGTAATAGAATTTTCAAGATATGGATCTTATACACATATCTTAAAAATTCTATTATGTAAATAAGATAAGTAAAACCTGTTAAATTATCTCCCCCCTAATATTGACCTTTTAAACTATGTCTCCCTCTCTGAAGCTGGGGGGAGGGGATAATTTAAAAGATCCGATTTAGAATATTTTTTTGAATTAATTATTTACAATCATGACTTGCAAAGAATTTCAGTTATATTTGAAGTGAAAAGATGGAGCTAAAATTTTGAAGAAGATTAAAAGTTCAGGAAAATATTGACATATGTCATAATATAAATAGTAAAGCGATGTATCCTACAATATTTAATATGCTATAATAATTTCAATATTATTTACGATATTTCAATATTATGTATAATAATTTCAATATTATTCACGATGTTTAATTGTTAAGCATTATTTTAATACAATTTTTCTAATTTTGTTTGTTGTAACCGTTCAAGAAATCTAGTTTCAATTTGAAAAGAAATTTAGTCTTAAAAAAAAACAACTGAAAAACTTTTGTCCCGCATGGGCATTTGGAAAATCTGGCAACCCTAACTAGGATAATGTAGGGGAACGTAAACTACACTAGGCTAATGTAAAGGAATGTGAACTACACTAGGCACCACAGGGGGACGTAAATTACACTTGCTCCAAAATTTATATTGGCATTTAAAAACTGTATATTTAGAAGAAAATAAAATGATGCACTTTTTTAAACTAAACTGAACTGTGGTTGGATTCGAAAATCTAATAATTTAGTAGCGTTTACCATTCAAACACATCGAAATTCTACAAAAGAAAATCAAGCAACAACAACAAAAAATATGGTAACTAATTAAAGTCATTTAGGATATTTTATTTCACCCAGGTTCCCTTTGGTGTTGGCCTCTGGGTTCGCTCCCAGCAGTTGGTGCCTGAGTTGAGTTGGGCCGGCCACTCACCCACCCTGTTAAGGAAGCTCAGGTGACCCTTGGGGCACACTCACCCCTACTGTGTGGGGAAATAAGTTCCGGATGTTTTTATTTAATGCAAACAAAACGTAGTGGATTCAACGTCGGGTCCGGACAAAAGGCCCCTAGGACAAAAGCCCCCTAGGACAAATTGTTGGGTAGGGCAAGTCAGGTGTCACATCTAATCTGAAAAGATCAGAATATATTTAGGTGAAATAAGCAATATTAACATGTTATGTTAATTGAATGCCCAGTTAGGTCAACTGAATGCCCAGTTAGGTCAACTGAATGTCCAGTTAGGTCAACTGAATGCCCGGTTAGGTCAACTGAATGCCCGGTTAGGTCAACTGTACGCCCTTAATGATTGGTTAGGTTAAGTTGTGATATTTTTGTTAGTTTAAACGAAAATGACGAGAGCCAAAATACATAAACTATAAACATAAACTAAACTATAAACTGTAAATAATAAAGAATAAAAATAATGATTAAAAAAATTATTCTTATTTTTCCTAGGGGGCTTTTGTACTAGGGGGCTTTTGTCCTACACTCATTCAACGTGGTTTGTTTTTCTAAAAACATGACATTTCTTTGTTATAACAAAATGAAGCCAACAGAATGCGTATAGTATTCTAAATAAAGCCATCATTATATTTTAACCATTGCTTTATTTGATCCAAGCAAAATCTGGTTAACTAAGTGTATTTTGTTGTTTTAAATAAATGATTTTTCTTTGTGTACATTACTCTCCTTCACATTTATGAGTAAAATTCCCAATTCTATAGTTTCCCGAAGCGAAGTCTGGCACCTGGATCTCCTTCATTTTGAGGTGTTTGCATTTCTAAGGTAGTGAATAATTCACTAGGCAACAAAGATTTTGTTACAGAAGACCAAATAGGTGCTCCTAGCTAATTTCGGTATGCTGATTTCAAATCTATAATTAGATTTTTTCTATCACGTCTAGATTTTGTGTAAAATGAAAATCACTTTTAGTAAAATTTTCTACCACGTCCAGATTTTGGTTTTAATCGGCTTAATGCCAGTAATATGAAACTTGCTTTTCAAGGTTAAAGCAATTTTTTTTGCCAACTATATACTAATTCGAACAATTTTGATAAATAAAATTTATCCCGAGTTGGCAACACTGAGTCAAGAGCATAGTAACGGGCAACGGCCCAACGGTCAGTCGCTACGTGACAGTCAAGCAGAACGGTTGTTGAAGCTCTCTGCTGATGAGCAAGTGACAGGTTGTGGTGACTTGTGTGTTTTTATAGCATTTGTTTTGTACTACGGTGTGTATTTCTTTTTATTTTGCACATCGTAATAATTACTTTCTACGTTTTTTCAGATATTGTATGGTAATTCAAAATGGCATCAAATAGACGTGCTTGTGTAAATCACCCAGACAACTTCTGCTTTGTCTGTGGACAATATACACCTAAGCCACAACGTAGAAACATAACAACAAAGATTAAACTTGCCTACAAGTGTTATTTTGACTGTAAGTTAGGAGACCAACAGAGGGACTGGGCACCACATATTTGCTGTGCACAGTGCAATGCAATGTTAATAGCTTGGATGAATGGTAAAAGAAAAGCTATGCCGTTCTCAGTCCCCATGGTTTGGCGTGAGCCGAAAAATCACTTCAATGATTGTTATTTTTGTTTGACAAAGATTGCTGGTTTCACAAAGAAAAACAAATCAAAGATCACGTACCCAAACTGCGAATCAGCAATGAAACCAGTACCACATAATGAAACAAATCCACCACCAGTTCCACCAGCAACGATAACAGACAGCAGTTCATCTGAAGATTCTGCTAGTGATATAGAAACAGGGAAAGATGGCATATATGTTCCAGATGCAAATATTTCCCCACATTTGTTAAGTCAAGCGGAGTTAAATGACTTAGTGCGCGATTTGGAATTACCAAAAGAAAAGGCAGAGTTGCTTGGTTCAAGACTTCAAGAATTTAATCTTCTCCAACCAAACACCAAAGTTTCCCATTTCCGCCATCGCCATTTGCAGTTTTCATCATTTTACTTACAGGAAGAAAACGTTTGTTTCTGCCACGATATCAGTGGTCTGATGCAAGGGATTGGCTGTCGCTATGATCCAAAAGAATGGAGACTGTTCATTGACTCTAGTAAAGCTAGCCTTAAAGCTGTATTACTGCACAACGGCAATGAAAAACCTCCAATACCTGTAGCACATGCCACTGGCCTTAATGAGACTTATGAATCGATGAAACTGCTGCTAAGACTCATCAAATATAAGGACCACACATGGAATATTTGTGGCGACCTTAAAGTTGTATCATTACTTCTTGGGTTACAGTTGGGCTACACAAAGCATATGTGCTTTTTGTGTCTATGAAACAGCAGAGATGACAAGAACCACTACAAAAAACATGATTGGCCATCTAGAACTGAACATGTTGTTGGTAAATACAATGTGAAACACCCAGCACTTATTGACCCTCAGAAAGTACATCTTCCACCACTTCACATTAAACTTGGCCTTATGAAAAATTTCGTGAAGGGTATGGATCATCAAGGTAGTGGTTTCCAATATTTAAAGGATAAATTCAAAGGAATATTGACAGATGCTAAGCTAGAAGCTGGAGTTTTCACTGGACCACAGATCCGCAGTGTCATCCACGACTCATCGTTTCCATCTAACCTAAATGAGAATGAACTAGGAGCATGGACATCTTTCGTTGAAGTTGTCAAAAATTTTCTTGGAAACCACAAAGCTGAAAACCACCGTAAACTCGTAGAAAACATGCTTAAATCTTATGAAATAATGGGATGCAGAATGTCTTTGAAAATTCATTTTTTACATTCTCATCTTGACTTCTTCCCGGCCAACCTTGGGGCTGTAAGTGACGAGCATGGTGAGCAAGGTAATTTCAACCCAAATATGATGGGAGATTATTGTTGGTTCCTGCAGAAGGAGAGCTCGTCATCCTACAAGCGACAAAGGAAGAGGACACACCAAAGTTTCACTTAAGAACAGGAATTTGCCTTTCAGTAGTAACAACAAAATACTAACGCGCTTTGGGTGGATGGTTGGGCGCAGGGGTGGTAACTCCGCCAGCGGAATTCCGCTGTCTGTCTTAAGCCAGAATAAAGGAGGAAAGACATCCCTGTTCACTAATTATTTAAGTATGCTTAACATAAAACGTGGCACGGAAAAGTAGCTTAGACGGCTTTCGTAATAGAAGCGGGTGAGAAAAAAAATGAAAAATAGAGGTTTTCGGTTACACAAAATCTGGACGTGATAGAGAAATTTTGATATCAGATCTGAAATCAGCATCAGCGCTTTAGTAGGAATCAGTAGTTCACGTGTCTGTAACAAAACAAAAGTTGAAATTTGTTGCCTCGTGTAATCTTTAACCCTCCTCCGAACGCCTTCTCGTTCCTTCATTAGCCCCTTTCGAGAGCTAACCGGAAGGTAGGCACGTCCCTCCTCTCTCGAATTCACTACGTAACCAACACAACGGACATTTTTACGTGTTCTCAGTCAATGATATCTCCACCCGAGGCATGCTACGAGGCGTCGCCCCGTGTCTCTTGGCTTCGATGCGAGTTATCAATGGGGCATTCTGGTGGATCAAGACTGTAAAACATCACATATTACCATTCTGTACACGGTAACTGATCAATTTAAAGTACTTATCAAGAATTCTATGTAATCATAACCGAAATTCTTAATTTTCTATGAATGTAAACTGTGGCAAATGAAATGGAGTGGCAGTGAAATTTGAAAGAAGGAAAAAATCACCCTAACTACATCTTCAGGGAATTATCGTTTTGTTACAGCGGCTGTATATATCTGGAGTAGCATTCATGTAATTATATATTAGTGGGCATAAATATTTGCTTTTAACCTTTCTTTGTGTTAGGCTAGAGTTATCTCCAGTTCCTAGTTATACACAATCTCAACAATTTTCTTAAGGTTTTACGCATATCAATACATACGTACATATATAAAATCTCTTCCTGTCTAGTTCTAGTTCTGCTTGAATTATAATCTAAAATGGTTTTGACCTATAAAACATCCCTGATAATCCAGGAATATGCTTATATGTATGGTCATGGAAGGCACTGTTTTTACTCGTTAAATAAAACTAACGATGAGTTCAATATTAAATACTCACAATGCCTCACACTCACACGTTAGAAATTCATAGTAACAGGGAATTAAAAATAACACGTAGAAAGAGAAAAAAAACTCATTGTGTCCCTGCTTTTGATGTGCTTGTTAAACAGCGAAGTTTGAACGGTGATTCTGCATAATGGATCTGTCTATCACGACCCCAATTTAATATAAATTTCAAAATGGACAAATAAAGTTTGGAAAAGAATAGAAAGTTAAATTTGCCTTTAAATTAATTGTTTTAATACTTTAGTTTTAATTTGAATTAAATTAAGGGAATTGTTTTTATTTACGTAAAAAATTTATTAATTTAAAGAAATGAAAAAAGGAAACACTTCATGTACCCATCATTGATGTTTAAAATTACAGTAATAACTTTTCTATAGTCGCCCTTCAACTGTAATAATGAGCTCTTCATCCCGTTTTCTGTATATTTGAAGTTGACTGAAAATTTGAAATTATACAGTAGCGTTCTTCTGAATTTCATCAATTAGAGCTTTTGTGAAGCGTGTTAATTAGATTCATTGAACATTCATTTATTCAGAACATTGACAAGAATAGGATTACAGTATGAATATTACAGAATATAAATATTACAGAAAATATATACGTAAAAAGCTTGTGTGATCTTCATTTCCACACACACACACACACACACACATATATGTATATATATATATATACAAGCAGTCTCCGCCTTGCGCTTTTTCGTTCAGCGCTGTTTCGCAATTCGCTATGCTCTCGGCGTCATACGCTAGGGTAATGTTATCATACGCGATTGTTGCAGTGCATTGGCGCCACACAGCCACGTTGTGCAATTTACGTCAGTGCTTCCACTTTTAGGGTAATTCTATACACTATATTTTAGTTACTGTATTTATGTAGAGTACACTATTGTTTTGTAACATATTAGCAATAAACAACGCCAAATGTAACCAATTACATTATATTTTTGTATTTAATTAATGTTATTTTATAGCACAAAGAGGAGCCGTAGTAATGAATTAAACCTATCTACAGTAATTTTTATGGGAAAATAGTCCACGCTCGTTTTTTCTGAAACCAATTAACAGCGCTAAGCGGGGACTGCCTATATATATTAGTGGTGGACCGGATATCCGCATCATTTTTAACATCCGCATCCGCACTTGACTGCGGATGTTATGCGGATATTACCTCTAATAAATTAGCTTAAAAGGCCCAATCACGCACATTTCATGTAAAGTATTAATTATTAATGAACAAACAAATATATAAACCTCAAAATATAAATAGCTGGTAACGCAGAAAATTGAATGAAACTTGTTTCATCGAATTTTCTGTGGCTGAAACTCTTGAGAAAGTTATTATTTTTATCATAATGAAAACATTAATATTAATTTTAATTCTTATGCATTGACTGCCATAATAGTAATATCACGAAATTTGAAAAATTATGTCATATATTCATAATTCTATATTATATTGATAGATTATCAAATATCCGCGGATATTGAAATAAAAAATCCACATCCGCAGATGTTGAAAAACTGACATCCGGTCCACCACTAATATATATATATATATATATAGGGCCCCGGACCTCTAGGGTGCCCGGAAAGAGGGGGGATAAAATCTAAAAACATTAATAAAGCAATTGATTAAATAACAGATAGGAAATATAATTAATGAACATACATTTTATAGAGATTATCATAGTCAAACTGAAACAGATAAAATATTATCTGCTGTCCACCAATGCCCAAGACCGACTGACAGATCTGGGAGCCATTGTAATTGAAAGCCAGTTAGCCCGTACTTTAAATTTCATCAGAATCATTTACCACTTTGCTAGAGAGAAGGCAAAGAAAGTACACTTCTAATTATGAAAATCTTGCAGTAAACAATTGTCTTGCCTGCATGGACTGGTACTGCATTTGTAAATTGTATGGTCATAGAATTAATATAACTGATTCGAAAAATAAAATGGTTATTTTCTTCTGAGTTGTTTATTCATACTGTATGTTTTGAACAGTGACTTGGGCATATAATCAGTTTGCGGTGGCCCTGTATATATATATATATATATATATATATATATATATATATATATATATATATATATATATCATGTGGGAAATAACTAACCAACCTAAAACAACCTCCTAACCTAACCTAGTGTAACTTAAATCGGACGCAAGACTCACTCTGATTGGTTTGATGAATGAAATGGGCAGCTCACTGAAATCTGGTGGATCCGAAACTTAATATTATACTTATATATATTGAGAAATAACCTACAGGAAAATGAAACATCCAATCCGAGGACTTTCGAGTATATTTCAACTCCTGTTCATGTTTCCCTGAAGAGGAGTTGAAATATACTCGAGAGTAATCGGATTATGTGCTTCATTTTTCTTGCAGGTCACTTCAGAATAAAGAAGTTCACGCATTAATGCGAATCTCAGCCATATAGACTATATATATATATTATATATATATATATATAATATATATATATATATATATATATATATATATATATAATTACACCAACCCGCAAGGGAAAAAAAAAAGATTAATTTATATTGTTGCGGTTATTGCAATTAAAGTATATATATATATATATATATATATATATATATATATATATATATATATATATATAAAATTTACCTCACCAAAATTCGAAACAAGGACCTCTTGATTAGAAGCCACCAGTGCAATTCAAAAGGTCCTGGATTCAAATCCTGGTAGGGTAAATTTTGCATTATACAAAATCTCACATGACCGTACATAAATATTCGCTGTACATAAAGTATAAATCATATTATATATTGCCAATGCTAAAAAAATTACGGTGTGATAGTGTTTTCTCCTTGTTTTTGCAATATTTTTGCAATAAATATGATCAATTCATTACTACACTATAAAATAGATACAATTATATGGACTTAGGGCAGGTAATGTTTGAGGTTAGAGACGTAAACTTTATATCACTTACCTCAAACATTATTTGTATAAAGGATACAAAGGCCACTTCAGAGGATCTTACATTCTCCGACTATCTTGCTTCTGTAAGAGAATGCATAATAATATATATATATCCACTGATAATATAATAATATTAATCCACAATAAATGATGGACTTCGAAAATCTGTACCTACAGTAAAACGCCGATTACCCGAACGACCGTTTATTCGTACAGGCCTACGTCAATATACATACATAATATATGGCGTGGGCTGACGGACAAAGTGTCTTTGAATGAAGGAAAACATACCGATTTTGTGTCGGAGAATGAAGAAGATAACATCCCAACCAATTCAGAAGCTTTTACGGCTTTAGAAGTTGCACTCGAGTGGTTTGAGGCACAAGAAGAGAATGACTCTACTCAGACAGAAATTTTGAAAAAGATACGCAGTTTAGCGGCTCGAAAGCTAAGTACTGGGAAATTTAAAACAAAAGAAAATCTCGAATTTTGTTAAGCTTTAATTAATGTACGTACGTGAATTAAACTACTAAGACTAATTCTCATTTAGCAATGTTGAAATAAATAAGATTTAGTGATCAAAAAGTAGTTTTTTTTTCAATTATTCGAACAAATCGATTTTCAGAACACTCGTGTCTCCCAATCAGTTCGGATAATCGGCGTTTCGCTGTATTTATATTATACAGGTTTCTAATAATTTTTTGTAATGTAAAATGGTCCTTCGTCGTTCAGGTACGAACTGTCTCATGTGAAAGCATAATTTATTATTTACACTGAGAACAATATTTTATGTATAGACCACTTTCCTTCGTCAAATAAATTATCTGAAATTTATGTCCAATACTTTTCTCTCTCTCTCTCTCTCTCTCTCTCTCTCTCTCTCTCTCTCTCTCCTCTATATATATATATATATATATATATATATATATATATATAATGTGTGTGTGTGCGTGTGCGCAGAACTTTGTAACGCAAAACAGCTATACATAAATAGTCATCTTTAATATATGAGTCTGTTTTCTTTGTCCTTCGTGGTTACTTTCATTATAAATATTATTCACGTGTTATTTTCGTGAAATAATTTTCATATATATATATATATATATATATATACACAGTGCGTTCGAAACGTCTCTCCGCAGTGCTATGTTTAAACGCCTAGGAAATTGAAAAACTACAATGTTTTCATTGAACCATGATTTAGTGATTTTATTACATAACCTTTTGATTTTACAACATGTGTTCAAAGTGTTTTCCACCATTTTGCAGGCACAGAGCAACTCGTCTACACTTGTCAAACACTTTTTTTAAAGTGTTGGTTGACTGCGGAGAGACTTTTCGAACGCACTGTATATATTTAAATATACTTGGATACACACAGTGTACGTTCGTTGGCATGTATGTGTGTACATGCACGTCTTTATGCATGAAATGGTTGAAGTGCTCGGGTGAATTAACGTTTTTCCGTGCAGAGGAAAAGCAGATCATTGTTATGGAGGATACCGACAGACGAGGTGGAAGACGGAAGTATTCCGAAGCGCCTGCCAGTCCGTGGCGGAAGTGATACTCTGAAAGTCTTTCTCATTTATATATATATATATAATATATATATATAGAGAGAGAGAGAGAGAGAGAGAGAGAGAGTCAAGAATCCTGCCTCAAAAATAACTATAGCCTACAATAAATACTTTTTAGCCAAGACTTTTGATTCACCCTGTATATATGTATGTTATATATATATATATATATTACTAAGGCGCTAAGGCGCCTCGGTGGTGTAGTGGTTAGCGTCGCTGACTACGAAACCATCGGCCCCGGGTTCGAGACCCGACGGCGGGCGGCGCGCAGCAAAACCCAGCTGTTCATCCTTCCACACAATAAAGAAAGTGGTTGGTAGATAAATGGGTCTAAGATTGAGTGAAAAGCTTGACCTTCGTCAGAATGAACAATTCGGGCGGAAGCTAACCAAAGGTTATATTAGGGTGGTTCACTTTTATATGGAAAAATATGATTCTCCTCAAGGCCGCCCATGTTCCACTATGGTAAAGAAAGTCAGTAAAAATTTGGACCCTTTTGAAGCATTTTTAAGGGTTGCTAGAAACTAACACTTTTCCCATTTGACGCGGGAGGAGAACAGTTTGCGGGAAATGTGCTTCTTCATTACAATCATTTATGCAAAGTACTGGCATGAAGCACCAATGGCAATAAAAGCTCCAAGAAATTATTTAGCTCTTCTATCTTCATTGGGGGACTATCCCAATAAGTCACTAGCTGATGTTGTTAGTAATGCATTCAAACAACGTCTCTGGTATTTATCAGAAGAAATTGTGGGACTTTCGTTCTTCAACAAACGCGTAGCTGTTAATGAAAAACTAAAGATGGTTGCAAACCTCACTAGACCAGCAAAAGCCAAGTCATTCAAGCGCCTAAATACAAAGTGTTTCAAACCAGAAAATACTCTATCGTTCTATGTAACAGACAAGACATCAGACATTTTCGACGTTCTGGCTAAAAATGGAAAAGAACTATCACAAGAATTTCTTCAGAAACATCCAAACAACTGAGAGAGCAGCAGCGCCTACGAATATTTACAAGGTAAGGCGATTGAGATGAAAGTTGTTAATGATTGCGCAGAGAAAGGCATAGCAATGATTAAACAGTTCAACTCTACACTTACTGAACTACATCCTACATCCTCTAAAGCAAATTTTATGCAGTAATGTGTCTTCATGAGTCCCATCATTTGTATTCGCTATTATTTTCTGTACGAATTGATCAAACAGGTTGTTAGTGTCTAAGTTTATTAATGAATAGGAATTATGTAATTTTTCCTGCATGATTTATATACTGTATATGTTCATATTCTAGCAACCTGTAAATATACTTCGATTCAGCTGAGATTTGGTGTTCATTTCTTTTTAGTCATTTGAAACAAGGGCAAGGTTGAGGAAAACGGAAAATCAAACTATCATATTTTTGAACCACCCTATATATATATTATATATATATATATATATATATATATATATATATTATATATAATATATATATAATATATATTAAACGCCTTATTATCTGGCACCTGCCGGACTCGACCAGTGAAGGATAGGTACAAATTCTGGTTACGAAAGCACTCCCATGTAAAATCCTTGCTCAGTTTTCCTTCGACCCTTTACCATCTGATATAAATATGATGTAAAAGTATTTTTAGCACCCTAAACTTTACCTATATATTAAATGATTTAAAATAGGTCTATAATGGGTCTGTATACAATAATACAATTATATCATTGTACTCGTAGAGTAACTCTCCATAAATATAATTGGTGTCCAGTTCACTTTGCAACCAGTTTAAGGTGGGATTGAGCATGGATGCTGGCTTTATTTATTTACAGTTTCATAGACTTTATTGTACAGTAAATATATTGTACGATACTGTACATTTTAAACAAAATTAAAAATAAGAATGAATTGGTTGTAGCGTAAAGCTGCAACGAAAACTTTATTTCACTTAAAATGAACTTCTTAAATTTATGTTAACCACTAATCACTTAAATGGTCTTGTGTGTTTATAATATTTTCAGGGCTACTGTGACAGTAGACTAACTGTAGTGAAGTAAAAACTTCTATTAATATTTATTGGATTATTGGTTAATGGGAGATTATTGGGGTTAAGGTTAACAATAGTAGACAATTTTTTTGTTTCATTTAAAAAAAATAAATTGCTTATTAAACTGTTAATAGAGCATATAACCACATGAAGGCGATCTTTCATTTTAGGTACGTAAAAATTGATGGGGTAGGTTAAATCGTGATATTTTCGTTAGTTTTAATGAAAATATCACAACTTAACCTAACCAATCATCAAGGGCGTACAGTTGACATGATCGGGGACAACTCACAAGTAGAGAGATCACAGCACTGCATTGTCACATGCTCACACTACAGCAATAAATAGTATTCAGACTAAACTAGGCCTAAACAGGCAACAAATAAACATTAATAACAACAACAAAAACTACGGTTAAATTGCCGTTTAATATATTTCACAATTTAATATTGTGAAGTAGGCTTATATTGAATAAATATTTGGAACAATTTTTGTTTTTTGTTACATATTTAGCGAAAAAAGTTTTAAAAAAATATTTCGATTTTACGTACCTAAAACGAAAGATCGCCCATATGTAAGTGGTTTTATGTAAGTTAGGTTAAAGTAATTACCTCAGAATTTTTGCTTTCCCATGCTAAACATAGGGCCAGTTCGTGTAGCGTATAGTCATTAGATATTAATATACTTGGGCGATTAATTATAGTAGCGAAATCCACATTGGGCTCCAAATAAATCGCCCAACAAAGCACACAATTACACGCAAATGTTTTTTTTAAGTTATGTTAGGTTAGATTTTTTTGGAGCCCAATATGGATATCGACTAATATAATTAATCGCCCAAATATCTAAATATCTAATGAGTCTATACGCTACACGAACTAGTCCCATGTTTAACTATTATTTGTAGATTTATTTACAGTTTCTACTTACCAAAACCACTTATTCATGGCAGAAATGGCATGGGGTAGTACAAAGAATTATATACGATATCCGCTAGAAGTAATCCATAAAAATTGCTAACAAACTTTCTCAAACAATGATAACAGACGATCTCATACCGCTTCAATGTTCAGAAATTTAAATATTCTAAAACTAAATGACCTGTATAATTACTGTCGGTGTCAGTATGTACAAAGTTGCTAATAATAGAAACTATACTTCGCCCATTCACAGGGTGATTACCCGCCATCAGACCAACCATAATCATAATACAACGCTTCTCAATGATTTCATACATAAAACAAATTATTCCATGCAAATTGCAGGAAATTCTCTCTCCTATAAAGGGGCAGATATCTGGAACGCTATACCTATAAATATCAGACAAGCACCATCACTAATTTCGTTTCGCAACTCACTACAGAAACATTTTTTTAACTCCTATTAATGTGTGTATATATATATATATATATATAATATATATATATATATATATATATATATATATCAAAGCTATTGACTTCTCCTTAGGGAACCGGAGCTTACAGATGAAAAGAAGGATCAACACAACGGCAAACATTTCATTTATTTGTACATCAGACGTTTCGACAAATCTTTTGTCATCATCAGTGAGTTAAGTCTTAAAACCTTAAAACAAAATTGAAAAGTGAAAGTTACATCAATACAATATTAAGACCATTAAAATTAAAACCTAAAGCAAAATGAAATTGCATCAATACAAAATTAAAACATTTAAATTTCATCACTATAAAAACTAAAATTAAATTAAATTTCATCACTATAAAAACTAAATTAAATTACCTCAATAGGTAAATACACAATGTTTACATCCACCTCCATACTTGGCAAAGTCTAAGAGACCACTAGTGGTCAGGGGATTAGAAAGGGTATATCTGTGAAACACGGTTGGTTGTCAAAAGAGTCGTAATTTGTAGGATGAGCTATTATTATTAAGGGAGGGTTGTTTCTATAGATGTACAAAGATTCTAAAATTCGGAGTTCTGTAAGGTTATTGGATCTAGTTAAAATTTCAAACTGAGTTTTGTGAAGGGGATGGTCGTTTTCATTACTGTGGTTTCTAATTGCGGATTGTGGAGGGCTACTGAGGGGACGGTTGGTACGGACTGACAAGCCCAAATGTTGAGAAAGGCGCACCTCCAGTTGGAGTTGAGTGCTGCCAATATACGCAGCCTTACAGCTGTCGCACGTGTATTTGTAAACAACATTGGGGCATACAGTTTTGGGGAATTCATCTTTGAACTTTAAAAAATTTGATAATTTAAGTGGGTTGACGAAGGCGAATCTAAAATTTATTTGGGGATAACTAGACTTGAGTAGTTTGGACAATTCACCTCGATACGCAATGATAAATAACCATAAAAAGGTAATTTATATATCTGGTTTCTTTTTGTACTGTAGTTACGGGGAGTTTAGTATCAAAAGTGTTATTTAAAAATTTCTTTAATTGGTTATCGAATAGATGAGAAGGGTAGTAATTGTTAATAAAGTACTGTTTTAAAAATTTAAATTCTTCGTTTAACGAAAAGTAATCCGAACAAATACGGTAACTTCTTGTTAATAATGTTACTATAGCACTAATCTTATATTTATAAAACATACAACTTAAATAATTGGTTCCCAAGCCAGTAAAAGTTTGTTTCCGAAATAGTGAAGTATGGAACTTATTATGGGCCCGTTTAACTAAAACATCCAGGAAAGGTAAACTATTATTTGTTTCGTTTTCACACGTGTACTTAATATTACTATGTTGTTTATTAAGATTAGTGCTATAGTAACATTATTAACAAGAAGTTACCGTATTTGTTCGGATTACTTTTCGTTAAACGAAGATTTAAATTTTAAAACAGTACTTTATTAACAATTACTACCTTCTCATCTATTCGATAACCAATTAAAGAAATTTTTAAATAACACTTTTGATACTAACTCCCCGTAACTACAGTACAAAAAGAAACCAGATATATTAAATTACCTTTTTATGGTTATTTATCATTGCGTATTCGAGGTGAATTGTCCAAACTACTCAAGTCTAGTTATCCCCAAATAAATTTTAGATTCGCCTTCGTCAACCCACTTAAATTATCAAATTTTTAAAGTTCAAAGATGAATTCCCCAAAACTGTATGCCCCAATGTTGTTTACAAATACAAACGTGCGACAGCTGTAAGGCTGCGTATATTGGCAGCACTCAACTCCAACTGGAGGTGCGCCTTTCTCAACATTTGGGCTTGTCAGTCCGTACCAACCGTCCCCTCAGTAGCCCTCCACAATCCGCAATTAGAAACCACAGTAATGAAAACGACCATCCCTTCACAAAACTCAGTTTGAAATTTTAACTAGATCCAATAACCTTACAGAACTCCGAATTTTAGAATCTTTGTACATCTATAGAAACAAACCCTCCCTTAATAATAATAGCTCATCCTACAAATTACGACTCTTTTGACAACCAACCGTGTTTCACAGATATACCCTTTCTAATCCCCTGACCACCTAGTGGTCTCTTAGACTTTGCCAAATATGGAGGTGGATGTAAACATTGTGTATTTACCTATTGAGGTAATTTAATTTTAGTTTTTATAGTGATGAAATTTAATTTAATTTTAGTTTTTATAGTGATGAAATTTAAATGTTTTAATTTTGTATTGATGCAATTTTCATTTGCTTTAAGGTTTTAATTTAATGGTCTTAATATTGTATTGATGTAACTTCACTTTTCAATTTTGTTTTAAGGTTTTAAGACTTAACTCACTGATGATGACAAAAGATTTGTCGAAACGTCTGATGTACAAATAAATGAAAATGTTTGCCGTTGTGTTGATCCTTCTTTTCATATATATATATATATATATTGCAACTTGTAAATATTACTAAACAATGAAAATCACCTATTATACGTGCAAAATTGACTTAAATTGGATGCAATCACAAGCTATATAAATTATATGTTAAAAGTTTCCATTATATTACACCATAGTTATAATATGCCTCATTTATCTGTATTTTTTTTAACTCTAAGATTGTATCATCATTTCTAATTTATATTAGAAAATTAGAAATTAGAATATTAGAAATGAATTATTATCAATATTTCAACATGTTCTGTTTACCATTTTTCTTTTCTATTATTTCTATTATTATATTATTATTATTTCTGTTATTTTATCGTATTGTTTACCTCTTCTTTTTCTATTATTTAAAAGATTATTTAAATTTTAATTTGAAATGACAGAGTTAACTGAATGCAACTTCAGTTTATTTTCATTGATTCTATTTACATTTCTTAGTTTCCTTCGTAAAATTAGAAATGAAGCTCAAAGATTTTTGCCTGAATGGCTGTTATTGCTTCCCAACGACATATTCAGATGAGAATACTATAATTAAACTACTTGTCACTAAAAAATACAAAATTAAACGTTAATGCCAACATTGCGTAAACCTACATGGATGTGAGGTATATCTTATGTAATATGTTCTTTCTTAATAACTATTATTATTATTATTATAAAAGGACATTTGCAATTTATTGATCTTTTTTTTTTTTAATGAAAAAAAAAATGTCCACTATTATCAACTTTTACCAATTATTGGAAATTTTGTTACGAGAGTTTGCCTGTTAGGAAAATACCGGATAATACAGACTTTACTATAAAAAAAAAATATATATATATATATATGTGAAAATTATTTCGTGCAGGTAGAAAAAATATCCCGCCGTAGTATTCAATTAACGAGGCATTCAATAATTTTCCGTAGGATTCGATTAATTTTAAGCAACTTTTACCTGACAATTTTTTCTATCGAGGAGCCGTTTCCGTGTTTTAGGTGACACAGGCAGACAGAATATATATATATATATAATATATATATATATATATATATATATATATATACAGGGTGGGTAAAGAAAAAGTGACCCCTTAGAGGTAAACTGTCATATTAAAAAAAGTAAGGGGACTAGAGCTCTCAAACTTCATAGATGCTTACCTTAGCATGTTGTTCGTCTGAATTGAGAAGTTACTCGATGTGTCCCCCTTCCTGCTCAACGTAGGCCTCCAAACGTGGACGCCACTGATCAATACATCTGTTTACATATCGTTGAGACCTTCTCCCAGACGAGCAGAATTCTTTCGCGTAGTTCATCTATGTCTCTTATATTGGTACCAAGGATGTAAACTTTGGACTGCAGGGCTTCCCAAACACCATAATCTAGTGGTGAAAAATCGGGGCTACTAGCCGATAAAATCTGGTGTTTCGTTTTCAAGGAATGTGACAATTTGGCGTGCTCTATGAGCAAGGGCTCCATCTTGTTGGAAAGTATATCTTTCACTCTATCTAACTGATATTCGACAAATTAGTGGTGAAAGATATACTTTTCAACAAGATGGAGCCCCTGCTCACAGAGCACGCCAAATTGTTACATTCCTTGAGAACGAAACACCTGATTTTATCGGCTAGTAGCCCCGATCTTTCACCACTAGATTATATGAGAAACTAAACTAATCTTAACTATACCTAACCTAACTTAACCTAACCTAATCTAACAACCAAACCTAATCGACCTAACCTAATCTAACAACCAACCCTAACCGACCTAACCTAACCTAACACAACCAAACCGAAAATGAAGATCTGTTTAAGAAAATACTGTACGATATTTCTAACTTTTCAGTTGAAAATGCCTAGTCTAGGCTTTTTCTATAAAAAAATAGTATTTTAAAAGCAAATTTTTATAATTTCTTTTCGTTTCTCCAAAAATAATAGTTATTTTTTAAATTAGCGAATAAATCTACACTAGAAAAATGTATTTTTATTTAAAATTTTTACAGTTCATAAAACTAAAAAGATTTGTTAAAACTAACGAAAATATCACAAATTAACCTAACTGGGCTTTCAGTTAACCTAACTGGGCCATTCAATTAACCTAACCAGTTGGTTAATTTTTACATTCACATCTCATTCTAAAGTTGCTTAAAATTAATCGAAACCTACGAGAAAATTATTGAATGCTTGGTTAATTGAATACTACGGCGGGATAAAGGGCAGGTTTTCTGCAAGCGTTCAACTTCCACCGGGCAACGCCGCGTCGCTCCGCTAGTCTGTCATAATTTTTTTGTACCCGTATTATCATCTATAACACACAAGTGACAACTTCTATACAGTACAATTGTCTTTTCTTTTGCTCATGCGCCATGAATGTATGCATAACAGAAACCACCCTTTCTTTGCCGGTCTGCGTTATCGTGTGTGCATTAATTACACTAAGGAAATTATATGCGCGTAATTGCTTTTTTGTTATAATTTACAGATTCAGTTGTGCAAGAATTACTTTAACCAGCTGCTACATCTCTAAACGTAAGCCTAAGGTAAGGCCTAAAATAGGTGTAACTTCGGCTTATCCAGGACATAGTAGTTCTAGGCCTAGGCATAGACTAATTTATTGTACAAAATAAGCACTCGGGTGGGCCTAGGTAGCCTAGAGCTTCATATCTGTTTTAAGATGTATTTTTTTTGTTTTGAAATCACACTTTCGTCTAAAAACAAAAACTTTCTGTTTTGTATATAACTTTTATTTATGTATTTGGTTTCGTGCTGCGGTTGTATTGTTATTAATTTTTTATACACATCGTTCTGTTATGAGTTATAAAATATTCCGTCAATTCACCTTTGATATTCTGCAACGACAATTGTGTAGGCGGTGACCTTTTTTATTTTCACTGATAAACGACATTTGGTAAATCTCTAGGAGCGCTCCATTTTTCAATATTAAGCATACACTCATAAAACATATACCATTTGAAAGCTCACAGTTTTCTGAGTCTAAAAATGTAGTAATCCAAAAGTATCAATAGCAAATAAAAAGTAACTAGGTTTAAATATAAAACCCTATACCGATCAATTTGTGATGCGTGATCTTTACGGGGGCTCCGGCCCCGTACCCCCGATACCTAAATTATACAAATGATAATGTAATAACATATTTATGTTAGGTTAGGTGGAGCTATTGAAGAATAGGGACCCCAGCCTTCTTTAGTTAGGCTTATAAGGCTAACTAACCAATCGTTAGGTTAACTGTACGCCCTTGACGATTGGTTAGGTTAGGTCATGATATTTTCGTTAGTTAGCCTTATAAAGCTAACTAAAGAAGGCTGGGGTCCCTATTCTTCAATAGCTCCGGTTAGGTTAGCGTAACAATTACCAAAAATATCATCTTACAACACAGACTGAAGATTTATAACTTAGCCAACCTTTATAATGTAGTTAATGACGTCACGCGTCAAGCAATTAATTAAATCTAGTTACTTTTCATTTGCTATTGATACTTTTGGATTACTACATTTTTAGACTCAGAAAAATGTGAGCTTTCAAATGGTATATGTTTTATGAGTGTATGTTTAATATTGAAAAATGGAGCGCTCCTAGAGATTATCCCGACATTTTAATTGTTCAGTAATTGTTATTATAAAAATAAGCGTGATTTTACATTGCATAAATTATAACATGGAGCGGGTTATAACTTTATATTAACAATACATATATACACAGAGGTCGAAAAATCCAATAGCCTTCTCGTTAAGGACAAATGAATTATGACGGCTGACGAGCGGATGAAAATTTATTCCATCACGTATATTCAATTATTAGATGACAACTCTGAGTCTCTCACTGTCGAAAATTATTTCAATGAGGGGGAAATTCTGGGCTACTTCAATTACTGATAAGTTTTCAGTGATGATCAAGCACCTGTCATTTGTGGCAGTTCTTGCAGTCTCAACAATTGCGTATGAAACACGTTTCAGTAGGATGAATGCAATAAAAATCAAATACAGAACAAGAATGGAAACAGAGTGTATGAATGATCTCATGATGGTCAGTTTAAATGGCCTTCCTCTTGATAATTATGACCCCCTGAAAGCTATTGACAAGTGGTATTTTTCTGCAAACATTTCAAAGCACACCATATTCCAATAGAGCCACGAAGTAGGATAACTTTAAAAATGCGAGTATGTCAGTTTTATGCCTCCGTAAATTGCTTAGGAGGGCAACAAGCTTGACTTCCGTGCATAGGCGTACGAGGCGGGGGGTCTGGGGGGCGGTAGCCCCCTCAGAATTCTCAGAAACTAAATCTATTCGGGCAATGACATCTGTGATTCGGGCAAAGTGACTCGGCAACTTTATTCGCCTCTCAATATTTCATATGTTCATACGTCAGATTATAGCATATGGTCAATATTGGCAAAAGGTCTGAACCTGGAAATCATGTTAAAAAGGTATAATATATATATATATATATATATATATATATATATATATATATCAATTTAGAGCCGAACCCCCTAAAAAAAAATTTGTCCGTACGCCTTTGTCTCCATGAAATGAGGAATCATGGCACGGAACATTTGAAAAGTTGTTACAAAAACTGTAACTTTTCTCTCGGAAAATGGAAATATTTGAACTTCAATTTCGGTTTTAGGAGTTACCTAAAATGTTAATGATTCGAGTAAAAGTAATATTTTGGTGCACGTCAAATAGTTCTTAATAAATACGAAAGTATTCATTAGAAGTTTGGGATCACCTGAAGATCAGGACCCCCAGCCTCAATTACCAAATGAGATCTTCGTTAAAACTAACGAAAATATCACGACTTAACCTAACCAATCGTCAAGGGCGTACAGTTGACCTAACCGGGCATTCAATTTAATTTATTACTATATTTAGTACTGTAAAGCAAAAAACAAGAATATATGGTGGCCCTGATCTTCAGGTGGTCCGAAGTTTGTATATAATGAATGTCGCTGTATTATGTATAATTGTATATTGGATTAAGTGATGCGTAAGATATTGTGCATTATTATCTTAGATATGTTAAATTTCATTACTGAAATACGCACGATTGGTAAGTAGCATAAACGGAAATGGTGACGTTTCACATCCAATCTTTTAGTGAAGAAGTCAGAGAGATTGATCACGAAACATTTTTCTGACAGCAACAGCTTTACGTGGGATTCGGATAATCTACGGGTCACTACATCATGGGAATATGATGGACAGTCACCCATCCACCTATTGATCAAACCCAACGTCGTTTAGCCTCAGTAATCTAATGGGAAGCTATTGCGACGTAGCCCCGACCTAACATAATACACATACAAACAAAGCGAATCTACTCGTAGATAAAAATCTACATTAACTCTAAATGGTTAAAACCGTTAGAAAGGAATGAAAGTTATAGGAAGTTAAATTTTTCTTATAATTTCAATATTATAATAATAACAAAATTCTGTTATTGAAAGGCTGTGTATCAGTGCTACTTTAAATCTTCATTCGAACCCAAGAGTATTATTATAAAAGCTCCAGTCTATCGAATAAGATGCTTCTCCGGGTCTTCCTTGGTGGGTTCGGATCCCTTTTAAAACCGTATATCCTCTTCGTTATATGATGCTTATAAGATGTTACGAATTAAGGAGATTAAACAATCCTAAACATGATAAATATTATTATTATTATTATTATTATTATTATTATTATTGAACAGTTATTTCTGAGTGCTATTTTCAATCTTGATTCACTTCAGGAAAATAAGATCACACTTCATCTTTAGACACGGACAGAATCTGATGACGTTTACAAGTTTCTTTGAAACCTTGATTTATTATCAGTTATTGACTAAATATTGTGACATGATGCTGCTGCTGATGATGATGATGATGATGTTATAACGATATACGAGCACTCCGATACAATCTATTTTGTTTAATTTTGTTTAACTTCCATTATATCTAATTCCAAGTATACATACTGACGATTCTACTTTAATTCAGCGTCCATACCAAGAGACACGAAACCTTATATCTTTTGATTCATCTCTCTCTCTCTCTCTCTCTCTATATATATATATATATATATATATATATATATATATATATATATATATATATATATATATACAAATGGTAAGTGAGAATAATTATTGACTGGATGTGTGTATGTGTGAGAGAGAGAGAGAGAGAGAGAGAGAGAGAGAGAGAGAGGAGAGAATAAAACTGTGATTGAAACACAAAACCGCAGAATAACTATTTTGATAAAAACAATTCCTTACAACTTCCTCAAACATTTCTACAAATTTTGAAGGTGACATAATATTACGTCGATCAATTTTGTGATGATGATTTTATGTCTAAAGTTTTCAATTTTGTTTTGATGGATGAGTATCGACAAATACTGAAAGTTTTTGCCAATCTTTACTGATGTAGCGCATGCGTGAAAGAAAATTTATGGATACGAAATAAAAACATGGATGCTAACACAAACTACACGGTGGTCGGCGGTTTCACCTTCGGCTATAATTTAAACCAGTGATGCACAAACCCTGGCCCGCGGGCCAAATGTGTCCCCCACGGGTCTTTCAGTGGCCCCACGGGTCTTTTCAATTCAATGAAAAAGTTAGAATGTAAAAGTGACCCAATTTATGACTTAGATGGAAAGTAAGTAGGCTAATACATTTAGTTATTTTCTTGTGCACCACTGATTTAAACGGAAGTAAAAAAATAGTTCGACTATTATTACGTTTCGGGGTCACCGGATTTCGGTGATCCGCCAATTTCATCTATCGGATTAATAAGGGTGAGTCTCACGTCCGGATCAAGTTATACTAGGTTAGGTGGTCGTTTTCGGTTGGTTATTTATTTCCCACGTGACCAACTTTCGGCGAATCAGGGGTCCAAAAAAAATGGTGACCTCGAAACTGAATATTTACTAATAATTCAACATATGTAGTTAAAAACTTAACACGTAATTAACAATAAAGAACTAATACTCAGAACCGATAATAAGTATTAAATTGAAACGTGATGCGTAATATATTTCAAATATAATGTGAAGCGATAGGCTACTGAGGACCGAGTGCATGCTTAATGTAACTTAATCTAGGCTTAGGCAGACTTGTTGCTTCCTAAGATAGGCCCAAGTTACGAGTAGATCACCCTTAGACTCGCGAAGGTTACCCAAGTTTTGATTTTGGGGATTTATCTGGTTATAATAATTCTTACGCAGCTGAACTATAAGTGATTACCAAAAATACAATTATATAATATAATTGGGTACTTGTGGGTTATCTGTCGCCACTTTTTAATTTAATTTTCCAACTTTTTCACAAATACAGATGTGTGTTATCATGTTGCCATTTTTACAAAAATATTGTTTTTACGCCTCGTGAACAGGCTCTCATCGATCTCAACCACTATTCCTTCTAACCTAACCTAATCTAACCTAACCTCACACTAACCTAACCTAACCTAACCACACACTAACCTAACCTAAGGTTAGGTTAGGTTAGAAGGAATAGTGGTTGAGATCGATGAGAGCCTGTTCACGAGGCGTAAAAACAATGCCGGACGCATTTTACCACAACAATGGATGTTCGGAGGAATTTGCCGTGAAACAAACGACTGAAAAAGTGGCGACAGATAACCCACAAGTACCTATAATTGTTATTAATTTTTATTAGTTTTTATATAATTGTTAGTAGATTATTAGTTTCTAATGTTAATTACGTGTTAAGTTTTTAACTATATATGTTGAACTATTAGTAGGCTGACCATATTTCCTTGAGACAAAAACGGGACATTGGGATGGCAAAAAAGGGACGGGGTTATGTAATATTCTGTATTCATGAAAAAGTAAGTACATAAACCGGACAAAATTGACATTTTTATTAAAACGACGGGACGGCCAGGAAATATAAAACAAACGGTACTGTCCCGTTCAAAACGGTACGTATGGTCAGCCTAACTATTAGTAAATATTCAGTTTCGAAGTCACCGTATATAATTTATATACGTTTAATTTTCTTAGTGCAACTAATAGATGCATAATAACACCAGGGCTGGGTACCAGCAATATAAATGATATTGGTACTGGTATTTGTGACTAAGTGGTACTAATATTACCAACTTTCCAAAATGGTACTGGTGCTGGTTGTGGTATTGGTTAATAGTTATAGGGCCTACAAACACTTTATACCTCTAGAATCTACTTTTAATATTACAAAAATGAAATACTATTTTTATATATGCGTAACTGAAGAAAATTTTTAACCTTCTGCTCACTGTAGAATCTATCTTTAATATTGGCAAAATGAAATATTGGCTATTTCTTATATATATATATATATATATATATATATATATATATACACACACACACACACACACACCACACACACAGGGTGTTTCAGGAGGAAAGGTCAATACTTCGGAAGGTGATAGTATCGGTTATTGTGAGAAAAAAAGTTCATATGAACATGTGTCTAATTCTGAATGGTTACGGAGATAGAGCTGTTTGAATCTGATGCGCGCGCAGCTCTTCCTCCCCCTTCCCTCCCCTATAACCTTGAACCATGTAAGCTGTAATATAAGCATGTAACATAAGCCAATCGACAGCTGACTGTTGTGAGTGACATTGTTTGGTGTTTGAAGCAGTGTTAAGAATGCCACACACCTTCACACATGCCGAATATGCAGATATGGTGTATGTCTACGGTTTTTGCGATGGAAGTGCAACAGCTGCTGTTGCAGAATACCGTCGACGTTTCCGAACCGCAGAATTCCGGATCGAAGAGTGTTTACCAGGGTTTTCAACACATTGCGTGAGATTGGTACACTTCCCAGCGCTCATGTTTCATCTGAACGTGAAGGTCAACAAGATGTGGATGAAGTGGAAAACATTCTTCAGTTGGTAGAGCGTAGTCCTACTACTAGCTCACGAAGAATTTCTACATGTCTCGGTGTACCACACACAAGAGTATGGCGAACATTACGAACATTACATATCATATACAACGTGTACAACACCTTCAACCAGGAGACGCTGCCATGCGACTGGAATTTTGTCATTGGGTAAATGCTAATCGCCGATTGCTTCGATTAATACTGTTCACCGATGAAGCTACTTTCACCCGTGACGGTATCAACAACACTCGTAACTCTCATCGGTGGTCAGACGAAAATCCAAATGCCACTGTGGGAACAAATTTTCAACATCGCTTCTCTGCCAATGTTTGGTGCGGTATCATCGATGATCAGCTGATTGGCCCTGTTACTTTAGAGAATCGTCTTACAGGACAAAGTTACCTAGAATTTCTGCAAAATGAATTGCCAGGACTATTGGAGGATGTTCCTTTGGCTACACGCGCTGGTATATACTTTCAGCATGACGGAGCTCCTCCGCATTCTACCCGTCTGGTGATGCAATACCTAAATCAAACTTTTCCTGGTCGATGGATCGGCCGCGGTGGTCCCATTCAATGGCCACCAAGGTCTCCAGACCTCTCTCCGTTAGATTATTGTTTGTGGGGGTGGATGAAAAGTCGTTTACAAAAGAAAGGTGGATACACGAGACGAATTGCTCGCGCGCATTTTGGATGCTGCTGCTCGCATAAAGGAACGTCAAGATCAACTCAGACGAACAACACGCGATCTTCGCACACGAGTTGCAAAGTGCATTGAGGTTGACGGTGGGATTTTCAAAAACGTATTGTAAACTGTAACAAATTTGTCATTTCTATATCTGATACCATTCAAAATGCCAATGTTTAAACATTAAATGTTAGAAACAGTAATTGGTTTCTCTTTCTTGATTACCATTAACAATGCTTTTGTATTTGTAGATTCAAACAGCTCTATCTCCGTAACCATTCAGAATTAGACACATATTCATATGAACTTTTTTTCTCACAATGACCGATACTATCACCTCCCGAAGCATTGACCTTTCCTCCTGAAACACCCTGTGTGTATATATATATATATATATATATATATATATATATATATATGATGAATAAAACCACGAAGGAAAGGAAACACAAAATGGTGCTAAGTGCTTTCGTCTAATGACATCCTCAGGAACACTGAAGTACATAAAAGGGTTACAGCCTATATATAGGTTACAGAAAAAAAAAAAATAAATAAATAAATAATATACATATATATATATATACACACACACACATATATATATATATATATATATATATATATATATATATATATATGCAATAAACGGAGAAGTAAAAATTAAAATTAAAAATTAAAGGATTATCAGAGAGGCATACAGATTTGTAAGGAAAAAATATCGATTTTTAGCACAAGATCAAATGAATTATAAAAATACAAATTTATACTGGAAATCTGCCCGGGTTTTAACACACTGCCTTTTATGGTTAAGTTTCGATGTATATAAAAATAAAATGAAAATTAAAAGTTAATAAAGTAGCATACAAGTTTACCAAAGACTTAGCGTTCTACCCTTCTTATCTAAATCTGTTTTGAAGGAATTCAAGACAACAGGATCGAGTTGAAAAAGACCTTTGCTTATGTTGAAGTTATTTGAAAGTTGGATAATGGCAAACTCAAGAATATTTCTATTAACAATGTTGCTAGAGTGGAATAAAACTGAAGCATTATTCCAATCAATACAGTGGGATAACTCTGACAAATGGACAAAAAGGGCACTGGACAACTGTCCTGTTCTAACGGAATATTGATGCTGTTTTATACGTGTGTGCAAATCCTTTCCCGTCTGACCTATGTAAAAGGAATCACATTGTTTACAACCAATTTTATAGATAATGCCTGAATTATTGGTAGGGCTATTTTTTACTGATATTTTTCACAATATTGTTATATGAAAATACTACATTAATATCCAAAAGTTTGAGTACATTAGCAATGCCTAAAAAGCCCGGGAAAAATGGAAGTACTAAAATATTTTTTGACAAAGTACGAGTGTTATTATTGACACGATAGAAAGTTCGTTTTGCCTTGTTGAGACAAGATTCCATAAACGCAGATGGATAACAAAGATCACTTCCAATACCGTTGATTTTTTCCAATTCGGCATCGATGTATTCCGGACTGGCGATCCTAAGGGCGCGGAGAAACATTGATGAAAAAATGGCCTTCTTAGTGGGGGTGTCATGTCCCGAGTAAAAGTGTACGTAGGACAAATTGTTTGTTGTTTTCCGATAGATGCTAAACTTAAAACCTGGGCTTTCCCTATGTACACGCACATCCAAAAATGGGATTGAATTGTCTTGTTCCACTTCTAAAGTAAACTTAATGGAGGGGACTTGATCATTTAACTGAAGGAGGAAGTTATCCAGGTCACGATTCATGGGCCAGATACACAAAATATCGTCGACGTACCGCAACCAAGGGATGCCAACCCCCAGGATTCTCGGAATGTAAGTAATTTCATTTTATTTTTATATACATCGAAACTTAACCATAAAAGGCAGTGTTAAAACCCGGGCAGATTTCCAGTATAAATTTGTATTTTTATAATTCATTTGATCTTGTGCTAAAAATCGATATTTTTCCTTACAAATCTGTATGCCTCTCTGATACTCCTTTAATTTTTAATTTTTATTTTTACTTCTCCGTTTATTGCATATATATATATATATATATATATATATATATATATATATATATTATTTTTATTTATTTCTTTTTTTTTCTGTAACCTATATATAGGCTGTAACCCTTTTATGTACTTCAGTGTTCCTGAGGATGTCATTAGACGAAAGCGCTTAGCACCATTTTGTGTTTCCTTTCCTTCGTGGTTTTATTCATCATAAATATTTTTCACGTGTTACTTTCGTGAAATAATTTTCATATATATATATATATATATATATATATATGGTAACTAAATAAAATTTATAACTCTCTCTATTCATCACTTGTTAAAAAAAAGTTTAAATCATTTAACTAAAATTAGAAAAAAACGTCTGCTTCAATTAAGTCCATTTGACTTCAAAAAGAAAATACCTCTTCTATTCAGTAGAAAAAATCTCTATTCCTAATGAGAAATGAGTTAAGTAGTTTAATTAATAAGACAATGAGAAAATCTGAAATAAATTTAGCTACAAACAGTAGTGAAGACCATAAAAATGTCTTCAGGTTTTATAAATTCAGTAATAAAAATAAAGAGAGAATAGTTCTCGTTGAACCTACAGTGGCGGTTCTGAACCCTTTTCTTCTTGTGTACTCTTTGAACTCTTTCAGGAGATTTTCTGGATTTTCGAGAGGCATCGAAAATTTTTACTTTCTTTACGACCGTGTGACTCGTGGCCATTTGTTAAATGTATATAAAATTGAAAGGGTTATATTTTCAGGACCCCGTCGCGTAACCCCTAAGATTCACTCGCGTACCCCAGGTTCAGAACCACTGCCCTAGAACATCAAGGAACTTGAGGATGGTTACTTGAAAAGGATCACGATAGGGTTGGTGTTTTAAAATGAAAATACCATCAAAATACCAACAGATTATGTGGTATACCAGCTGCTTTTAAGAGTTACTGGTACCGGTACTGGTATTTGAAACTTTAAATGAGTGGTGCTGATACCGATATTTAAATGGTAGTTACGGCTCTCTTCAGTTTTATGAACTGTAAAATTTTTAAATAAAAATACATTTTTCTAGTGTAGCTTTATCCGCTAATTTCAAAAATAACATTATTTTTTTGGAGGAACGAAATTATCAAATTTTTTTGCCTTTAAAATACTATTCATTTTTAGAGAAAAAGCCTAGACTAGGCTTTTTCAACTGAAAAGTTCGAAATATGGTGCACCATTTTCTTAAACAGATCTTCATTTTCGTTCCTGCGACACCAAACGAATTCGCAAAGATATGAGTCGATCATTTCCCTGTTGGTTCCACAATGGTGATTATATTTCCTTCGTGCAAGTACCGTCTCATCTATTTGAACGGTGTAGTTTGAACCCCCGATTTTCATTGGTTGTTCACAGAAGTGCCTCGGCACAAACCTGGGACATGTAAGAAAGTTATTTAGATTAGGTTAGGTTAGGTTAGGTTAGGTTCCCAGGCCTGGATCATCATAACACAAGTCACCATGTACGAGGCAACGTGTGTTACATACATACTTTTACTGAACTTGTGCAAATTTCCTTCGCGTATGCGTTTAATCAGTGAACATAGGCAAAGATTTTTTAGTATTCGACGATATATACAGTATATGATGCACACCCACAAGGAAAAGGAAAAGCGATTCCAAGGTCTTTCGTGTATTCAGTAGTACAGTTTACCTCTTCAGGGAGGTGCATGACAACACATTTCATAGTTTCGTATTTTTCTTGTGGGTGTGCATCATTTATTTATTTCACGTGTTTAACTGTAATATATATATATATATATATATATACACAGGGTGGCGCAAAAGTCGCGCATCATAGGAATTTTTAGTGTTGATTATAATATAATTTTTTTTCCTTTAGGTAGGGGATACTACGAAATTAACAATAGACGAGAGGGTGAGCTTGGTTTTAATGCATGGAATACCAGGTACTACAAATCAATGAATCGGCACAGAATTTAAATTCTGTACCGATTCATCGATTTGTTGTACCTGGTATTCCATACATTAAAACCAAACTCACCCTCTCGTCTATTTTTAATTTCACAGCCATCCCCTACCTAAAAGAAAAAAATAATATAGTCAACACTGAAAATTCCTATGATGCGCGACTTTTGCGCCACCTTATATATATATAAATTATATATATATATATTACAGCAAAACTAAAGGAAACTTTAGTCATAAAACATAATATTATGGCACGTTCAAAATTTGTAGAAATTTTGAGGCAGTTCAAGTAATTGTTTCAAAGGTAAATGAAATGGAACCCTAATTCCATCAAAGCTAACGTAATTTCCTTTCTCTGTGCAGTAATAATAATAATAATAGGTGCTGGTTAAGTGTGCGGTCTACCTAGCATTTAGTTAGCCTTATAAGGCTAACTAACGAAAATATCACGACTTAACCTAACCAATCGTTAGGTCAACTGTACGCCCTTGACGATTGGTTAGGTTAAGTCGTGATAGTTTCATTAGTTAGCCTTATAAGGCTAACTAAAAGCTAGGTAGACCGCACACTTAACCAGCACCTAATAATAATAGCGACAATAATAATAATGCCACCAGTATTTCTATACACTCAAAGCTGGTGAATTAAAATTAATAAACTTTGCGAGTTAGGTTATTTTCAATTTACCGTACGTATACTATAAAAAAAGTTAAAACGGTAACATCCTACCTATAGGTAAATTGAAAATAACCTAACCTTCAGCAGGAGCTATTTGGAACACTGAAGTTGGTTAATTTCAACTCACGAGCCTTGAGGGTGTATAAAAATACGGAGCTATTGAAGAATAGGGACCCCAGCCTTCTTTAGTTAGGCTTATAAGGCTAACTAACGAAAATATCACGACCTAACCTAACCAATCGTTAGGTTAACTGTACGCCCTTGACGATTGGTTAGGTTAGGCTATGATATTTTCGTTAGTTAGCCTTATAAAGCTAACTAAAGAAGGCTGGGGTCCCTATTCTTCAATAGCTCCAAAAATACTGGCACTTTGTTTTGTAAAATTATATCTATCATGTCTACAATTAGAACAAATGATCGAGTTTATATTTAGTAGAAAATAAATGCAGTTATATGAAAAAAATAAATAGATAATTATTTTGGGAAGATGAGATTAGATTAAGATGATGGTGGAAACCTTATTTTTAATTTTTATAATAATAATAATTATAATAATAATATAATAATAATAATAAAGCTCTTCATTATCGTGATAATTAAACTCTTTAATCAAATGAAGCAAATGCGAAATACACTATAATAATACAGTATCGAAGCCGCATTAAGTTATATCTAGATTTTAATCTCAATTTTAGACACTTGAAATAAGTTTCTAGGCTAACACTCAATTCTGGTGCCACCAGATTTCGTTAATCCGCCTAGACAAGTCAGGGTGAGCCCTATATCCGAGTTAGGTTACACTAGGTTAGGAGGTAGTTTTAGATTGGTTAGTTATTTCCCACGTGATCAACTTTCGGCCAATCAGGGGTTCAAAAAATAGATTGCCCCAAACTGAATATTTACCAAATTTCTGTTGTCTGTACATATAAAATGTGTCTCAATTTGAATCACCTGAAGATCAGGGGCCCCAGCCTCAATTACCAAATGATATCTTCGTTAAAACTAACGAAAATATCATGACTTAACCTAACCAATCGTCAAGGGCGTACAGCTACCTAACCGGGCATTCAATTTATTATTATATTCGGTACTGTAAAGCAAAAAACAAGAATACATGGGGGCCCTGATCTTCGGGTGATCCCTGAATTTTAATTAATTTCGTTATTAAATGTCACAAAATAATTGCAATTTAAAGGTTATAAAATGGTTTCCACTTCAAAGGATCGACATATTATTAGCTAAAGATTGATTTGAATATGATGTATTGTGATTGGGTTCTTCGGCTTCATTATTTTACTCTTCAGAGAACTGATAATAGTAATATTTGTTCGTACTGAGCGTAATTTATTATTATTAATGTTCGATTCAATTTTGTGATAGTCATATGGTTGTACTCATTTGGAAGCTAAATCGTATACACACACACACACACACACACACACACACACACATTATTATATAGGTTACGATCGAAGTTTTAAATTTGAAAATATAAAATTTTGGGTGCTGGTTAAGTATGCGGTCTACCTACGATTGGTTAGGTTTAATCATGATATTTTCGTTAAAACTAATGAAAATATCATGACTAAACCTAACCAATCGTCAAGGGCGATTGACAATGGGATGTAAACAAACAATTAGTAAACAAGATAAGAAGCTATAATTAAAAGGTAGACCGCCGAATCGTAGGTAGACCGCATACTTAACCAGCACCAAATTTTGTTTATGTTAATTATGCATTTTATTAACGATATTAAAAAGTAATATAACTTATTTGCGTGATATTTTTTCTGATATTGATTCGTATAAATAAACTGGAGAGAAAAAAGTGGTTCCGATATCTGTATCTTTCAATTCTTGAAAGAAAAACCGTTCAGTCATTGTTTTGACGTCTGTGCGGTAGGATGTGCACGCTATGCGTCCATTTAGAAAATAATTTGTGTTGCATTTTCTTCGCGTATTGGTCAGTGATTTTTAGAAAATTGTTTAGAATAAACTTCAGCATCGAGGGTTTTATTTACTAAAGCTTCAGAGAGGATTTTATGTATGTAATAATGATTTTGGTAAATTTTAAGTTAAATTAAGGATGTATTTTCTTTGAAGAAATATCAGATATATAAAAATTGTAGTATTTAAATCGGAGCGAGTACGTGAAGTGCAGTGGTTAGTTGGTAATAAGTGAAAACAAAATTAAGATTTAAGGACATGGCTTCAAACCCTGAAGCGGGTTGGAAAGAAGGTTTGGATTCGCTCCTTTCCTAAATGCTTTTAAGAACTCTTTTATGACAGTTTTTAAATTTGTTTTTTGCGATGCAGGCTTGGCCTGTGATGTTCATTTGGCTTCTGTCTCTCGGAGGAACTCACTCCGACGAAGAAGATCCTTTGCAGCATGTGGCGCAGGTCGCGGCGAGGGAGAGGCAACTGACGCACATTCTGAAACTACTACACACTGCTTCCGAAAGGAATGAAGAAGACTACGATGACGAGAAGAGAAAGCCAGAACCTTGCACTCACGAAGTGCTCGACCTCAAGATCACCAACAAACAATTACATATCTTCAACGGAGGCAAAAAAGCTGCTCTGAGGGTAGCCAACCTTCTTAACAACTTATTCTTGGGCGTTCCTTCGGATAAAACACCTCCGGTGGGATATCCCCCTCACGTGTTCTACGCTCTCGTTCGAGCCGCTTTAGAAGGAGAACCCTCCTTGGTCTCCATTGGAATCGCTTTCTTGAGGGGAGAGTTCAAATCGAGCTTCGACTCTCCTTTCCTGACTGCCTCTGAGGAGCGAAAACGGAGAGAGCTCTTCGCGGCTTACGGCTTCAGGAAGAAAGAGTCGGTCAGAGTGCAGGATTTGGCGGCACTTTACAACTCCTCTTATGACCATTCTGACAACGAGGGGACGCAGTGGTTTACGCATCTCACTTACAGGTAATTGATTGATTAAACATTCAAAGTTTAATTTATGCAGAGAGAGGCGAGTGTGTAGTTGTGACGATCTGTAATATTTTTTAACATTACTTGTTTTTTATTGTCCAGTTTTAATCGAGGATTTAAAAAATACCATTCATGTTTTAGAGAAACAAATAGTGAGGCAGTTATACATTTTAGTTTAGAGAATATCATATACGCTTTAAGATTCGAAAATCCCTGAAAGTTTTAGGTCAACTGTACGCTCATGACGATTGGTTAGATTAAGTCGTGATATTTTCGTTTGTTTTGACAGTAAACTAACGAAAATATCATGACTTAACCTAACCAATCGTCAAGGGCGTACACTTGACCTAACTGGGCATTCAGTTAACCTAACCAGTTGATAGAGTCTAAAATTTGACGGTCCCGT
Organism: Bathynomus jamesi; assembly: GCA_023014485.1. Classification (NCBI taxonomy): domain Eukaryota; kingdom Metazoa; phylum Arthropoda; class Malacostraca; order Isopoda; family Cirolanidae; genus Bathynomus; species Bathynomus jamesi. The sequence continues at coordinate 1,279,799 of JAJOZX010000382.1, forward strand.
AGCCATGACAGTAAATTTGCAGTTTCGCCCCAATTCGTTTTGAACATGAAACTTGTTTTTTGATGCGATTCATTCGAATTTGGCATCCGTTTCCGTCACAGATCACTCGTTTTTGAGATACCCCCCCCCCCACATCAAAAGCCAAAAAACGAGTGATTTGCGATGGAAATGATGTCAAATTCGAGTGAATTACATCAAAAACCATAAGTTTCATAACCCAACTCAATCTAACCTAACCTTACCTTAATGAGAAGTGACGGGTTGAGGAGCAGGGTCGGCCGCAGGCTCGTCAATGTCGTCGTCCTCGTGCGGGATAGAGACACGTGGAAAGACAGGGGTAATTCGTCCTGATTGTGGAGGGTACAGTTTTGCTGCCTCTAGTAGGAAGGTATGGAGTTCACTTTCGCCAGCCTGCTTGATGAACAAATCCCTTCCCAAATACTGGCGTAAATACCGCGACCGTATTCCAGGGCGCCTAAGCCATCTTTTAGATCTCTCCACGACCGTTCAATGTTTTGCGTATGGCATTCAATGTCGTTAGGGCTCACAAAGTTTTCCGAATGGTTCACCATGTGGTGAACGTAGCCCTCGTCTTTCAGGGTAAAATAGGCCACCCACCCATCACTGTATATAATGGACCCTGGGTGGATGTATTTTTTAATGAGCGGGATAAGGGTAGCTCGATCCCGTTTCTGGCTGAGCGGTTCCAGAAGCGGAACCACGAACTGTTTCTTGGAAACCCGCTCAATGCCACCGAAGAGCTACGTTTGATTGAGCAAACGTCCACGTTGGTATTTTCTACGCACAATCAGTGTTTTGTCTATTTCAACAACACCGTCTTGGGCCGCCAATAGGCCCTTCATTGGTGAACCAATTTTCCGTCACCTCACTACAAAAGCTGCGCCAGTCCACACTAGTGTGACGAGAAAATTTTAGGTTACGAAACACTGTCTGATGGTCCCATTGTTTCTGTAGCCACTGATTAATAAATAAATAATAGCAGTTTCCAAGGTTCTATGTGGGTGCCCTCCAAAAACGTCCCTTTGTAATCACTCGTGCAGAAATTGCACCACCTGCGTTTCTTCGTTTTAGGAATCACGTGCGATCTCCCGCAGCGCCACTGATGTCTATCTTCAGGATAGGTACACGGAGAATTACACTGGGGGCAGTCAGCGGAGGAAGGCAGAACTTTGTGAGAACGAAAGAAACCGAGCGAGTCAGCTATTCTCAAAAAATTTATGAATCACTTCAAACGGAGTAAGAGCACAACCTTCTCACACTGTAGCCATGGCTAGACTGAGACAATATGGCGGACCAAAAATTATTATATTTATTATCTCCGTTATTATCCATTTGCGACGGAAGTGGTATTAGAAAAAGTTGTCCGAAATGAAGAGATACAGCTAAACAACACATCAAAATTGCCGAGAACCAATTGGGGCCGAAACTGCAATAATACCGCCATGACTCATTTTTTTCCGCTGGTCGTCAAACCAAAAAGATCCAAAAAATATTATTTTTCTCTATGATATAGGCTTATAATTATTTGCCCTAATTTTAATATAATGAAGTGCAACCATCCCCACAAAATCTTTGGATGTTTTCCGTTTGGGGGCTAGCAGCGAATTTTAATGAAAATCGGGTATACTAATGTAGTTTTGGTCACTGATTTAAAAAATAACTTTCTTTTTTTGGAGAAATGAAAATCAAACATGTTAGAGCACTTTAAATAATTAATGTGTTTTAACTAGCTTAAACTAGTTACAGAGAATTGTGTTAAATTTAGCCAGTCACAAACTGCTACTGTTTATGAAAAAGTGCTCTAAGTGTGGGAAAGTGTGTTCCTTTGATAAAAATACCCAGTTCTTTCGTTGCCAAAAGCGTCGGTCAAACGGTAAAAAGTGCAACTTTACGAAGAATACATTTTTTGAAGGATCCCGGCAGATCTGTAAAAGTAGCAGAAAAAATCAAGAATGAATGCCCGGTTAGGTCAATTGAATACCCGGTTAGGTCAACTGTACGCCCTTGACGATTGGTTAGGTTAAGTCATGATATTTTCGTTAAAAACACATTAATTATTTAACCCTTTGCCTGTCCAAAGCATTTTCATAAGTTTGGTCCAAACGTCCATGCTTGTTTTCCGACTTTTGGTTATAGGAGGTTTATTTGGTTTAGTTGGTGGGTAATATGTGATCATAGAATGTATCACACTAAATATTATTTATGATGCGCTCTGTGTATCATATGTGATGCACGGGACAGGCAAAGGGTTAAAGTGCTCTAGCATGTTTGTTTTTCATTTCTCCAAAAAAAGAAAGTTATTTTTGAAATCAGTGACCAAAACTACATTAGTATACCGATTTTCAATTAAAATTCACTGCTAGCCCCCAAACGGAAAAGATCCAAAATTTTTTTAAATCGTCAAGAACTCCCGTTTTCAAAAGGCGTTATACTTTTTCATTTCTAAAAGAAAAATAGGCTTTAAAAAGAACTTCATGAATATTTACACGTGTATATATATACTGTATGTATTTCATGTATGGAAGCTTAAAAGAACAATTTCTTAGCACATTCATACATTTTAATTCTTTTCAGTGTATTTTTTAAGCATAATTCTTTTGAAAGCATTTTCTGTTGCAGTTTAAGGGACAAACATTTTTTACCCAAGTTCAGAAAAACCTCGAGTCTTAAAAGGAGCTTCAGTAATATTTTTCAGTCATTAGACAATTATTTTTGTTTCTGGGAATTAAGTTTTATTGCACAAAGAAGCGCGCGCGCGCGCGCACAATAAATATATATGAACCGCCTGTGTAGCCATGTAGCTTTGTAGTTAAGAAGTTGGGCTGCTGATTAGGAAATTGTGAGATCGAGTCTGGCCGAAGACTTTGTAATTCCTGACTTTTTTTGATGGATCGTGGTTCGGATCTCACTTTAAGCTGTAGGTGTAAGGTGAGGCGGTAAGCTTGATCTTCGTCAGAAATAAACAATTCGGGCTGGATCAAACTAAGGTATATTAATTAAATTGTATTGCTAAATCAATTTAATTCTGTTAACTTGCCGAGAAAATCATTTGTGCATTTGGAGCGGAAATACTTTCCGGAAACGAATACCTAATTATTTCCTGTAACGCAATTAGAAGTCTCTTAATTTTCAATGCTAATTAGTAATTATATTTATTGTGAAAGATAAATACGAAGTTATACGAATGCTAAAAAGGAGAGTCGGCTGTGCTTTAGAAATTAGGAATTGCGTTTAATATATTGTTCACTAACTCGCCACGGCAACTTTGTGGCAGGCTGTTTATCTGAAGGTTTTGCGTTCGTATCTTAGCTCGGACCTCAAATATCGGCGGTTAAGGTATTTTTCTGGGTAACCCCTGGTGGGGTAGTGGTTCGGAGACCACGTAAAGTCGTAGGCCCCGTCGTATAACCTTTATAGAGGTTACGGGGAGGTTAAATAACCCGGTTGCGGGGAGGTTAAATAACCAGGTTGCGGGGAGGTTAAATAACCCGAAACATTATCATCAGCGTTGTTCGCTGTGAGGTTCGTCGCTTGCATTTCGCTATAATCGCTATAATGTGACCTTACCAGTCACTTATCATTTAATTTGGGCTACGTCGTGGCCGATGTCGTAACACCGCTTCCCGTCGGTTAGCCAAGTTAAACAAGATTGGTAGTTGGAAGGGAGATCGTCCTCTGCGTCCAGATTATTTAGCGACCCGTGGTTTGGATCCCACGTAAAGTTGTAGGTCCTCTCCGTCATGTGACGTTTGCTATTACGAAGGAGGTCAAACAATCCCATCGTTTAATTTATCGAGTTTAGGTTTATATGATAAGAGACAATTTAATCAAAACAAGTATTAAGTTACGGTGATTATTATATTTGATGCAGTTTTAACCTCCTTCGCACCGTTTGAGGTTATATGACTGACGGGACCTACAGCTTTACGTGGGATCCCCATCCAACTACCACCCAGACCCAATGTCGCTTACTGTAACTTCGTTGATCGACGGAAAGCAGTGTTGCGACACGACGTATCCCAAAGCGTATGATGTCGTATGATAACGGGTTTCATCTTTTAATTTGTTCGATAAAGACACGCGCTTATAGTTTTTCTCGCATATATATATATATATATATATATATATATATATATATATATATATATATATATATATATATATATATACACAGGGTGCAGCATAAGTCGCTTTACCGAGAACACTGAAATCACCTTGCGAAGAATAATATTTATTATTTATTACAGGAATTGTTCAGTGTGTCCTCCATCATGTTCAATACGCACCTTACATCTTTGAATCACTGAACAACAAATAGCACGATGCAATCCTTTATTATTCAACGTCTCGAACTCTTGGCGTATCAAAGTCTTCATGTGATCGAAGTCCCACGGTTTCTGGTCGTAGACGCTATCTTTGATTATACCTCACATTATTGAATAATCACATCATATTGATTATTCAATGTGTGGGGTATAATCAGGGCCGGCGAGAGCTGACCCGGGCCCCGGGGAAGGATTAGTATATGGGCCCCCCCGTTTACTCAGTATTTTATTATGAATGTTTTTTGTGTACATAACAAGCAAACTGATTATATTTCCAAGTCAATATTCAAAAAATACAGTATAAATAAACAACTCAGAGGAAAATGACCATTTTATTTTTCGAATCAATTATGTTAATTCTATTACCATACAATTTACAAATGCAGTACCAGTCCATGCAGGCAAGATAGTTGTTTACTGCAAGATTTTCATAATTAGAAGTGTACTTTCTTTGCCTTCTCTCTAGCAAAGTGGTAAATGATTCTGATGAAATTTAAAGTACGGGCTAACTGGCTTTCAATTACAATGGTTCCCAGATCTGTCAGTCGGTCTTGGGCATTGGTGACTGCAGATAATATTTTATCTGTTTCAGTTTGACTATGATAATCTCTATAAAATGTATGTTCATGAATTATATTTCCTGTTATTTAATCAATTGCTTTATTAATATTTTTAGATTTTATTCCCCCTCTTTCCGGGCCCCGGGGATTTAACCCGGTTTCTCAACACTCGGCGGCCCTGGGTATAATCAAAGATACTCGTAGTCTACTGCCAGAAACCTCGGAACTTCGATCACATGAAGACTGATACGTCAAGAGTTCAAGACGTTGAATAATAACAAAGAACTGTGTCGTGTTATTTGTTGTTCAGTCGTTCAAAGATGTAACGTGTGTATTGAACATGATGATTTCATTATTCTCGGTAAAGCGACTTATGCCGCACCATATACAATATATACACACACACACACACACACACACACACACACACACACACACATCAATGCATTTATAATTTAAGTGGAAGTATAATGAGTTAAACATCTTTTTACATAGAGCACCATTCCGCTTATACGCCCATTTCAGGGTACGAGCAGCTCACAGCAGCATTGCCAAGGAGTGTCAAAATACTGACGAGGTTTTCGTACGTGGTTCATCACGCCTGAAAGCAACAGTACTCTCTGTTAGTCTAGTCCAAAGGACATCCGTATCCGCATTCAGTTGATTGCAATTTTCGTTAGTTAGTTTTGTAGACACCCCCATTTATTATCAGTCCTGGTGCACGCTTCTTCAGGAGCAAGATGCGCCGCGAGTTTGTGTTTCCTCCATAAGGCAGCACAAATTTACCCGCATCAATCACACACTCGTACTACATTAGACTTGCTCTACGCAAACTGGACCACAAACCACAAGTATCCGCACTCGTAACCCGTCCGTATACAGGCCTGTATTTTGTTTAGAATAATATTTTTTATATATATCTGTAAACTCAACACGGAATAGCTGTATTTGTAAACTCTAAATGAATAGAATATAAAAAAGACTACGTCGTACGGCAGCAGAATAACCTCCCAGAATAAAATTTGGAAAACTTTTAATACCTTACCTTTTCTTTGTTTTGTATCATAGTTAAGATTTCAATGTTTCCCCAGTATACCGCTTTGTAATCCAGTTTAGTCTTTCTGTCCTCACTCCTGTAAGTATCGTTGAGTTTTCCCAACATTATTATTATTATTATTATTTATTATTATTATTTATTATTATTTATTATTAATTCTAGATCGAACACCCTTTTTGTTCTCACTCAAGTTCGGTTTCAACTTTTTAACTTTTATTTTCGTTCGACCGCTTTAAATTTGTCTATTGTCGATTTCCAAAACTTCATTGTTTTACCATTCATCCACTAACTGTACTTCGGGCTTTTCCATTTCCCTCCACGTTCACACTCCCGTATCTCGTTATCAAAGTGTGTGTGTATATATGTATATGTATATATACAGGGTGGGCGGAAAGTAGCTCCCTATTTTGGATTGGTAAAAAAATACGTATATTATCCATTTATTTCAGAAGAAATAATATAAGAAGGTAGGCATACATGGTAGGTTTTCTCTAAAATTCAATGTGGGCTCCAACTCTTTCCACCAGCTTCTGGAGCCGCCCAGGAATGGCGTCCACTGACTTTAGCATGAACTCCGGCGGGATGGAGGACATGACTTCCCGAATTCGGTCCTCCAGTTCTTCCAATGTCCTCGGTTTGGTGCGGTAGACTTCTTCCTTTACCCACCCCCAAAGAAAGAAGTTATGTATAAATTGTGATTGTATTGTTATATTGTTATGGTGTGTTCTCTAAAGTGGTACAATTGTAACGGTAATCTTTTTTTCTCTAAAGTGTTCTCTTTGTGTTCTCTAAAGTGGTACAATTGTAACGTTCATTTTTTTTTTCATTTCAGATTTAAGGGTAACGTGGCTGAGCGTTTAACACTGCAGGAGCGTGCCCAGTTGGCGTGCACGGTACGAAGTTTGGCAATCTGTCGTTCGAGTTCAAAGATGGTGGCGGGCCATTCACGGACCACGTGCCCAAGTGGACCCGAAAACAATCAAGAACTGCCACTCGAAGCTCATGACCACGGGGTCTGTGGCAGATGTTCGAAGATGTGGTCGCCCTTCGACATCCAGGGCCCAGGAGACGGTGCAGGCAGTTCAGGAAATGTTCGCACGGAGTCCACGAAAGTCAACTCGCCACGCAGCTCGGGAAAGTGGACTCTCCCGCTACTCAGTGCGAACTGTGCTGAAGAAGGAGCTGAACTGGCGTGCGTGGAAGCCGCATTACTGCCAATCTCTCTCGGACGAGGACTGCGACATTCGCATGGAGTTCGGGGAAATCATGCTGGCTTGGCATGAAGACTGGCCCCATCTCTTCCGCAACATCCTCTGGAGCGACGAGGCGGTGTTCCACGTCGGAGGCTTTGTCAACCGCCACAATTGCCACTACTGGGCAGGAGAGGATCCCATGGTTACCGCTGAAAAACGGCAGAATCGGTTCAGTGTAACGGTGTGGTGTGGTATGACCTCAGATCAGGTTGTGGGCCCGTTCCTTCTGCGCAACACCATGAATGCTGAGCGGTACCTTGCTATGTTGCGAAACAAGGTCTGGCCGGTTGTCAGCACATGGGAGAACATCGACGATCTGATATTTATGCAAGATGGCGCCCCTCCGCACTTCGCTCTTGTTGTCCGTGAGTGGCTGGATGGCCATCTCGGGTGATGGTATGGTGTGGCATTTGGAAGGATCGCATCATAGGCCCCCTCTTTTTCGATGAACATGTCACTGGAGGCACCTACCTACGTATACTCAAGGAAGAAACATTTCCCAGTGTCTTGCGAAGAAGGAAATTTCCCAACATGGTTCCAGCAAGACGGCGCTCCTGCACATTACAGCACCCAAGTAAGGGAATACCTGTACCATCAATTCCCTGGTCATTGAATAGGACGTCGAGGGCCTGTGGAATGGCCAGCTATAAGCCCGGATCTCACGCCACTTGATTTTTATCTCTGGGGCCACTTGAAAGCGCTGGTATACGCAGAGAAAATTAGGAGTGTTGAACATTTGCGGCAGCGCATTATTGGGGCATGTAACACCATTACTCCTGACATCATTCACCGTGTGCTTGCTGACTGGGTATCACGTCTGAATTTGTGTATTGAAAACAATGGTGGACATATTGAGTACGTTCTGTAAATAAAAGCTTTTGTTTTGCCTTTTTTTATTATTTTTCCTATGATGCCAGACTTATGGGGCACCATGTATATGTGTATATGTATATATATGTATATATATATATATTATATATATATATATATATATATATATATATATATATATTATATATAATTTAGGGGGTCGAAACATAAAAAATCGAGTTTCTCCAATTCCACAGTATGCACGTAGTTGGAAATGATGATCTCAACGTTGATCTTGTAAAAAAAAATGAGTATATGCGACCCCCCTTACCCCTTCCATAGCTTCCCCTCTATTTTACTCTCTCCACAGATATAAACCCCAAATGTGACAATCATGCATTATATTAAGTCTTATTAAGTAGATTAGATTAATTTGGATAGATTAATTATTTAGATAGAGTTTTAGATAGATTGAATAGATTACATAGATTAATTTAGATAGATTAGATGAATTATATAAATTATTGTCACGTTTTTTTGTTTAGTTTCAGATTGTTTATGATTGAATGAGTTATGATTTAATTCCGAATTAGTTATATTAAATTCAGATTGAATGATTCAATTGCTAGAATTTAACAATTAGTTTCTTGTTATTAATGCTACTAGGCCTAAATAAGTGAAATCATGGCGACAAGAAGCAAAACGCACAATTCAACATTTGGTCACCCTGCAGAATTTCCACTTTCAATGACTCCTTCAAAGGCTGACGTATTTAGGCATTATTTAGTAGTAAGAAAACGAAAAGAACTGATTTCGAAAGGTTCTAGAACAGCAAAAGAATGTTACAGAATTGTCACTAAAGATGTTGAAGCCATTTGGGAGAAAATTTCTTTTCCACATATAGGATTTGAAGGAATAGCTATAAAAGTTGAACGATTGATAGAATCTGCAGCAAAGCTAAATAAAGTACCATTAAAACAAAGAAACAACAGTTTTCAGCAGAAGGTGGAGGCATTCGATGAAATGTTTGATATTTGCACTTGTACTTGTTACTATAAAAAAAAATCAGCCGAACGGATTGCAGATGTGATATTAGAGTTCCGGTGATTGAGTGGGAGTCTTTTGTGGGACAGAAACAAAGAAAAAACCAACTAGGACCAATCGACAGAGTAATGACTTCCGCAAGAAGAAGGACTCACGTTAGAGTTAAAGGATTAGAAAGAAGAGCCAAGATAAGCCTAGATATGAATGTCGCCTTAACCAGCAAACTGGACCCTTTACATATTATGGAAGATGAGAGCATGGAAATTGATGATGACAGCGACGATATTGACTTTGTTCCGGATTTTGAGCTGAGAGAAAACCATAGAACAGGATTATTTATGATAACTTAACAATAACAGCAGATAGATACCGTGTCAGCTACAGAGCTACTGCAGCTATCGTAAATGCAGCTTTGAAGGATATGGGAATATTAGACGAAACCAATATGTTGGATAGGAAAAAAGTGGAGAGAGAAAGAATACGTGTGGGTAAAATGAACATAATCAAAGTGAAATCAGAGAAAACACAGATTGAAGGCATCGGATTTGATGGTAGAAAAGATCAAACTAGGACAAGGAAGGGAATGGAGTACGAAGAACATTATGTAATAGTCAAAGAACTTGGTGATGTTTACATGGATCATATAGCTCCAGATAACGGAACTGCTTGTTGTATTGCAGATGAAATAATAACTTTTATAGTTGATTCTAATAGCAAAGAATCCCTCAAAGCTTTGCTTGCGATGGCACCCCAGTGAACACTGGCAAGATTGGCGGAGTGCTAAAATTGATTGAATTATATATGGACAGGCCGGTACAATGACTGATTTGCCTTTTGCATGCAAACGAACTGCCCTTGAGGCACGTATTTGAAGCAATTGATGGAAAAACTTCGGGACCAAACACCTTCAAAGGTTCTCTTGGAAATAAACTCCGAGAGGATTTGACCAAACTGGATATAGTTGATTATACCCCTGTAGAGGGCAACATTAAAGAAGTTTCGGCTGATATTGTTAAAAGTTTCAGCAGTGACCAAAAATATATGTATGAAATGTGCATTAGCATACAATCTGGACGCATCTCACAAGCGTTAGCCACCAGATCCCCAGGTGCCCTCCGTCATGCAAGATGGCTAACACGAGCAAACAGGATCCTGCGCTTGTGTGTGTCTACACGGAATCCAGACAAAAACATCCAAGACCTAGTAAAAATTATAGTGCTGGTTTACGCTCCAGGCTGGTTTTGGATAAAGTCTCATCCAAAGGCAAATGAGGGAGCATCTAATTTTTGGTATATCATGCACTTGCTTAAAGGCTTAGATAAAAAGCATCAGATGATTATGGAGCGTGTCCTCAGAAATAACGCCTATTTTGCTCACCCAGAGAATATCTTCCTCTCAATGATAACAGACACAAGAAGAGAGGTCAGAGAGCTGGCTCTTCAGCACATCATTCGAGCAAGAACTAGGAGCACCAATGCGAGAAATTTTGAGCTGCCAAAAACACTGAACTTTGAAGCAGACGATTATCTTAACATGATCGACTGGGACAACGAAACCATCACCCCTCCACCTTTTTTACAGAATTTGACAAACGATGATCTTAAAGTTCGAAATGAACCACTTCAGCTTATTCCTTTTCCCTGTCACAGCCAGGGAGTAGAACATGCTGTAAATGTGGTAACAGAAGCATCACAAGATAGAATTGGTTACGAAAACAGACACACATATATTTTGAATGTACTGGAGTCGAGAAAAAAGCTACCTGTGTTCCAATGGAAAGGCCAGTGGTGTCAGTAATTTACGATTTTAAATTTTTTAAAGTGAATATTTTGGTTTTAATATGCTTCAATTAAATTTTTTAAGGTGAATATTTTGATTTTAGCATGCTTCAATTGATTTTTTAAGTAATATACGGAGAAAGATTTATTATATATATATATATATGTAACTTACTTTAACTTTACTTATATCATTATTTACTTTAATCTTTGTCATTTATTAGGTTTTTTATTCAAAGAGTTGGTTTCAATTTCATTTCAATTTAAAAAAAGGGGGGGCATATGCAACGGGTAGGGGGGGCGGGCGCATAGTGGTGTACAGTATGTTGTTTAGGGGCCCAAAGGAAACTCCGAGCAGTGTGTAGAATAAGAATACAAAATTTCGCCCCCCCCCCCCCTAAATTATATATATATATATATGTAAAGAACGACGCTTGTTTAGAAGAGTGTCCGAACAAGAGGAGGAGAGCAAACGAGCAATGAAAAATGAGGCATCTCCCAGGAATCGAACCTGGGATCATCCGATTGCCGGTCTGATATGCTAACCATTGCACCAAGGTCCTCCACGGATCAGAACTCTTAATTCTCCTACGTACGACTGGAATCGAATGCCCTTTGAGGGGGCACCTTCTCATGCCGTATCTACAGGGTGTTTATGAAGTCCCTATCTATTTCTGAAAACGTAGCAAAAAGGGTAAAATTCAATAACAATACAATAGAAGGCATACATGTAATGAATACTTAAGCATATGATTCTATATGAGCAGTTGAGCACCATCAGTATCTCTACAGAGTTCGAATCTGTCAGCAGCATTGCGGAACACATTTTGGAGCATGACAGGGGTTATTTTTGTAACTGCTGTTACGATACGAGCAGAGCACGTAAATGTCCCAGCTTCATTCAGATAGCATTTTAAACACAGTCGTCTTTCAACAAGATGGGGCACCTTGTCATTAAGCAAACTTTGTTCGGGAGTACCTAAATGAACGATTTCCAAATCGGTGGATCGGACGTGGAGGCAACAGGCCCTGGGCGGCTCGATCTCCTGACCTAACGCCTTTGGATTTCTTTGCATGGGGCTTTATCAAATCAAACGTCTCTCAAACGAGGGTTACAGATCTGCAAGATTTACGTGCTCGTATCGTAACATCAGTTACAAAAATAACCCTTGTCATGCTCCAAAATGTGTTCCTCAATGCTGCTCACAGATTCGAACTCTGTAGAGATACTGATGGTGCTCATATAGAATCATATGCTTAAGTATTCATTACATGTATGCCTTCTATTATATTGTTATTGAATTTTACCCTTTTTGCTACGTTTTCAGAAATATAGGGACTTTATAAACACCCTGTATATACATTTTAACTGCAAACGAGACAGTATAATTAATGTAAAGAACGACGCTTGTTTAGAAGTGTCCGCACAAGAGAGCAAATATATACAGGGTGTTTCAGGAGGAAAGGTCAATACTTTGAGAGGTGATAGTTACGGTCATTGTGAGGAAAAAAGTTCATATGAACACGTGTCTAATTCTGAATGGTTACGGAGATAGAACTGTTTGAATCTACAAATACAAAAGCATTGTTAATGGTAATCAAGAAAGAGAAACCAATTACTGTTTCTAGCATTTAATGTTTAAACATTGACATTTTGAATGGTATCAGATACAGAAATGACAAATTTGTTAGTTTACAATACGTTTTCGAAAATCCCACCGATGCACTTTGCAACTCGTGTGCGAAGATCGCGTGTTGTTCGTCTGAGTTGATCTTGACATTCCTTTATTCGGGCAGCCGCATCCAAAATGCGCGAAGAGAGGTCTGGAGACCATGGTGGACATTGAATGGGAC